>CM076570.1:1372298525-1372660526 GCA_034641835.2 Pinus albicaulis
ATGTTCTCTTAGTTATCTATCCTTGCCTAGCTTCCTTCTTTACCTATCCTTGTCTTATGATGAAACCTTCCTTCCTGATTCTCAACAACCAAACTCAAACAATCAAACAAACAACCTTGAGCCTATAACTAGCCTAAAATCACAATTGAAAACTTCAAAGACATATATCCTTTGATAATCATAGAGATATCCCTCTCTGGACCTAGGAGGGCTAGATCCTAAGGTCTGAAAGTGGTTCTATGTTGTCTCATCTTTTGGTATTGCCAACCTTGCCAAAACATGGGAACTCCAACACCTTGAATTATGAATTAAATTTTGTATCGAATGAGTTCTACCACTTGAAATGTGAGTAAAACCGTAGGGAGATAAGTTGAAAATACGAGTTCAAAAAATAGTTTTTTTTCTTACTCCAAAAATGGTGAATCATCCCCCATGGTTGAAATCATCACTTTGAATCCTATTGGTTCTTATAAATTTGATTTTGATTGTACAATTTTGTTTTGAGGCCCATTTTAGACCTCAAATTTTTCTAATGCATTTAAGCACTTAATATTCATTCTTTGTTTTCATTCAATGAAACTCTATCTCTAGCCTTCAATGAAACTCAAATGACTTTAAATAAGAAGACAAGCTCGAAGAAAAAATTTCATCAACTTCCTCATTAGTGTGATCATCATTCCATTGTTTAAAACCTTGAATGGAAGGAGAGTCTACCACCAACTTTGTTCTTTCCATCCATGTTTCCAAAAAAATAAGCCAAAAATCTGTAAATGACTTAATAGATCTAATAGGAAAACTTTCAATCCATTGTTTACATTTCCCTTGAAATGAATCATAAAACAATATGATGAAAATATTTTCATGTATGACTCTAAGAAGCTGAGTAAAGTCACAAAAATTTGATATATGCTTCAAGGTCGAACTCAAATATTCTCCATTAAATTTTGGACCATTCCTTAAAAAATATGCATCAATGGGAAAAGAATTTGGGAAACCAGAAATTTATGAAAAATCTACACATGCATACCTAAAAAAAAGAATGGCAACATCTTACTTCTTCATAAGTCCAATGGAATCACCATGAAGCTATGAATTTTTGAATTCTTCAACAATGGAGTCGCCAAGGTAGTTATGCAGCCTCGAAAAATTCTGAGCTCCTGCTACCTCCAAGAGTTCAGCTTCACTGTTTGCACAAAAAATTTGGGAAATATGTCTTTAGGCTCCTGGTAGACGCACCAAAATATTATCAACAAATTGATCTTTATAGGCTGCTTATCAATCAACTCAATGTAACTCTTTCAAACCACTTTTAACTGAAGAGTAGCCTCTTCAGTTTGAGAGGGCTCTCTCAAAGGGGATTTATGATTTTGAATAGAAATAATACTAGATTGCTAACTTTATGAATTGTGACTTGGTTTTGTTTGATTGTAGGTTGAAAAATGAAGGCTTGCTACCATTGGGCTATGGAGTCAACATCAATGAACTTAGTGACAGTAATTATTCATTGTTGGAAATATTGAGAGGGGAGTGAATCAATATTTCTTTTCAATTGTTAATTATTGAAGTTAGACTCTTCACAATTAAAGACAGAGAGGTGTATAATAATAATATTAAGGATTAATAAGAACTTCAATATATTTTTTTAAATAATAGTATACAATAGATGAGTGAGGGCACCAACCCTTTTAATGAAACAAGCACCAACCTGTTGCCAAGCACCAACTTGGACTTTGATGAGGCTTCGACCTCTAGGGCTTTGACCCTATCTTCTCAAGGCACCAACCTTGTGTTTAGGGGCACCTACACCAAGGACACCAATCCCTCAGTCTCTTTTAATAGAAAATGTGTGATGTACTTACTTGACTGTCATCTACACAAATTCTTCATTGTTCAACACTTCTTGATTTTGACTTCACTATTTCTTCACTGTACTTTGTTCACCATATGACTCCTCTACTTCAATCTTAGTTCATAATTGTAGAGTGACACCAAGGTCCAACTTATGTCACAAGTATCAATTTATTGCACTTGAAACCTCCTTGACACTGTCCACAAGCGCTATCAAGATCTTCAAAGATAAACCATAGTCTGTAGAGAGGATTCAACCTGTTGAAGAATGTCCAAGACTTATCCTGAGATGCTCTATGTCTAGATCCGATTTTTGGTGTTGTAGCTATCTCCCTTTTGCAGAATCACAGATGTTTCTTATACCTTTTATTACTTCCAAAAATTTGTGATCAATCCGAGCTTACTGTTCCAATCTCCTGTAGGTGACCGAGCTGACTGTGGTAAGCTCCTATGGCTAATCCGAATCCAGAGTGAATGATATTATCACATGTCTGAGGGTTAGATAGCCCTGTAATTGCTTATTCGAGGTCTGTTGCAACACTTATTTCAGGTCTGAAGGTTTAGGTTCTTGAGTTGGGCTTATGTGATCAATCCGAGTTTGTTATTCATCTGTTTAAGAGATCTGAGTCCTTTAACTGTTGCTTTAAAACCCCACAAACAGATATGTGGTTTTATATACAGAATTTTTATCCAACAAACAGTTCTTCGATTGATCTTCTGCCTTCTTCTGTTCACAAGTTCTGAACTTGATCTCTTCTATGTATTGTCCTTCAACGAATTGATTTGAGAGGTACAGATCTGTGGAGATCTCCTTGACTTGTCACTGCAATAGTCATGTTCATGAGATGTGAACTACTGTTCCTTCTCACTGTATTCTTGACCGAGTATGAGTGAGTAAAAGTGACAAATGACTCTTCTATTTATATAAATTCGACTTGAAATGAATGGACATGTCCTTTTGGAGTGAGGCCGACATGTGTATGAGAGTATAGGTCGGCTAGCAATTAAATATATATTTGTCAACTTAAAAATTCAATTTCTCACAAATCACTGGGAGTTTAGGGGCAAGTAAAGGCTAATTAGAACGGGAAAAATATACTCTACAAGATGGTATAGGACCCATGTTGATAGGATGCCTAAAAGGTGATAAAAAAACATTTTTTCTTTGTTATTGTATTTAATTTTTGTGTGCAGGAGGTGAATAGGACAACATGCCTTTTCCACTCCTTGGCTTCTCCTTTGTTTGGCTTATCAATCATAGGATCATAGTGTCATCATATAGGACATCTATGTCATCATGATAGTACCCAGCAAAGTCATGAAGGTATAGAATCATGTATAGCATCATAGTGCAACATCATTAGGAGAACTTCAAATGATATTATTCTTTCAAACTTCAAGTGTGTTCATTCATTCAACCTATTGCCATCAATGACAACTTGGATTAAAAATCTCCCCCTTTGTCATTGGATGGAAATATTTTTCTTCTCTCCCCCTTTGACATCCATGGCAAATGGCGTGCCAATGTGCTCCCCCTGTCATGCTTCTCCCCCTAACATACTGTACCCCTAACATGTTTCTTGATTTATTGTGATGCGAGAGCAATGACCCCATCTTTTGGCGAAGATACTCAAATGCTTCTCGTGGAAGGGGTTTTGGAAAGATATCTGAAATTTTCTCTTTTTTATTGATTTATTCCAACCTGATATTATGTTCAGCAACTTGTTCATGGAGAAAGAGGTATTTGATTGGAATATTTTTGGTCCTTGAGTGCATCACCGGATTCTTCGACAGATTGATGGCGCTAGTATTGTCACAAAAAATAGTAATTGGTTTCTTAGTTTCTATGTTGACATCCTTTAGGGCTTCCTTCATCCATAGAATTTGTGTACAACAATCAGCATTAGCTATATATTCGGCTTCAGCTGTAGAAAGAGATATACATTATTTCTTTTTGTTGAGCCAAGATACAAGACAATCTCCCATAAAGAATGCATTTCCACTGGTAATTTTTTGATCATCCACGCTTCCGACCCAATCAGCATCAGGGTAAGCTGTCACAATAAGAGTTGAACTCTTAGGATACCAAAGATCTAAATCAGTCATTCCTTTCAAATATCTGAGAATTATCTTCACATTTGCTAGATGGGATTGTTTAGGACTTGACTGAAATATTACTACCATTCCTACTGCTTGCATAATATCTGGTCTTGTAGCAATTAAGTATAGGAGAGCTCCAATTATTGACCTGTAAAGAGTTGCATCTATGAGAGGGGTATCATCATCTTTGCATAATTTACAATCTGTGGTCATCGGTGTGCTCATAGGTGCAAAATCTTCCATCACATATATTTTGAGCATGTCTTTAAGATATTTTGCTTGAGATATAAATATGCCTGCAAAGGTTTGAGATATTTGTAGCCCAAGAAAGTAATACAACTCACCAATCATTGACATCTCGAATTTTTTGGACATATTTAGAGAAAATTCAAAGCTAATTTCTTCATAGTTGCTAGCAAAGATTAGATCATCAACGTAAACAAGAGTGATCAGAAGTTTTTCCTTGTCCATATTCATGTAGAGATTGCTACCTGCCACTCCCTTTTTGAAACCTTCTTGTTGCAGATAGTAATCCAACTTTGCATACCATGCTCTAGGGGCTTGTCTTAATCCATACAAGGCCTTTTTTAGTTTGCATACAAAGTCTTTTCCTTCAGCAAGATCAAATCCTTCTGGTTTCTCCATGTCAACTTCTTCTTTGAGATGTCCATTTAGGAATGTTGATTTTACATCCATTTGATAAACCTTGAATCCTTTTGAGCAAGTAAATGCTCAAAACATTCTTATGGCTTCTAATCGAGCTACTGGTGCAAAGGTTTCTTCGAAGTCAATTCCTTCAATTTGTGAGTATCCTTTGCAGACAAGCCTGGCTTTATTTCTGATGATTTTTCCATCTTCATTCATCTTGTTTTCGAATACCCATTTTGTTCCAATTATATTTTTATCTTTTGGGTGAGGTACCAGTTCCCATTAGGGGAATTTTGAGGTCTAAAATGGGCCTCCTAAGGAAATTATAAAATAGTAGTGGAAAAAATCAAATAAGATTTGATGACATCATCAAATTTTAGAGGGAAAAATGAAAAAACTACTTTTTCAACTCATATTTTCAACCTATCTCCCAAAGTTGTTACTCAAATTTCAAGCAGGAGTACTCGTTGGATGCAAAATTTAATTCCTCATCCAAGGAGTACCCATGTTGCATATTTTCGATGGGTCCTACTACACGAAAAAATGAGAAATACATGAAAAACGTGATTGTAATCACATTTTTTATGTATTTCTCATTTTTCATGTACAGGGTCCATCGAAAGTATGCAACATGGGTACTCCATGGATGAGGAATTAAATTTTTCATCCAACGAGTACTCCCACTCGAAATTTGAGTAAACACTTTGGGAGATAAGTTGAAAATATGAGTTGAAAAAAGAGTTATTATTTTTTAATATTTTTACCCTCTTACTTAAAAAATGGTGAATCATCCCCCATGGTTGACATCATCATCTTGAATCCTATTGGTTCTTAGAAAGTTTATTTTTGTTGTACATTTTTCTTAGGAGGATCATTTTAGACCTCAAAATTCCCCTAATGCAAGTCTCATTTTTTTCAATTTGAGACATTTCTTCTTCCATGGCCTTTATCCAATAAGGATATTTGCTTGCTTGAGAAAAAATTTCAGGTTCTATTAAAGATAATATAGCCGCATCATCTTTTCTTGGGGTGCTTATCATCCTTCTTCGAGTTTGAATTCCTTCATCTATATTTCCAATGACCTGTTTTTCCAGATGATGTCTTTGAATAAAATTGATCTTAGAGGGAGTTTGTGAAGATTCACTTTGAGGTTCACTTTGAGGTTCTCCATTATCCTCTTCTTTTTCAGGTTCTTCTTCTTCACTTTGTTCAAATAAAGGCTCAACTTCATGATCTTCATGACTCTTTTCTGGAAGGTCTTCATCAATATTCACATCAATGCTTTCCACTATTCTTCGTAGACGATTGTTGTAACATTTGTAAGCTTTTCTCCTAGTGGAGTATCCAAGAATCAAATTTACCTGGTAAGTCATCATTTATTTTTATGAAGCATTTGCTTCCAAAAACCCTGAAATATTTTACTGAAGCATGTATTCCTTTCCATAATTCATAAGGAGTCGTTTCATTATTTGGTCTTAGTTGAGTTTGATTTAAGGTATAAATTGCAGTTCCAATGGGGTCTCTCCAAAATTTTGGTTGCAAATCAGCTGCTAGTAGCATTGTCCTTGCCATTTCTTGAATGGTTTGGTTCCTTCTTTCAACTACTCCATTTTGCTGGGGTGTCCTAGCAGTAGAGAGTTCTCTTTCGATTCCATGCTCTTTACAGAATTCATAAAATTCTTTTGAGGTGAATTCTCCTCCTCTATCCGTTCTAAGAAATTTAATCTTAGAATATTTCTCATTCTCAATGAGAGCCTTAAGATTCTTAAGACATTCAAATGCCTTGGATTTATATTTTATGAAATATATCCACATCATTCTAGTATAGTCATCAACAAATAGAGAAAAGTACCTTTCACCTTGAAGAGTTGGAGTTCTAGTTGGCCCACACAACCTGCATGAATGATTTCCAAAGGTTTTGATGTTGAGAAATCCTTAGTTTTGTGGCTAGTTCTAGTTTTCTTTCCATGTTGGCATGGGCCACATACAACTTGATTTGGCTTGCACATTTTAGGAATGTCCCTTACTGCTTTAATTTTGCTGATGTTGACTAGGTTATAAAAACTTGTATGCCCCAATTGCTTGTGCCATAACCAACTTTCATCTGTTTGACTTAAGTAACGTTTATCTTCTTGGATTCTACTGAGAATGTAAACATTATCTGGTGCTCTTACTCCTTTCACCACTATTTCTCCTGAGGATGAGTCTCTTATTTCAAAATTTTTTGTACTAAAGACAACATTATGTCCTTGGTCACAAATCTGGCTAACACTTAAGAGATTGTGTTTGAGCCCTTCTACCAGCAATTTATTTTGAGCCTTTCCTTGTCCATTAACAAGGGTAGCAGTTCCTTTTCCAGTGATTTTAGTGGATCCACTTCCGAAGGATACATTTCCATTTTTCTTGTTCATTGAGATAAACTTATTTTAGTCACCTGTCATATGTCTTGAGCATCCACCATCCACGAACCAGTGATTTTCTTCACTATGAGCACACAGAGCTAGGCCACATTTATCATTTTTGTGATTTACGCTTTTAGTTTTTTCCTTTTTGAGAGGGCAATTTTGTTCATTGTGATCATAATTATCACATAATGAGCAAGACGGATCAAACTTAGCCAAAAGATCAAAGGAATTGTAAGTTTTGATTCGTCCTTTCTCTTTAGGACCACGTAGTTGGTTTGTTTGATTGTTCAATCTCGGTGCTTCATTCTTATGAGCCTTGCAATGCTTAGCTTGGTGCCCAAAGTTTTTACAATAGTAACAATATCCAAGAAAAATAGTTTGATACCTATTGTAGTATCCATAGCTTGAACCAACATTCTTCCTTGGAGTTCCTATTTCTTCAATTCTTGGTTTTGAGATGGGACTTTGTTCCTGAAGAGATCACTTTTCTTCTTTTGGATGGCAAGAGAGTACGTCAGCATAACTTCTAGCATTATTCTTTGTACTTGATGATTCTCCTTTGAAACCAATTCCAGACTTATCATGTTGAGGTTTTTTAGTATTAAGAATGTTGTCAAGAGATAGAGAGCTTTGCCAAATCCTTTTGACTTGCTCTAATTCCTTTCTTAGAGATACTATTTGAGCTTCATGTTTTTCACAGATATCATCCTTCTCTTTTAGCTTAATGTTCAAGAATTCTTCCCTTCTTTTTTCTTCCTCTCTTTCTATTTTGAGGGAAATTAGCTTCTTTTGTAGATTCTCATTTTCTTCAATGGCACTCATTAGAAAACTATCCATGTTTCTTTCATCTTCCAGTTCTGAGTCATCATCATTTGTAAATGCCATGAATAACGTTTCTTTTCTTCCAACATAATTACTTTCCTCATTTGATTCATCATAACTTTCTTTGTGATGACACATATTTCTAGTTGATTTCTTCTTTATGACTGCAAACTCATCTTCATCATACTCTTGTTTGGAGAAGAAGTTCTTCTTATTAAAACCTTTCTTTTTATACATCATCCTTTTAGAGTCCTTTTCATCATCACTATCATGTTTATGAGGACATTTTGCAGCGTAATGACCTATTCTTCCACAATTGAAACAAATAAGAGGGTACTTACCTTTTAGCTTAGATCCCCTTTTTAGTCTTTGTATAAATTGAGCTAATTCGTTTTCAGTATCAGATTCATCGCTGTTGCAATTCCATCCTTTTCCTTCTTTTGTAGATCTTCAGGCTTTGAAGGTTTCTTCTTTGAAATTTGGACTCCCTTTCCTCATCTCATAGGCAGTGAAAATTCCATGAAGTTCATCCATCTTGAGAGTATATAGGTCCTTCATTTCTTCTATGGCACTTACTTTGGAGTCAAATCTGTCAGGAAGTGATCTCAGGATTTTTTGAACAATGGTGCTTTCTTCAACATTTTCTCCTTGTCCTTTAAGAGAGTTAACCACTTCAACTACTTGGAGAAAGTATGATGCGATATCTTCTTCATCATCCATTTTAATACTCTCGAATTGTCTTCTATAGGTTTGAAGCTTTTCCTTCTTAACTTTGGAGTCCCCATCATATAAAGAAACCAACTTATCCCACACTTCTTTGGCTGAGTCACAATTCATGACTTTCGTAAATTCGGAATCGGTAATTCCACTAATGATGGAATTTAAAGCTTTGGCATTAGAAATGTAGGCTTTTCTTTCATCTGGATCATTTGGAAGACCAGAGGGAGCTTTGTATCCATCCAAAACAGAGTGCCATACTTTAGGGCCAAGAGACATTAGATAGTAGGACATCCTCTTTTTCCAAAAACTAAAATTTGTTCCTTCAAAGATAGGCAGTTTTCCCGTTGCTTCCATGTTCTTCATTGCACCTAAGAATCCTTCTTCCAGCTGTTAGGCTAATAATGAAGAAGCTGGCTCTGATACCAATTCTTGGAAATACTGAGAGGGGGGTGAATCAATATTTCTTTTCAATTGTTAATTATTTCCAGTTATATTCTTCACAATTAAATACAGAGAGGTGTATAATAATAATATTAAGGATTAATAAGAACTTTAATCCCTTTTTTAAAATAATAGTAGACAATAGATGAGTGAGGGCACCAACCATTTTAATGAAACAGGCACCAACTTGGAATTTGATGAGGCTCCGACCTCTAGGGCTTTGACCCTATCTTATCAAGGCACCAACCTTGTGTTTAGGGGCACCTACCCCAAGGACACCAATCCCTCAGTCTCTTTTAACAGAAAATGTGTGATGTACTTACTTGACTGTCATCTACAAAAATTCTTCACTGTTCAACACTTCTTGATTTTGACTTCACTATTTCTTCACTGTACTTTGTTCACCATATGACTCCTCTGCTACAATCTTAGTTCATAGTCTTGGAGTGACACCAAGGTCTAGATTATGTCACAAGTATCAAGCTATTGCACTTGAAACCTCCTTGACATAGTCCACAAGAGATATCAAGATCTTCAAAGATAAACCATAGTCTGTAGAGAGGATTCAACCCGTTGAAGAATGTCTGAGACTTATCCTGAGATGCTCTGTGTCTAGATCCGATATTTGGTTCTGTAGCTATCGCCCCTTTGCAGAATCATAGATATTTCTTACACCTTTTATTACTTCCAAAAATCTGTGATCAATCCGAGCTTACTATTCCAATCTCTTGTAAGTGACTGATTTGACTGTGGTAAGCTCCTATGGATAATCTGAATCCACATTGAATTATATTATCATAGGTCTGAGGGTTATATAGCCCTGTAATTGTTTATTCGAGGTCTGTTGCAACACTTATTTCAGGTCTAAAGGCTGAGGTTCTTGAGCTGAGCTTCTGTGATCAATCCGAGTTTGTTATTCATATGTTCAAGAGATCCGAGTCCTTTAACTGTTGCTTTAAAAACGCACAAACAGATCTGCGGTTTTATATACAAAATTTTTATCCAAAAAATAGTTCTTCGATTGATCTTCTGCCTTCTTCTGTTCACGAGTTGTGAACTTGATCTCTTCGATGTATTTTCCTTCAACGAATTGATTTGAGAGGTACAGATCTGCGGAGATCTCCTTGACTTGTCACTGCCATAGTCCTGTTCACGAGATGTGAACTACTGTTCCTTCTCACTGTATTCTTTACTAAGTATGAGTGAGTAAAAGTGACAGACGTCTCTTTTATTTATATAAATTCGACTTGAAATGAAGGGACATGTCCTTTTGGAGTGAGGCCGACATGTGTATGAGAGCATAGTTCTACTAGCAATTAAATATATATTTGTCAACTTAAAAATTCAATTTCTCACAAACCGCTGGGAGTTTTGGGGCAAGTAAAGGCTCATTAGAACAGGAAAAATATACTCTATAAGATGGTATAGGACCCATGTTGATAGGATTCCTCAAAGGTGATAAAAACAAATTTTTCTTTGTGACTGTCTTTAATTTTTATGTGCAGGAGGTGAATAGGACAACATGCCTTTTCCAATGCTTGGCTGCTCCTTTGTTTGGATTATCATTCATAGGATCATAGTGTCATCATATAGGACATCTATGTCATCATGATAGTACCCAGAAAATACATGAAGGTTTAGCATCATGTATAGTATCATAGTGCAACATCATTAGGAGAAATTCAAATGATATTAGTCTTTCAACCTTCAAGTGTGTTCATTCATTCAACCTGTTTCCATCAATGACAACTTGGATTAACACTTCACATGGAAGCTGAGGAAAATAGAGGTTTTTAATAAGGATAATGCATACACACAACATAAGGAAAACACATCAATTTAACCCCTAAAGGAAGTCAGATCATGATAGCATGAATTCTGAGTAATTAGAGATAAAATTCACTGTAAGTGATTGGACATAAAATATATAGAGCAATAAAACATTAAAAACCTCATTATAATCTCAGGTCTGGAAGTAGAATGTCACTGTATATTACTGATAATAGAAAAACATAACAAGTAGAAATTTGGTGCAATATTCTCCAACTCTTTTCTCTTCGATGTTCAGTCTATAAATAGATATTCTTTACCATATAAATGATCTGCCTAGCTGGCTAGATCCTCGAAGTCTAACTCTGACACCTAACATAATTGAAACTACTTTCTTGGAACAAAAAAAGGACAATTATCCTTTAAGAAGTCACACTCCTAATAGGACTCTGCTTCCTATTTATTACATTCAGTTTTATTAGCAGTAAAACAGTTACATAATAGAGATCACATGTTCAAGAGACAATTCACCATCACTAAGATATTTAAAGTACCCCCTAGATTTAGTAAAAAAATTCCTACTTTTCGGGAATGGATAATCTCCACTTTAACCATTGGTCTGCACATTGAGTTGAATGTGTGGCACTCATTTTGAGTAATGAGTCTATGTTGGGATGGCCCATTGACAGGTTGGATGTCTCCAAATGGCTGGTGTTCTGTTGGAACCCTCAAAAAATCTTCAAAAAAACCCTCGCTACAAAACATGGAAATTTAGGCAGTTTCGTAGCGTATTTTCATAACATATGAAAATTTTCCTTTTCATCCATCTCCCTGCCACCTTTGCTAGTCAAGAACCTTTACTATTCCAAAATATATTTTAAAAAAACAACCCTCCTCCTTAATCCTTCAAAAAAATGAATTTTAAAGCAAAGTAGCATCTTCAGAATTTTCGTAGTGTAGTTTAGTAGCGAGGTTGTTTTTGTCCTTTGTCTTTTCCTTCTGCCACCTCTGTTGGTCAAACAATGTTTTTCAGGTCAAAATGAGTGAATACCATCAACCCCCCTCCTTGGATCTTCAAAAATCTATTTTTATAGGCAAAAAAGTATCTTCAGATATTTCGTAGCGTTTTGAAGCCTTCAAGCCTGGAGCACGCTACAAAACTACCTGATATGGCTGAAAATTACAAAATATTCCTTTTTCTTCCAAATTTCACCTGTAGGTATGAAAAGTGATATAATGAAATATTAAGACAAACTTGCCTCTTACCCTCTTTTAACAGCATCATTTTCACCTTAAGCAAGTTAATTTACAAATAAAATGACTCTATTTTTTCTGAAACAACAGGGTTCAGAGATGAACTCCTATCTCCCTATCCTTGATAGCTGTTGTAAAACTGAAAGAGATTTTTGTAGGTCACCATGTTCTGAAAGAAAAACCCCTCTTGTTTTTTTGAAAACCATCTCTAGTTGTCCAGAATCTGCATTAGAAAAACATGTATAAAACAGGAAAATTTTGGATTCTGAAAGAAGGTCCCAAAAATAGCTTCGAATCTTCAAACTGAAAGCACCCGTGAGAAAAGTGAAGGAGACTATTTTTCCTTGTTTTTTGATTGAAAATAAACTCTCTCAGTATTTCATAATTCATCTATGTTCATCCATAATCTTCTCTTGAAATTTATTGCTCACATTGTCCAAAAACACAACAAATTCCTTGTTAGCCGCAACAGAAATTCAAGCAATCTGAATTGGTGAATGCTTCAACAAAACTAGGTTCCTCCATGAATAACTTAAGGTCCATGAGATCCTATCTAACCACAGAGCCTCATTTGTATGCCTTCTCCTCCATGGCCATATCCCTTCATAACCAAGCTGCTCTCTTAAAAATGTGACACCTGTAAAGACAAATTGGACAACAAGCTACTTGCCATAAAGCTAAACTTTTCAAGGAGGACACTAAGATGCTTTACATGCAAAGGAGGAAGGTTTAATGACAGGGAGGAGCTTGGGTGATTTGTTTTAAAAAAATGAAATTGAAGTATGAGTGGGAAAATGAAAAATGGAGTGATGAAGGTGGAATGATGACAAGCACTTATGATTTCACATTTGGTTGACTGTCATGACCTACTAAGTGATCTCACCTTTCCTTAAAACCAATAGAAAATGAGAATTCATCGATTTTATTTTGGAAAATGATTGCTACGAAATGTTTAGGCAGCTTCGTAGTGAAATATGCTATTCTGCCAATGTATTCGCTATGAAACTATGAAAAACTAGACAAGTGGCTCATTTCTTGATTTTAAGGCATGGGTGTGAAAAATAAATGATATAAAATGGATTTGGCTGACATGACATGACTCATAATGGTTTTTTGACATATGATAAATATGATTTTATAAATTCTTCATCAAATTCATGACCCATCATGATATAACATGAAACCTATGGTGTCCTTATCAAAACAAAGTTTGAAAATTTTGAGTGTGATAACAGATCAAAACACTTTTTTGAAGGACATGGGCAAGTTGGGTCTCTTTATTGCTAGTGTAGTCCCTTATTGATGTTAGTGTAGCCCCCTTATTATTATTTTTGTACCCCTGTAGTCCCCATATTTTTATTATTGTGCCCCATAAAAGCCCACTATTGTTATTATTGTGCTCTTACATTATTATTGTTAGGTCAGATATGCATATATTGTGACCCCATGGAATTTTATATATATAAAGGATCTTTTCTCATTTGTATCATCTAATAATTTTTCGTTTATGCAATGTAAAGGAGGTTTTCCCCTCGAAGTGGTTGATTTCTATGTCTATGATCTCTCTTCTCTTCTATTTTGTGAGTTGGTTTCATAACAGATTGTAGCAGACTATAGGTATAGGTGCAACTGGAGGTGCAAGTTTACAGGATGTGGACTATCGTCTCACAGAATATGGATTGTTCAGGTTTAGAGACAGGATATATGTGCCAGACAGTAGTGAGCTCAATAAGGTGATCTTGAGGGAGTTTCATGTGAAACCATATTCAGGTCACCCAGGTTATCAAAAGGCATTGATTGTAGTGAATATATTTTATTATTAACCGAATCCGAGGAGGGATGTAATAGAGTTTGTGGTTGTGTTTGGACTATCAGTAGGTGAAGGTGGGGTGTAGGCATCTAGGTGGTCTACTACAACCTATTGTGATTCCAGAATGAAAATTGGAGGTCATTTCCATGGGCTTTATTATAGGTTTTTTGAGGATAGTGAGACATCATGATTCTATCATGGTTGTTGTGGATGGGTTGA
The DNA here is from genome assembly GCA_034641835.2 of Pinus albicaulis. Taxonomy (NCBI): domain Eukaryota; kingdom Viridiplantae; phylum Streptophyta; class Pinopsida; order Pinales; family Pinaceae; genus Pinus; species Pinus albicaulis. The sequence goes on from CM076570.1 coordinate 1,372,312,563, forward strand.
CAAAGGTTGCATACTTCATCCCAGTAAAGACTATGTATTTAGCTAGCGATGTAGCATATGTTTTCATCAAATACATAGTCATAATGCATGGTGTTCCAAAGAATATTGTGTCATACAGGGATGTAAAATTCACTTCCAAGTTTTGGAAGAAGTTGTTTGCAAGTCTGGGCACCGAGTTGGCCTTCAACACAACTTATCATCTGTAGAAAAATGGATGGACTTAGAGGGTCAACAATATCTTGGAGGACATGTTAAGGATGTATGTGATGTGTTTGCAACAAAAATGGGAAGATTATCCACCATTGGTTGAGTTTTCATACAACAATGGGTCTCAGGAGTCATTGGGGATGAGTCCCTTCGAGTCACTATATGTGCGGAATTTTAATACTCCCATCAGTTGTAGTGATCCAGTTAATAGGGTGTTTATTGGACCGAACATGTTGGTAGACATGGAACAAGAAATGCAGGTTATAAAGAAGAATATAAAGGAAACAGAGGACATACAAAAGAGTTATGCAAACCAACAGAGGGTATTTAAGGATTTAAGGTTGGGGAACATGTGTCTATGTGCATTAAGCCCAAGAAGATCTCCTTGAGGATCGGATCATGTGCCAAGTTGGTACCATGGTATTGCGGGCCTTTATAGATCCTTTAGAGGATTGGATCAATGGCCTATCGACTTGCACTACCTCCAACAGTGAAAGTCCATGATGTGTTTCATGTTTCATTACTTAAAAGGTATATAAAGGATGTTGATCATGCTATTGATTGGTCTGTATTGCAAGTCGAGAAATAAGGAGAATTCTAGCCGAAACCTTAGTGCATATTGCAGCGTAAGAAGCTCATGCTTAAGAACAGAGGCATCGAGCAGGTTAAAGTGCAATGGAAGCACTTTCGGCCCAATGAAGCTACATGGGAGATGGCGGATCAGATGCGGGCCATGTATCCTTCATTTTTTTTCGATTGAGGCAAAGCAGTTTTGGTTTTATGTTTGGTATATGTTCGTCATATGTTTTGGTGATGTTTTGGTATATGTGATTAGGTATATGGATGTAAATACTACCACGAGATAAGTTATAAAGCTCCAATAAATGATATGGTTGTTACATGGTCATGTTATCATCGTGTTATGCTTTGAGCAACTCATTCATTGTAAATAGTGCAACGAGATAAGTTATAAAGCTCCATGAGCATTATGTTTTCTTCTCAACAATTTATTTGAGGTGTAGGTATGGTCTAACACTGAGGATGGTGTTCCCCAAGGGGGAGGGTTCTGTAACAAACCCGGGAAAAATATTCATGTAATAAAAGTTAATAAAGGAAAAATAAGGCCATGGTTAAGGGACACTTATTCGAAGTTGAATGTTGGGAAAAGATATCGTGGTGGGAATCAATGGATATGTGTTTATGGCTAAGGAAAATTGGAAAAGGAAATGGCTAAGGCATTAAAGAGGCGAAAGTATTTTTGGCACATTTATTTATTAAAATAAAGGAAATTAGGAGAAAAGGAATGTGAAAGGTCACAGGTTGCATGTGAGGAGGAAAATGAAGGAAAATAATGGAAAATGAAGAAAATAGAGGCATCATAAATAAAAAGGCTTTTGAGGATCAATTCATGGCTTTTGTTAGTTTAGTTTTGGAGCTCTCTCATTATTCTCTCTCTCTCACACTCTTGGACACTTAGAGTTTTCTTGGAGCATTTTTAACTTTGAGCCAAGTAAGTGGAAAGCAACCAAAGGAAGGACAATGAAAGGAAAGGGAAACAAGGATCAAGCAAGGCAGAACATTATTTATCAACTTCAACAAGAATACTTGCAGGTAACATATTGCATGTGTGATTTCATAGTTGGTTTGGACATGCATGGATTATGCATGTTGGTATTTGGTTCTCTTGTTGTCGGTGGCATGGTTTTGTCGGGTTTTGACAGTGGGTTTCGGCCTTGCCTTACCTTTTTTCTAGATGCCATGGCGTGTTGGGACTTTGATGTCGGTTTTGAGATTTGGAATTTCTGGATGGATTTCGGAATCCGGGGTGGAGATGGTTTCAGGTTTGGCGAGATACACGATAAAACCTAAGGATGGTGTCTCGGTTTAGGGCCTAGTGATTTGGGATTGGACTGTGGTAAAGCTTGTGAGATGGGGAGATAGAAAATTCCTCAAGTATAGTGATGGATTCTGGATGGCATTCCTAACTCATCTCGGTTTTGTGATCAGGGCATCGGTTTTGGTGTGATCATGGTATGGTGAAGGTGGAGGTGGTTTGACCTCTGGATTCCCTTGGTTGTGTTTTGGATTGGTTTATCCATGAGATCCCACATTCATTCTTGGAATATGACACAGGGGTGACTGGCTGAAGAGTGATTTGGCACAACCATGTCTATGGGCGGCTGGTACATGGAACTCCCAAACCTGGTTGGCTATTGCCTATTTATAATGGAAGCTAAGTTCTCTTTCTTTTGTACTTATTAATGTGTTGATTTTATGGCTATTATCTCATTGTTATTTCCATGGTTTTATGTTGGTTATAAGCATGTTTAAATGACTAGTTCATGTCATGGTTATTTCATGTATTTACTTGTAATTGTTAAAATAATGGATGCAAGACCTAATTGATGTCATATGTGTTTAAGGAAGAAGGTAGTGATCCTTCTGGTAATGTCTCATAAGATTTTTTAGTTAGTCATGCTCTTCTTTGTATCATATACCTGTAGATTTCATTTACGCTAAGTGTTTGACAGATTGTCAATCCCGGTTGGGGATGGCCAGGCCTAGTCCTAGAGTCAGTTTTTGGTTATTTGTAATTTTTTTCATGTTTTTAATGATTTATGAAAGCTACAGGAAGTTCTCGGAAGTGTCCAGGATTTTGGGCTTTAAAAGTTGCCTTAAATCTCGTGGATGCAAGCACTGTTATGAGAAATTGAGTCCATGGATGATTGCATGCCCATGCGGTGGGTGCGTCCAAATCCTCATAGGCGCACCCTTGCCCATATCAAGGGAGTTACTGAGGGTTTTCTTTAGTAAAAGTTAGTGGGACCCAGGGACAAGTGAGCTTGATTACTAGGATAGCCTTTGGGGAGCCTGTAGTAGGTGCAAAGAGTCTTTGTTATGGTTTTTCACGTCAATTCCACTTCCTTAAAGTGACCAATAAGGTTGAGTCTGCTCTTAACTTCCCCGATCTCATGTTTACCCCCGTTGGCCGGTTACTTGGGTAGATGTGAGGGGAGGTGTACGTTATAATTACCCTAATCAGTTTAATCCAACAACTAATTGACTATAGGTAGAGGAACCACTCTCTCTGTTGGAATTTGACATAAGAAGAGAAGTGCAGAAGAGACCAACGATTCAATAACTAGGGTTGTGAGATGACTAGGGTTTTTTAGAGATCTGTCTATTTCTTTTTTGTAGGTAAAACCCCATGGGAGATTTGAACTGGTGACCTTTTCACTTGGAGTTCCTTGTCATAACACTCATTGACCGTTAATCCAAAGCCCCATTTGCTGATTAAACAATTTGAGTATAAAAAAAATTAAAAATAAAATTTATTTTTTAATCATATTGATTTTTTTTAATAACCCTCGAGGGGAAGCTCAATTGGCATAACTGTAAAAATGAAGTGTTATGTGAGAGGAGGTTTGAGCTTCAAATTCCCTGATGCCTACAAAACAGGCATACATAGGCACCTAGAGTTATAGTGATAGCAATTGTAATTGACCCTATCATGAGAGTAGACCAACCAAACCCAACCTAGTTGGAAATTCATCTAGATATGAATAAAAATAAATAAATAAATTTAATAAACATAACATCACAAAATTTAATCCCAGATGCGGGTGGTTATTGACGACATGACGGTAATCAATCAGCGGGCGGGCACGTGGCTAGGCCACATGGACACCCGAGACTCGCATTTAATCTCCCTTGGGCTCTTAAATATTGCAGGTTGTCACCCTACACGGCATTTATGCCAGTGGGGAGGCCGAGACAACTCTCGCTTCATAATGCCTCGCCCTGGTCTTTTGGCTCTGCATTCGAATGTGGTTTCAAAGTTTTTGGTTTGGTTCTGCTGTGGATTGCAGGTCCCCATGTCGCTGCAACTCCTGCCCGTAGGTTCCAATTGCTCTCCTAAGGCCGACATTCACAGCCTCCGCACTGTTGTGGGTAGGCGTTGCCCTCTAGGCTGTTGCATTAGTTTCACCCCTGGTTTTCATCACACTCACAGTCCTTTCTGTTCTCTGCACTGTGCTTCACTGCCCGGCTTGATCGTTCCGTTCTACCTGCCTGTGCCTCCTGAATTTCCAGCCTTCTCTCCACATCTTACCGCTGCTATGCCGCGCTTAAGGCATCCCCAGCGTTGTCGTAGGGGAACCTCTCGTCCCAGCTCCTCCAAACGTGGTCGCTCCCCTTTCTTTGATTCTTAGTCGTCCTCTCATAGCCTTAGTGGCAGCCCTCCCCCATCCTGCAGTCTTCGTAGCAGGGGTCGTGAGCTTCGCCTCTCTCCCTCTCCGCAGCATGGCGCCTCTGCCTCTCGGCGGTCTCTTAATCCTCAGCCTGCTATCTCTACTCCCGCGTGCAACCCGTCCTCTGCCATTTTCCATTTTCAATGTAATTCCTCTCAGCCCTTGGTCATTGCTACGGTTTCGGTCTCTTTTAAGGAGATCCATGAAGCTGCCCTTGTTCCCCTTCCGTCTGCGTCTCCAGTCATCCCGCCGGCCCCTCCCACCTGTCAGCACGCTTCTCAGATGGTGGACATTGGTTCCTCCCGAAAAGAGGTCGAAGACAGCTCAAATCTCCTCCAGAACCTGGAGCCGCTGGCTGGGGATCGCACAGCTGAAGCTACTGCTAGTCAAAATGTCCCAGTTCTTGACGACGATGGAGTAGGCTGGTGCAGAATTGAAGAGGAATCTCCCTCGGGTGACTATGGGCTCTAGTGCTTTAGTCTGTGCTCCTATTTTTATGTTTAATTTTTGTGTCATTTTGCTGGTTCTGTCTGTACCGACTCTTCGTTTGTCCAAGATGGTGTTTTATGTAGAGACTGTTCTAAAACAAGGTGCGAGCCGGTTTCCCCCTGAGGGCGGCTCTGTTTTCAACTCTATTTTGGCTTGTAAAAGTTGGTTTCCTCTCCTGAGGCAGCTTTCAAACGATTCTCGGGCCGGTTTCCCATTGAGGGCGGTTCAATTTTTTTATATTTTGCTGACTGTTTGGCGCTTTTGACGCCCTGTTCCCGCTGTATTATATGTTTTATTAATAGATTTAAGCTTACTTAGAAAAAAAAAAAAAAAAACATCACAAAATTTAAATATACAAATTTTATTTACAATTATAATTTTAATATGATTAAAGTTTTATAAGTTATAAATTATCCTATATAAAATTAACCCAATTCTAATTATTATATATCATTATTATGGGTAAGCTCTAAGATCATATCACAACAATTGTCACTATTCACCTCAATATCAGGATATTCAAATTTTCTTTCCTTGTCACTATTTCCAACATCTTCAATTTTTTGCCACACACTAGAATAGAACCAAAATGTAGGAGAAAATAAACCTGTTAACTACTACGAAAGATATTATCAGTTGACCATTCTATAATAATTCTAAATGGAGTTGTCGTTGACCATTCTATAATAATTCTAAATGGAGTTTTCTATATGTGAGACGTTTTGGAGTTTCCGATGGCCGAATTAAGCACCCTAAAAATCCCTTGGGGCACTTTGATTTTGAAGAGTTCATTTGCAAACTTGTGATTTTTGTGTTGTTTAAACTGGTTTTTTGACTACATATATGGATTTAGCACCCTCAAAAGTCCTTGGGGCACTTAGATTTTCAAAAGTTCACTCGTCAAATTTGACTAAAATTTTAAAAATTTAGTTGGTCAAACTTGTGATTTCAATAAATCCCTACCAAATTCTAGACAAATTAGATCGAAAAATAAACCAAAATCCAGAAAATTTTCAAAAAACCTCACTTATAGACAAACGAATGTAAATTAAATATATTTAAAATTATATTTTTAAAGAATCATTTTATTATTTAGTCAAAATTGCAAATTAAAAAATATTTTTTAAAATCAATTATAGAGTTTAGTAAAAAATGTATAGGACATAGGGCCGGAAACGACGCGCGGTATAGTCTTGAAAGCGAACATCCGTGCGCGGGCACAAAAGGGTTGGTTATCTCGAGGAATCTATTGATAAAAGGCAATTGAGGTACATTAGTTCTTAGGTTTATATTTCACCTTTTACTTTTAAAAAAATTGATGGTTGTGAAGCGGGAAAGTATTTGTTGACTCATTTTTTCTCATGTTAATATATTTTAAATCATAAACGTAAATATAAAAATTATTCAATTAATCTTAAAATTATTAATATTGGTAATTAATTTAAAATATAATAAATTATTTTGTAAATTGTGTTTTTTTTAAATAAATTAAATAAACTATTTATTTATAAATAATTTTATTAATTTTAAAAATATTATATACTTATTACCATTTTAATAATGAATTTGAATTTGAATTAATAAATTAGCTGGTAAATAATTATTATTATTAATTAATATCTTACAGAATTTGTAAGTAGTTAATCTTATATTAATTTTTATTATAAAAATCTGAAAGAGGTTATTGAAATTGAAAGACATCCTAAGAATTTTAACATAAATGCTAAATGGAAATTAGAAATTAAGTAAGAATTGGACTCTCACCCTTTGTTTTTTAATTTTCCTTTCTTTCTCTTTTTTTTCTTTGGTATAATTTTCTTTTTTCTGGTTTATATTATAATTTTGTTTCTTTTACCTTTAATATATTATATGACTAGTTTCTAATGGCTAGTTTTAACCGCTATTATCCGGCAATGACACATCATTTAACGAGATTGGTTTCTTTTTTCACTTTGTTTGGAAGATGAACCACATTACATAGTTTAAAACCTCAACCAAATCTTAATGATGTGATTAATCCAAAAGACATTTATCTATATTATGGATGACACAAGTCTTAGATCGAAAACAAATAAAAATGCTTTTTAAAAGAAGTATAAGTAAATGATTTATTTTTCCAATAAAAATATTGTAATAATATTCTCCTAGAAATTTGAAAATTTCAAATAAAATGAACATCCATAAGAATAGAGACACTTGTGTTGGCGTGATCGACGGAGCCGAAAATTCGAAAACTCAAAACCAATAATATTATAATGAACGTTATCTGGAAAGTCCTAAAAACATACTTGAACGTGGAAATATTATTGAGCGTCACCTTAATGCAGCGTTGAGGAACGATAACGAAAGACTTCGAAGGGAGAATCGGTGGTTTCCAGACGCAATGACGAATCCTACCTGTTACAAGTGCGGAGGATCTTCATGCAAAAATTGAGTCTCTACAACGCCAGATTAAAAAATGAGGTTGGTCTCCACTGCCCCTCAAACTTTATTTCGCTTTGATATATTAGCATTGGAGGGCATTTCCAGAATGCAATTGGTGCATTTCAAGTTTGAAATCATTTCATAAATTCATGAAAACTAAGCTTTTTATTCAGTTGCGAAACTCTTATTTGTTTTCTTAGGGTACTGGTATGAAGTTGCTCTGGGATATTTATACTTATCGTTGGCGTGTAGCCCTTTTTCCCAGTAGTAATTAACTGATTTTCTTTCTGCTAAAATGAAATTGATCTAGCTAATGCTCGGAATTGTAGGCATAAAACTTTAGAGACATTCAGACACTGTGCAAAGCAGGCTCCACCCAACTGTTGTTTCTTGTGGACTTGTGACTTTATTCTGGCCGGCGGTGGGCTATACGTTTATGCCCATTGGTAAGGATTTCTAATTACTACTACTGTACTCTAGAATGCCCATGTTGTTGGTTTTAGGTTAGCAGGGGATTCTGGTTTGTAAGCGGCCCCAATTTGATAGTAAGTGAAGCGTTATATCAAAGATGGAATTATTAAAATGAATATATTGTATTGGTGGGTTATAAACTATTTTGGTGTCTTTGACAAAAATAATTGTGTGTTTCTTTCTCGGGGTTGTGCATATTGCGAGAGTTACTGCGATTACGGGAAAATTATGTGGGAGACCATTCCCACAAATGGCATCACTTTCTCGTCTACACAATGCTTCTCTGGGTCTGGCAGCTATTAGTGCAGCTAGAAAGAGTTACTGCAATTATGGGAAAACTATGTGGGAGATCATTCCCACAAATGGCATCACTTTCTCCTCAACATCATGCGTCTATGAGTCTGACATCTCTTAGCACTAGTGTCAACTATCAGATAACACAACACATCACACAATATACATACAACTTGTGATTTGTATTGTAAGAAACAAATATTTATACACAACCGAGAAGCGGACTTCTGGAGGCTTTTTGTGGGTGGCAATAGCTTCCTTAAAAAGCTAAATGATCTCTCAAGAAACTCCTAGACATCTCCTGCATTTCATTTTGTCGATAAGGTTGGTTGAAATTACTTTCATCCAACACTCCCCTTGATTTCAACCATATGAACAGACACACAAAATGCATTATACAAAATACACTATAACAAAATACACAAGACATAAACATACTCTTAATTGACACGCCTCGCCTGTTGGTTTAATTCTCAGGTAGCCTTACAACATAGTTTAGATTTTCTACAACACATAACTTACTTCTACAAATCTCAAATTTAGCCTTCCCAAGAGGCTTAGTGAATATGTTAGCTACATTCCTATTTGTATTACAATATATTAAATCAATTTCCTTCTATTGGACCTTTTCCCTTACAAAATGATATTGTGTGTCTATATGCTTTGACCTTGCATGACATACACGATTGTTTGCCAAATTGATGGTGCTTTGATTATCACATCTGGTCACCGTAGGTTCTTGTTGAGCTTCAGCAACATCTTTAAGTATCCTTCTAAGCCATATAGCTTCACAGGTGGTACTGCATAATGTTTTATATTCTACTTCAGTTAATGACAAGGACACTGTTGGTTGTTTCTTATTGCTCCATGCTGATTCTATATTGAACACGTATCCAATGGTGGATTTCCTGTCATCTGGATTTCCAACCCAGTCATAATCAAAATGACCTATCAATTCAACATTGCAATCATTAGTATTCAATACCAAAATTGACAGTTCCCTTTAAATATCAAAGGACCCTTTTTGCAGCTATCCAATGGCTCTAAAGAGGCTTAGCCATGAATTGACTAAGTATGCTTACTTCATATGCAATGTCTGGTCTAGTCGTAGTGTGATAATTCAGGCTTCCCACTAATTGTCGATACAATGTTCCATTCACCTCCTTTGTTCCATCATCATTTCTCAATCTGATATTTTGTTCCAATGGAGTACTCACTGCTTTACATCCTTTCATATGAAATATATTTAGTACCTCGTTTGTATATTTTCTTTGTGTGATTAAAGTGCTTCCATTATCCCTCCATACTTCAAGACCTAGACAATAATGCATCTGTCCAAGATCCTTCATCTCAAATTCTTGTGATAACTTCCTTTTTATATCATTAATCATTTTATCAACACACCCTGTTATCATTTAGATCATCAACATATATAGAGATTAATGCTATGCTTTCATTTCTATCTGACTTGACATACAAATTAGGATCATTTTTGCTTTTGTTAAATCCTTGGTGAAAGAAGAATTTATCTATTTTCTCATACCAAGATTTGGGTGCATGTTTTAGTCCATATAAGGCCTTTTGTAACTTGCATACAAGATGTTCTTGTCCCTTATTTTCAAATCCTTATGGTTTAACAAGATAAATCTCCTCTTTTAAGTCCCCATTTAGAAAATTTGACTTCACATCTACTTGATTTAGATTCCAATCATATTTAGTGGCCAATGCTATTATTATTCTGATTGTGTTCATTTTTTCTACTGGGGCAAAGGTATCTTCATAATCTATAGCTTCCTTTTGAGAATAACCTTTTGCAACCAATCTTGCTTTATATTTGTCCATGCTACCATCTGCATTAAAATTTGTCTTGTACAACCATTTTGATCCTATAGGGACTTTATTTTCAGGTAATTCTGTTAATTCCCAAGTTTCAATTTTCATTATAGAGTCATATTCTTCTTTCATAGCTTCCATCCATCCTTTATGATTTTTGGCTTGTTCATAATTTAAAGGCTAAAAAACAGTCATTACTTGAGACATTAAAGCATAATATTTATACCTGATAGGAGTTTGAATTTGTCGTGTTGACCTTCTTAGAGGTTCAATAGATGGTGGAGTACCTTCTCCTCTTCTTCTTCTCTATGGAGTGCTTTCATCACTTCTTTGTGGACTTTGACTTCTTGAACTGTCTTCTGGAATTTCCATGCTTTCTTGAGCTTGAGATGATTCCACAACTTCATATTCTTCTTTAAATTTTTCATAAGTACGATGTCATACATTATATTCATCCTCTTTCATTTGTTTATTTTTCTGCTCAGGAAATATAATATCTTTGCTTGCAAAGACCTTGTGAGTATTTGGATCATATATTTTATATGATTTTTGATTAGTACAATATCTAATAATAATGCACTTGATAGATTTGGCATCTAATTTTCTCCTATCCTCTTTAGGAATATGAGCAAAGGCCTTGCATCCAAATATCTTTAAATGACTAAATTTAGGTTTAAAACCATAAAATGCTTCAAATGGTGTTTTGTGCTCAAGATATTTTGTAGGAATTTTATTTTTGAAATATACAGTTGTATTAATGGCTTCAGCCCAAATATCTTTAAATGAATAACTTTAGGTTTAAAACCATAAAATGCTTCAAATGGTGTTTTGTGCTCAAGATATTTTGTAGGAATTTTATTTTTGAAATATACAGCTGTATTAATGGCTTCAGCCCAAAAACTATTAGAAAGTCCTTTACTTTTCAACATATTATGAGCACAATCAACTAATTTTCTATGATTTCTTTCATTTACACAATTTTACTGAGATATATTTGGTACTGTAAGTTGTTGCACAGTTCCATTTTTCTTGCAGTATTTGACAAAAGCTCCTAAAGTGTACTCACCACCTTTATCTGATTGAAGAATTTTAATACTCTTTCCTGATTGCTTTTCTACCATATTCTTGAATTCTTTAAAGTATTTAAACACATCAACTTTATTTCTTATAAAGTACACCCAGTTGTATCTACTGCTATCATCAATAAATGTAAGAAAGTAATATGCTCCACCAAGTGACTTAGTTTTCATTGGACCACATACATTAGTATGCACTAGTTCAAGTATTTCATGTTTTCTTCTATTTTCATGAACATGAAATTCTTCCCTATGTTGTTTTCCTAGTGCACAACCGTCACATGCAAAATTCTCACCCTTAATATTTGGAAGGCCTTCTACAATCGTTTTCTTTTGTAGTATCATTAGGTCATTATGATTTAAGTGTCGATACCTTTGATGCCAAAGCTCTATGTTTGAAATGCCTGTTGATGCCAAAGCTTGATGCCCATTCTTTGTGAGATCCAACTTGTATAATCGTTCAACTCTCATTCCTTTTGCAACAACCTTGTAGTTGTCCTGCATATCCTTTACCAAACAATGTGATTTCACAAATTCAAATTTCAAATCTTGATCTGTAATGGTAGAGACCGAAATTGAGTTCTTCTTTAATCCTGGAACATACACCACATTTATTTTTCTTTTTCTTGTCCATTAGGCATAGTCATACTTATATCACCATATCCTTTAATTTCATGTGATCTATTATCTGCTAAATATATGTGTGCACCATTCTTAACTTCATGATAAGTATCAAACCAATCTCTTTTGCATGACATGTGGATTGATGCACCAGAATCTATAAACCAAGCATTATCATTATCAATTTCTGTTAATAAAGCATCATTGGACATAAATAATTTAAGATTTCTAAATTCATGACTAATTGCTTCATCTATATCAACATAATTTCCTTTATGCCTTCTTTGTTTAAATAAATTAGATCTTATTCTCATGCAATTCTTAGAAAACTAACTAGGTTTTCCACAATAATAACATACATCATCTCTACTTGATTTGACATTTGACCTTAGTGAAGATGTACCTTGAAAGGATTTTACCTTTGACCTTTTGCCTTTATTTTTTTCCCACTGTTTTCCTTTGAAGGCTTGCTTCCCTTCAGTCATCAATGCTAAATCTAAATTGGGAGATTTCAGATTAATGCTTCTTTTTTGCTCTTCCTCCTGCATAAGTATACCTGCCAATTCATCAAATGTAGGAGCCTTCAATATAGATGTAAGACCAGTGATAAACATTTGATACTCATCCAAAATTCCATTTAATGTCACAATAACCAAGTTTGTACTAGATATTGTTTCACCAATGTCACCTAATTTATATTTTAGATCCTTAATTCTAGAAATAAAATTACTGATATTTTCATTTTCTTCCATCTTAACTGAAAGAAAATTACTCTTTAAATACAATATTCGATTTGCTGTCTTCGTCTCATACTAACTTTTTAGTGTCCCATGTCTCTTTGGATGTTTTTTCACTCTCTAATGTGTGGAATAATATTGTCCTTAACGGACATTCGCAACAACACCTTCGCTTTGTTTTCTCGTCGCTCCCAACCTTGAATTGCAACAGTTGTGGCTTAAGGGGGATCTGGTTTCACTTCATCTCCAGACACAATCATCCATATATTGTAGCCTTCCATCAAATTCTGCAACTTAAACTTTCAATTTTCATAATTTTCACCATCCAAATTATTAGAATCAGATAGATAAGACTCTGCTAATACATTTTCCAAGGTACTAAACTTATGAATCTTCAAGTACCAATCTAAATACCAATAAATTTAGTAAATCCTTAATCACAAACAATAATAACACCTTCTTTGACTAATTCTACTTTCCCGTTAAATAAAATTACCCACTTTTTACTTTTAATTCTCCTTCCTTTTTTTTTTGTTATCAAATCCTTTTAAAATATTTTATATCAAAAACCCTTTTTTAAAAAAGAATCCCATAATTTCAGAATAAAAAAATTATTTCACCACTCCAACTCCTATGACTTCCACGATTTAATTTTCAGTTGATTTGAAAAATTCTTAAAGAACCCAAAACAACTAGCACCAATTTATTTTTTATTCCAAAACAAAACAACCACCACAAACTCTTTTTCATAGCAAATAACACCAATTTCTATAATATCTAATTTAATTTTCAAAAGTCCAAATATTATTGTTAGGTTGATTTAAAATAACATTCAGATCAGAGATTATGTTTACGCTTCCAAATATTATGAGCTTTATACTCACAACCTGTAACAATACGCAAGAGCGATCTAGCCCATATGGAACAACTCTATCTCACAGTGAATGTAGCTGATATATACATCGACTCTCTCCTCCTTTCATGATTTGAACACAACAATCACATTACACAACCACACTCTGATCAAGAGGTAGGGAATCCATGCTCTTAGGCTCCTTTCACCAACGCTTTTACACAACAAGCAACGCTTTCTATTACTATCACTTCACCTTAATAGAGACTGCACGATCACCTAAAGTGCATGTTCTCAGCAGTTCGACGCCCTCTATTAGACTACAATGGTCTCTCTTCATACGTAGAAACAGTCTCTACGTTGGGTCAACATGTCCTTCTCCAATCACCGGAGCCTTACGGGCTACCAATAGAATTTCTCCAAACAGACTTTCTGCAAATGACTTTTCAACAACACACAAAGACTCCTCTGCAACATGCCCTCAACGATCTCTCTATGATGGAAAACAGGAAAAATCATACGAAGATATATGATTTATCTCTAATAGCACACAGGAAAACTCATACGTTGATAATTGATCGCTTAAAGACCTCAGCTTCCTCTGATACCATATCAGAGAACGCAAAAAATCACACAATATACAAAAAAATTGTGATTTGTACTTCAAGTAACACATATTTATATACAGTGGAGAAGATTCTTGAGGCTTGCTATCGGTGGCAATAAATTCCTCAAGAAGCTAGACGATCTCTCCAGAAACTACGAGACATCTCCTGCATTTAACTTTTGTCCGCAGGGTTAGTTGAAATTATTGTTCATCAAACAATCAAGTACCTTGACAGCCTGCACTGGACTATAAATCCCACTTAAGATTTACTGGAGGGGCTTCAAGAGCGAACCAAATAAATCCTTGCTAAACTATTTGAGAATAATAAAGGACTTCGTTTCTTGGGATTGAATTAATTATCCATGGTGTTTTCCATTATGCAAGGGTAATGGTTCATGTTTATAATATTTTTTCATAAGGAGTATGGATAAGAGCAATCAAAGGATTCTTGACACAAACTTCAAGACTACTCTGAGTTTTCAGGAGGTCATTCCTTGATCTCTACTCTCATTCGCTACATAACTCACATATAATGCGCAATAGCACTGTCAAGCTAATCTATGAAACCACACACAACATGATTCTCTACCCTTGCAAGAAACGATGCTCAACCCCTAAGTTCTTGGGCCTTGCAAAGTGATCCAAGCGATTGTGGTGATGACTAGGAACTCTCGTCAATATGGGGCATCATTATTCAACAAATGTGATCAAAATAATATGTCCATAGTCCAAACCTAATGTAAGCCCCTACTGCATGGGCCCTCAATCCTATGGTCATGATAAAAAAAATATGGATGAAAATTGCAAATTGTAGGGGGGGATCCCCTTGTGATGTCATCTGATGGGGTCGGTGGGGGGGGAGGGGGGCGAGCAGGTCCTGAAAAGAGTTCCAACTCAAGGTTCCAGTCAATTAATCAAATGACACATATTTGGTGGAATAAAATCAATTACTCTCATTGATTGTGGGGGGTTGACTCATGACATTAGTAGGGATGCAGGGGGTTGGAAATAACTTTTCCACTCACTTTTTCCTTTGGGTGAGATTTCACTAATACACTACCATCTTCAATGTAGTCTTCAGATTTCCAACCATCCAAACCTAGCCCAATGAATAGATGGTTGGTTATAAACTTATATACTAATGGTGATCCTTAATCAATGAAATGATCATGGTTTATTTGGTAATTATCCTTGGGCCTACAGTTTGTTTTTGTCTCATAGAAGATTTAATTTAGACTACATCCAGGTGGATAACCATCGTTTCACCTAGAATTAATGACACATATCATACTCCCTTCAAGAGTCCTGCATTTTCTTTTTATATATCTATTCACTCATTTCGACTACAAATATAACATAGAAGACCTATATGGATCATTCACTAATTTAACCCTGTTGTCGCTCCTAGAGACAGCCTAGAGTTGTGATAGACCAGTGCCTAGGACATATTAGCATAGCAAGGAGCATATAATGTAATGTGTGAAGTTGTAAGCTTCAGCTCACATGCTATCTCCTGTAAACAGGGAAATGAAATAGAATGGGACCAAACCCTCAGAAACTGACATAGGAAAAGAGATACTGCAGAGGCAAGATGCAGAACTCTAATACAAAAGCAACAGACAATTCAGAGACAATTTACTGCAAAGCAGGCCGATTCAGAAATACTTCACAGACATAAATTATCAGAAGGTGTATGTAGTGAAAGAAATATTAAGAAGATATTAGTTAACCTTGAGCTGATACCCAGATATACAATACCACCATGCATGGGCTTACCAATCTAAGAATCCATACATGATAATAGCATTTTAAAAGCACCCTCCCAAAGAAACTATTATAGCAGAAGTATGGTTAGCTGAATAATGGAACATAATATCATGCATGAGCCATATTTAAAGCGCTTGAATGATCCGAGCATGGGCATCAACTAGGATGAATCCATACCAAAAATCAGTGAGCCACTCGCATTCGAAAACATGATACAAGAAAGATGGATGAAATGAAGTGTTCTATTAATATAACACAATAAAGAGAGTTACAGATTGTGAAATACCAAAGACCAAAATCCTCTTTGACAGATAGAACTCCTCCTCACCGAGACCCTATGGGCTCTGAGCCTTCATACAAGAATTTTACAAAATGTATGCAAAAAGCCTTTCACTGCATAATTTTCTAATAAAAATCTGGAACCCTTACAATGCGTTCCTTCACGTTTTTTATAGGAGAAATCAAAACCTAGTAAAATAGGTAGGTGATGAACATTTAATTTGCATAATTAAGGCAAAATGGCGAAAAAATTCGCGCCCATACTGCTGAATGACTATGTTGCGTTGTTTGTACTAGGTGGCCTACTTTCTGAAATAAATGTTCCGGGTGAAAATCTCTTCAGGAACACGGAATCAATTAGAATCCCATAAACATTCTGTCCTTTTCTGAAAGAAAAATCTACTAAAATAAAACCTGGAGGGTAATTTTTTTTGTGCATTGTACCCTTTGCCTTCCCAGTCCTGAATTAAGCTTTAAATTCTTCAACGCCGAATGCTGAATTCCTCAATCATCCGCCGATCTTCCTCTGTTGCTCCATTAATGTTTCCATCTGTGAAATCGGCGCCTTGAATAACACTGGGAAGCTTGCCAAAGTAAAACCCTGTTTCTTTAATGGATGTCATGTCACAGTAGCTACCCAAGACTTTCTTCATAAATTTCTTCTTTGAAAAACTGGTCCTTTGACACGCTCTCGGCTTTTATAATGGATGCTGCAAATGATGATAATTCCCTGTCATTGTAAACCTGCAAAACACACAAATTTGTGAAGAAAAAAATTCATGGGGGACGGCAATGCATTGGAAGCGACTATGTAACAGAGCGACGTGATGAAGCGGAGGAAATATGCAGGGTGGTGATGAAGAAAATGCAGTAGAAATAATGGCGGAAGGGCTGGCCAGAGTTTATAATGCGGGACATTAAAATATAACATATGAATGTAATGTATAAATAGGGGAGGAAAATTGCGATAAACACGTGGAACGTTGACAGGTGGACGTACGGCAAACTATATGGAAAGGGTGACGTGGTGGTATGGAATCAATGGCGGAGTATGCAGATGGTCTGAACTGTTGGATCTCCAAGCGAGATCGACGGTTAAAAACACATCAGAGGGCAATGAGATAGTGGGCCAGGGGCATGATGGGCTTGGACTAAATCTCGTGCAGCTTCGGAGCGCGATGACCGTCGGATGAAGGCCCTCAGATCGGACGACTGTCATGAATATCACACCATGACTTTGACCGAACATTAATGTGTGATGGAGGGCGGTATTCGGGCCGTACGCGGGGACACGTGGTGAGCACTGTATGGAATCACTGGCCCAGGGAGAATTACCGCCTACCATCGAAAGGCGGTGCGATACATACCACCTATTTTTTGCAATGAGAGCGGGCGTGGGGACCACCAGGACAGGCAGGCTGCGGACCGTCAGATGTTGGAAGATCAATGGCCGAAAACAATCCTGACAACTAATTTAAATAAGCGCTCTTTGGACTAGCGCATGGTCTTAGGGTCGAGTCATGTGGAGGAAAAAGGCGCAGGGGCTAGGGCCGAAAGGTGTTGGGTCCGATATATTTTCAAATGTGGGTTTTCAGGTTTTTATAGTGCATTTTGGCTTTAGAGGAGAGGAACGATAGGTGAAAGATGGGTTTTTCAGGCCAAACAAATTGGATTTGAGGTGTTTAAACGAGACTGACTTGTCAAAATTTAATAGAATGCTGACGGGGTCAACATTGGCTCCACCTGGGGATGGCATGCTCATACCTGAGCATGTCGAGAACTTCGCAGACCACCTGATCGTATTCTATGCATACTCTGCTCCTCAACAATTCTATTTTTCTCTTCATAATTCACCGCAACACCCACATTATTCAAAGGAAGATGAAACAGAAAATTAATATTCATTATGATACAACAGGCTTTCTCTGCCTGCATCAGAACCAGAAGTAGGGTTTGAGAAATTGATTTACAGGGGCGTCAAGAAAGTCACCCTGCAAATTCTCCAATTTAAAGGTGTTATTTCCCCCCTGTTCCACAATTCTGAAAGGGCCGAACCAGAGGGGGTCGAATTTACCATGTTTACCTTTTTTAGCTCTTCAGACATCCCATCTGAGCACCAGATCGCCAATTTGCAGCTTCCTCTCTTTTGCATGCTGATAAAAAATGTGTTTCATTTTCTCTTGATATTCAATTAACCTCTGATTCGCCTGACCTCGCGTTTCTTCTAATTCCACCAATTGATTGATTCTCCTGATCATATCATTAGGTTCCTCCTGGATTTCTTGCATGAAGCGGGCCACTAGTAAAGCCAGCTGTACAGGAAAAACTGTTGCTCGTCCATATACCAATTCATAGGGAGATTTATGGTTGCTCTCTTGCTGGTAATTCTATTAGCCCATAGAGAAAATTTCAATTGGGAATCCTAATTCTTCTGATTTTCATTGATAGTCTTCTTCAAGGCCCTTACTAGAGTTTTGTTTGAAGACTCTGCCAAGCCATTTCCTTGTGGATAGTAAGCTATAGAGTGACTCAGCATGATATTATATTGCTGGCAGAAATTCATAAATTTTGCAGACTTGAAGGCCTGTGCATTATCAGTCACTATCCTAGCAGGACAGCCAAACTTGGATATGATGTTTTCCTCCATGAACTTTATGATCACAGTATCTGTAGCATTCCTTGCAGGTATGGCTTCCACCCATTTGGTGAAATAATCAGTGGTCGTTAATATCCATTTATGTTGTCCACTTGATGGGGGATGTATCTCACCTATGAAATCAATAACCCATTGTTTGAATGGTTCATCTACGTGCACATGAATCAGGGGAAATGGTGCTGATTTCTGTCTCTCGGAAAATTTTTGACATTTATCACATGCTCTTACTCTGGCAAAAACATCTCCAAAAAGTTTTGGCCAATAGAAGCCGGCTTTCAGAATTTTATGAGTTGTAGCCCTTTAGCTGTAGTGACCTCCATAGATCCCTTCATGAAACTCTGCTATAATACTCTCGACTTCATTCTTTGTGAGACACAGGAGTAAGATGCCTGAGCGATCTCGCCAGTATAGTCGGCCATTGGCGACTATATACTTCTGTGATTTCAATCGTAATGCTATGTATTTAGCTTTATCACATCTTGGAGGGCAACTGAGTGTGAGGAGATATTCTACTATCTCCTTGTACCACTGAATGGCGAGGTACTTTATATGTGTTTCTGGAGTAGCTACCCCAATTCCATGCCATTCTTCTTGCTCCTCAGATTCCTCACCTGCTATAATGGACAAATTTATGCCTAGAGCTTGGTAGTTCGATTCAGATAACATTTTGGCAAGCCCCTGTCCTTTGATCAACTTAGTAGGGCAGATGCCTAAGTCATATTCCTGTATTTTAGCAATCCACTCACCCCTTTTTCCTTCGCTATTCCCCTGAATAAGGATATCTTTTACAACAGTTGCAGGCACAAATGCAGTGACGTGGGATTGTAAGATATATACACGGAATGTTTTGAGGGATTTCACTAGGGCGTATGCTTGCTTTTCCAATATGTTGTACTTTAATTCTGCATCACAGAGCACCTGACTGAAAAAGGCAATAGGCTGCTCATACCCTTCATCATTTTTCTGCAATAAAACACCTGCTATTGTATGAGGTGATGCAAAAGAAAAAAATCATGAAAGGTTTATCATAATCTAGTCCAGCTAGCACACGGGCTTCTGCAAAAGCATTCTTTATCCTGGTAAATGCCTCCCGTGATTCTTGTGACCACTTTACCTCATTATTCTTCTTCAGCATATCTGTTATATGCCTAACTATCTCAGCATAGTTAGGGATAAACCTTCTCAAGCAATTAATGCGCCATAGGAATACTTGTACCTCTTTATTATTTCTGGGAAAAGCTATACCATTTATAACCTCTACCCTCTTGGGATCTATCTTCACCCCATATTTAGTCACGATATGGCCCAAAAGATTTCCCTCTTCTAATGCAAATAAATACTTTTGAGGGTTCAGAGAGAGACCATACCTTCTGCATTTCTCGAAAGTTCTCCGCAGATGTTCAATGTGCTCAGCATCATTTTTGGAAAATACAGTGATATCATCGAGGTAGACTACCAAGCATTTATATTGCTCCCCAACAAAAGCAATATCCATCACCCTCTGAAAAGTGGCCTCTGCATTAATCAATCCAAAAGGCATCCTGACATACATAAATGTACCCCATGGTGTGGTGAAAGCAGTCTTATTTTGATCCTCTGGAAGCACAACCACCTGGTTGTAACCAGAGAATCCATCCATCATTGAAATCCTAGAAGCTCCAACCACTTTCTGCAGGATGTGATCCATCTTAGGTAATGGATAATTATCCTTTAAGGATACCCTTTTTAAATTTCTGAAATCCACACACAGCCTTATTTCTCCATTCTTATTTCGGACAGGGACCAGGTTTGCAACCCATTCAGAGTACCTCAATGGCACAATTATTTTGGCATTCAACAGCTTCTTAATTTCTTTCTCAATAGAAGGCAACAACAGGGGATTGATTTGTTTGAGCTTCTGCTTATGGGGCTTTGCATCTGCCTTCAGTGGAATTTTGTGTTGCATAATATTGATATCGAAAGTTTTCAAATCCTGATAGGACCATGCAAACACATCTTTGTAATACTGAAATAACTTCTGATATAGCTTTTTATATTCTCCAGGGATCCTCCTGGACAATTTTACAATTTTGGGGCCTGCCTCAGTACCCAAATTCAGGTCTTCTACCTGATTTTCTTCCACCACTTTACTTGGCTGCAGTGGGACATCATTCTTATCAAATAATATTTCTAGAGGCACCAACCCTCTAGGTATAATGTTTCCCTTCAACTGCAACACTTTATTTCCTACCACTTTCCCCTCCCAATTTCTTTCTAAAGTATCTTCAGAATCAACCTCTTCTTCTTCAGCATCAATCTCCATATTGGAGAATTCTCCCACTATTTCCAGGAATCTCTTCATTTGTTCTTCATCCTCAAATACCTGCCAGTGCTTGATGTTATCTGGGATTGAAGGCCGATAACGCACCTCTACTTCATATCTTAAAATAGGGTTCTGAGGTGGTCGAAATGTACTAGCAGCCACAGCAAGGGAATCAACCATCCTATTTTTTTCTCGGGGCATGAACTGGATATTAAATGCCAAGAAGAAATTCTCTACCATGTCCCAAACTTCATTCCTATAAGCCCTTAGCCTAGGATGTTTGGTCTGACACTGATTCTTGACTTGCCTGACCACCAGTTCTGAATCTCCCAGAACTTTTAAACTTTGTATACCCATGCTCCTGGCGGTTTGCAATCCCAATAGGAGTGCTTCATATTCGGCCACATTATTGGTGGCTTCATATTCTAGTTTGAAGGACAATGGTACCCATTTTCCTGGAGGAGAAATCAATAGCACTCCAGCTCCATTACCTTCTCTTGAATTTGCTCCATCAAAATGAAGTGTCCAGATTCCTGCTTCATGGCTCTCCGAGGACTGCTCAGTCTTGATCTCACAGAAGGATGGTTCATGAGCATAATCTTGATCTTCTTCCAGCATCAAGCATGAAAAATCTCCTTCCTTACTGTAGACTGGTGAATTTACAGAATTGTCAGCCTTAGTCATGATCTTGACAAATCTAGTCTCCCTGTACAATCTCCTCTCTTGGCCCCCAAAAATTGAGATAGTGGCATATGTTAAATACATCTTGAGTGATCCACCGATTTTTGTTCCCCAGGACCTTGACAACAACATACCAAAGCGAGCTGGAATGTCAGCCACCACTATGTCCATTACCAGACTTTTCGCTGGGACTTGGGACAAATTGATCACCAAATCCTTGATCACCCCCAAGCATTTAACTCTTTTGGAGTCAAATAAATAGAGGTCCTTATATGGACGTGTGATTTGTAATCCTAGTTGTTCCATGACTGACAGAGGCATAAGATTGTGGGAAGCTCCAGAATCTAACATGCAGTTATGTAATAGCAGGTCATGGATTACTAGAGACACATAGACGGGAGGAGTAGAAGGATCTAACTCCTCAACATGTGGGCCAAAAACTACCATAGGTCTTTCTTCTTAGAGATTGAGACTATCTGGGATGATTGGTGCTTCTAGAGGGAGCATAAAAGAGGTGACTTGAGATTGATATGCTAGCTATTTCAACAATTCAGTCAAGGGGACTGGGATTTTGACCTTTTCAAGTTCCTTTTGCAGACTGAAAGCAGGAGGGGAATTTTCTACCACAACCTCTTTTGACTCTTTATTTTCAGCTGGGGGCTTGACTTCCTTTAACACAAATTTGGTACAAGGGGAAGTGACTACTTTTGAAGAAGAAGGAATTTGATCATTAGACTGCAAAGGTTTGTTTAGAGCCTGCTTACCTTTGTCTGTAGCTTTCTGCATCGTTGATTCCTCCTGAGCAGGTGCTTCCTTCTGGGGTAGCTCTTCTTCTTGTTCTTGGGTACGAGTGCTCTTCCTAGAAGATCTGAGATCATAACTTCTATTGAAATGTGCTTGCATGAAATCATCAAATTGTTTACAATAATGATCAAATTATGCTTCTTCTGCATCTCTGATCTTTTCTTCTTCTTGCAATGAACACCCAACTTCATCACTCCCTTGCAAAGGGCATTCTTATCCATCACTATTTGAAAAGGAAAGATTGGCATCCTCCAGTCCATAGGCAGCATCTTCAGTGGAGTCATCTACTGGACCTTCCAAGTACAATGGGTGTGATACTTGATCTTGTTGTTCCTTTGCTTCCCTTGGCAATATTTGCAAGGGTGGTTTCCTATACTAAGGATTGTAACTTTTGTTTGGAGCATTCTGGAAATTATTGAAGGCTGAGTTCTTAGCTTCCAATTCAAGCTTGGCCATTTTCTTAATTAATTTGCTCATTTCTTCCATTTTGTCATTGGCTGAGTCCCTGTCTTGGTTAGAGGTAGATACCTCCTCTTTGCCCCTTCTTTTGATATCTTGCTCAACTCTTCCTTTTGATTTTCCAGTGGAGGCAAAGTTTGCTTCCAACTCTAGTGCATCTGCTTGAGCATCATCCAGAGTAGCAGGCTTTCTTTCTCTGAGAGAGAAACCAAATTCTGAATCAAAGGCTGCTACAAAAACAACTTTAGCAGTAGTTTGATGGGGCTTCATATCAACGGGGAGACTCAGATATAATTTATTAAATCTCTTGATAAATTCTGATACTCCTTCATTATGTATTTTTTGTAGTGTATTGAACTCAATGAGAAAATTTCTATGATCTTTCTTCTCTCCCCATTTCCTGAGAAAAGTATCTTCCATGTTATCCCACGTGGTAATAGAACGGCCAACCAATGTTTTAAACCATTTTCGAGCTTCACCATCGAGAGACTGCACAAACAGTCTTAAGGCCACATCTAAATTTTCAACTTTAAAGTTCTCTGCAAAGGAGAAGAAAGTCTCAAGATGTTTTTGAGCATCAATCTCATTTTCCCCATTGAATCTAGGAAAGATCTTCAGATAATCCTGGGGCATATCATTCAACACTTGGGGTAATGCCAGGGGAGCATATTTATTCATCAAGAAGGCTGGACCATTAGCCATTGGAGGAGGAGTAGGTAGTGAAATAGTTTTATGAGTAAGAGGAGGAGGAGGAGGGAGTGGAGTTTGAATAATAATAGGAATATACTCAACTGCATCTTGAGGGGTTGAGGGGAACAAAGGTCTATTAGCAGCAGATACTTCGGTTACTTCCTTGACCTCTTCAACCTCAGGAGTAGGATGAAGACTGTCTTTATTTCTAATACCCTCTCAGGGTGGACTATCCGAATAATAATAATCAGTATCTCCCACAGTGGAGTAGGGATCTGGCACTTGAGCTTCTTGAGAAGAAGAGGATGGAGAATCTTCTGTAAACACTCTAGGAATTTTGGAACGGGTTGATTTCCTTTCCCTCCAATTTATTCTATGTATAATCTGGTCAGGGTCAGACACTGAAGGTGTCTTTGGCTTAGACGTATCTGACCTCAGGTGTGGCTTACGAGGAGCCAGGACTGCAAATAGATTTATCAAATAGCAAATGTGGAGTCGCCAAGGTGAGGGATCTACAACTCTCAACTCTCCATGCTCACCAAATTAGAGAGTCAATAAGATTTTGTCGAGGCCCAGGGATTATAATATTCTAAAATTCGTCCCCGGCAACGGTGCCAGAAAGATGTTGTCGCTCCTAGAGACAGCCTAGAGTTGTGATAGACTAGTGCCTAGGACATCTTAGCATAGAAAGGAGCATATAATGTAATGTGTGAAGTTGTAAGCTTCATCTCACATGTTATCTCCTGTAAACAGGGAAATAAAATAGAATGGGACCAAACCCTCAGAAACTGACACAGGAAAAGAGATACTGCAAAGGCAAGATGCAGAACTCTAATACAAAAGCAACAGACAATTCAGAGACAGTTTACTGCAAAGCGGGCTGATTCAGAAATACTTCACAGACATAAATTATCAGAAGGTGTATCTAGTGAAAGAAATATTAAGAAGATATTAGTTAACCTTGAGCTGATACCAAGATATACAATACCACCATGCATGGGCTTACCAATCTAAGAATCCATACATGATAATAGCACCCTCCCAAAGAAACTAATATAACAGAAGTATGGTTAGCTAAATAATGGAACAAAATATCATGCATGAGCCATATTTAAAGTGCTTGACTGATCCGAGCATGGGCATCAACTAGCATGAATCCATACAAAAAATCAGTGAGCCACTCGCATTCCAAAACATGATACAAGAAAGATGGATGAAGTGAAGTGTTTTATTAATATAACACAATAAAGAGAGTTACAGACTATGAAATACCAAAGACCAGAATCCTCTTTGACATATAGAACTCCTCCTCACTGAGACCCTATGGGCTCTGAGCCTTCATACAAGAATTTTACAAAATGTATGCAAAAAGCCTTTCACTACATAACTTTCTGATAAAAATCTAGATCCCTTACAATGCGTTCCTTCATGGTTTTTATAGGAGAAATCAAAACCTAGTAAAAGAGGTAGGTGATGAACATTTAATTTGCATAATTAAGGCAAAATGGCGGAAACGTTCGCGCCCATACTGCTGAATGACTATGTTGCGTTGTTTGTACTAGGTGGCCTGCTTTCTGAAATAAATGTTCGGGGTGAAAATCTCTTCAGGAACACGGAATCAATTAGAATCCCATAAACATTCTGTCCTTTTCTGAAAGAAAAATCTACTAAAATAAAACTTGGAGGGTAATGTTTTTTGTGCATTGTACCCTCTTCCTTCCCAGTCCTGAATTAAGCTTTAAATTCTTCAACGCTGAACGCTGAATTCCTCAATCATCCGCTGATCTTCCTCTGTTGCTCCATTAATTTTTCCATCTATGAAATCGGCGCCTTGAATAACACTGGGAAGCTTGCCAAAGTAAAACCTTGTTTCTTTAATGGATGTCATGTCACAGTAGCTACCTAGGACTTTCTTCATAAATTTCGCCTATGATAAACTGGTCCTTTGACGCGTTCTCAGATTTTATAATGGATGTTGCAAATGATGATAATTCCCTGTCACTGTAAACCTGCAAAACACACAAAGTTGTGAAGAAACAAATGCATGGGGGACGACAATGCAATGGAAGCGACTGTGTAACAAAGCGACGTGATGAAGCGTCGGAAATATGCAGGGTGGTGACGAAGAAAATGCAGTAGAAATAATGGCGGAAGGGCTGGCCAGAGTTTATAATGTGGGACATTAAAATATAACATATGAATGTAATGTATAAATAGCAGAGGAAAATTGCGATAAACACGTGGAACGTTGACAGGTGGACGTACGACAAACTATATGGAAAGGGTGACGTGGTGGTATGGAATCAATGGTGGAGTATGCAGATGGTCTGAACCGTTGGATCTCCAAGCGAGATCGACGGTTAAAAACACATCGGCGGGCAATGAGATAGTGGGCCAGGGGCACGATGGGCTTGGAATAAATCTCGTGCAGCTTCGGAGCGCGATGACGTTGGATGAAGGCCCTCAGATCGGACAGCTGTCATGAATATCGCGCCATGACTTTGACCGAACATTAACGCGCGATGGAGGGTGGTATTCGGGCTGTACGCGGGGACACGTGGTGAGAGTTGTATGGAATCGCTGGCCCAAGGAGAATTACCGCCTACTGCCGAAAGGCGGTGCGATACATACCACCTGGTTTTTGCAATGAGAGCGGGCGTGGGGACCACTAGGACAGGCAGGCTACGGACCGTCGGATGCTGGTGTTAGTGTCAGTCTTTGCAGCCTTCCTCCAGTGATAAAACATTCTCTTACAAAGTGATTTTAAGGTGTCAAGGTCAAATTTTGTCATTTCAGTGAGTCTTCAAGTAAAATTTGGTCACTAGGTATTAGGTCTAGGGTTTACTTTTACTCCTTTCAAAGTTGTCCAAATGTAGGTCCATGTCACCATTCAGTTAAGTGTACCATCATTCAGAGGGTTTTCATCACCATGTCAAGTTCCACTGGGTCATTTTACAACTTGTTCATGCTTCAGTTGTGCCTAGGTAAGGTTCATTTCCCTCTCCTAGGGTTTTGAAGGTAATTTCTCTTGGATGGTCAAATCATCAGTAAAACTTGTATCCTGATGTTCATACACCTTCCCCTATCCTTAATATATCTTATTAAACACTTCCTATCACTGAGATCCCCCAAATTCCTCATTTTCACACAAACCCTAGTTTCTTGCTACAACTTGGCAATTTTCTAGGCTAGGCCTGTGTTTTTCCCTTTTGGACCCCTTCCCCTCACTCAATCTATGAAATTCCACTTTCCACTGCTTCCTAACATCCCTCCCTACTTCCCAAAATTTTCTCAAGAATTTAGAAGCCCCTTATCCCATTCATTTCGCTTCATTTCAACAAATCCCTTGTTCCACACATCGGGATAGATTTCAGTCAAATGATGTTTCTGAGCACTAAATGATGAATTTGGGACAATTCAGAGAGGTTTTTGTCCAAAATAGGCCAAAGAAGAAAAAACTCCTTCACTTTTTACATAGGTGTCATGGTTTTAGAGAAATATCAAAAATACCGTCGCCTCAGGAGAATTGAATGCACCTCTGAAGTGACCTTGGGAAAATCAAGATTTCTCCTAGCTTGGTTGGCCCAATGACTTGCTTGATGAGTCAAATGATAACTAGACACAACGAGCTTTCCAATGAGACATGATGAGCTCAATTTGGAGTTGCGAAAGACCTTCCAAAGTTGACTGCAACAGCACTTTGCCTTGAGGCAGCCTCATTCTACTCATTTTGACCAGTCTTGTGAGACTTGATTTTTTACAAGGCAAATGAACTCCAAATTGAAAATTTCCACTTGGGTTGGAAATTATACTCAATAATATTTCCAACGAGCTATCACACGCCTAATTTTGACACCGGGAAGGCCTCCAAAAGCCTCCTGAAAAATGCGCTGTGCATTGGGCCAGAACACAAGATTTTTTCCATTTCTTTCACCCATCAAATTTTGCTCAGTCTCTCCTTGTTCAAGTGAGTCAAAGCCACTTCCTCATTTCTCTTAACAATTTTTTGGTGTTGGTATGAAATTTTAAATGCGAAAAACTCAAAATCTTACTCTCATGTTTTAAGAATGCTTCTAGGGTTTTAAATTTGGTTTGGTGTCAATCATTGCTACTTACCCCATCTATTATCACTGCTCATTTTATCATTACCATAGTTTATTTCCCTATTCCCTTACATCATAAACCATCTATATCCCTTGTTCCCATTTTCCCTGTCCCTAAACCCTACTATTTCCTACCATTTTCCCTCTCCCATATCATTTGAAGAAAATTCCCATTACTCCTATCCCTAAATCCTTTCACTCCCTTTTCTTATCCCTTTCCCTATCATTTACAAAAAATATCCAAATCCCATATCCAAAACATGTCAAGTGATTGTCCCATATTTTAAATCCACTTGACAAAAACTCCACCTTTCCCCACTGTTCCATATTCCTCACAGTCCCTCATTTCCCTTTGGCACATTTGGCACTTGGAGACAAAGACACCGAGTCCTAATTTCTCATTTTCAACAAATCAAACATACACTTGTCATACACATTGCAACACCATAACGGACACTGACACATCCTATGAACAAGACAATGTTTCCGCCATTAAACTGCATGCACCAGGAGGACACTGAAACGGTGAAAAAGGCCTGATCCACTCCAAATCTTGGCCGAAGCTTCTTTGGCTGAGCATGGCACATGATGGGGGACCTTCACTCCAAGTTTTAGCAAATTTGGAGTAAATTTTGTCATTTTTGAAATTTTGGTTGCAAAACAGGTTTTTCTGCTCGACGCGTTGCGCCACTCGACGCGCGCTTACGTTTGAGAGATTTTCTGGAGGAAAATTTTACATTTTTGGATTTCTTATGGTAAATTATGCATGCTCAAGAATGGATGAGAGATTTCATCAAGTTCTGGGTGGTCTTAAGGGTCAAAAATACTCCAAAAATGACCTTTCTGCCACCTTTTTCACCAGTAGGAACCAGTCTTGGGAGATTGCAGTTTTGGAGGGGCAAATGAACTCCAAATTGAACAATTACACTTGGGTTGGAAAGTAGACAGGCAGGGCTTTCCAACGAGCTATCATGAACTCAATTTGGACTTCAATAAGTGCCTAAAAATCACCTCCAAAGTGGCACGACGCATTGAGTTTTCTGGCGCGGCGCATAGAGAAATTTAGCCCCATTTTCACTCTTCAGCTCAGAAATTTGGCCAGTTTTGACTAGTTTCACTTTTTGATGTAAATCTTGATCTATATTGATGTAATTTGATGACCATGATGTAAATTTAGCACATTTTTACTTGTTCTAGAGGATTCATTCACTAAAAAGTGAAAATTAAGTGAATGGATCAGTTTCCTAGCATATAGAGGCAAGTTGTTTGGTTGCCTAGACTTCAGTTCCTTGTTTAGAATTGGTTGAAACAGCTCCTAGAAGGATGAGCTCGACCCCTAGAGGCATGGGAAGGGGTTATAGTTGTCTATATATTATATTTTCTGAGACATCTTCATGGTTGGATACTTGGGAATAGTTTGGCACTTCATTGTACATACACTTCTGCATTTCTGGAAAAGGAAAGACCAGGGTTTTGCAGCACTTGTTGGGATCCTTGTGGCTCTGAGTTTTGATGATTTTTTTCACCATGTATCTGTAAGTTTCATTAATGTTATATGTATGCCATTTCCATTCTCTTTTCTTCTGAATTAAACAAATGAGAAACTAAGGTAGAATTCATTAGTTTGTTGGCGCTCTGCCTTAAAATTTTGTTTAGTTTTATATGTTTTCCTCCGTTTGAAGAGGATCCTTGCATCTTCCTACCCTTTTCAGATCCTCAACAGTATTTTCTATCCATTCATTGAATCTAAGACATCAAAGCCATTTCCTTCCCTGCCCCAACTTGAACTCTGCAAGAATTTGGCCTCATCCCCAAGCCCAAAAATTGCCTTTCCCTTTTCCAGCAAAAACCCTAAAAATCAAAGCAAATCCTCATATTTGTATATCTAGCCTAAGATTAGTTGTTGTTTCAGTCATCTCAAGCCCCATTGAATACTTTTCACTGAGATTGACCCGGAGAGAGCCCTCTCTTGTTCTGGTAGGGCTAGCTACCAGACTGAGCATGGTTTGGTGTTACCCTAAATCTCGCCTTCCTTCGGCCTAAGGTGGATTTAGGAAATAACATAGTGGCAACCATATTGGGGAAGAAAATGGTTTTCTTGTTGGTGTTATTTGTTTTATAAGCTACAGACGGAGCCTGAAGTTATGCCAGGTAGCCTTCGAAACGCTCTTGCTTTGCATTAGCGAAAGTAGATAAATGCTGCTTCAGTCGATCTCCGGTCTAGCTTGTGAACGTGACACTTGAATTGTGGATTGTCTTGCCCCAGTACATGTATCAAGTTCAGATCTGATGGTTGATGGTGGACAAAAATCAGACATAAGAAGGCTGAAATCATTCACCCGGTGACTCCAACTCAATGTAGAGACTCCACTGGAGGACTAACTCTTTCTCTGAGAAAACAGAAGGATCTTACACAAAGTTCAGGTATCCGAAGTGGAATGGTATTCAGGATCTAGTCTACTTTCTTGAAAATTACTTCTTTGCTGTTTTTGAAGCTGTCGTGAAAGTTTTTCAGAATTTGTTGTATGAGAAAGGTGATCAAAATCTTCACTCGACCTATTCAAAAAATGTAAATACTGAGTTTCCCTTCGATCCTGGCCTCCTTACTTTTCCCACATCTTATGATGACTCTCTTCAGAGTGATGCGCTTAAAGAAAACAAAACTGATCCCATAGCTCTTGTATATATTCCTACACCTTTTATAGTGCCAGATAGGTATAAACCTCTTGTTTTACCTTCTGTTCTTCATGCTTTCCCTAAAACTTATGACCTATATCTACCAAGATTTGACGGTGAATGTAACAATGTCAACGTTGAGCAACATGTGCAGAATGTTGAGACTTTTCTAGATCTTTTTGAAGTTGATGACGAAGATGTTAGTATTAGGCTTTTTGCTCTTTCTTTGCAAGCCAAAGTCAAGATTTGGTTCAAAGCCCTACCTGATGCGAGCAACTCAGATTTCCAGCAGTTCGTCGAAGTTTTACTCGACAGGTGGGTGGTCAGACAAAACCTTTTCTTGATTGTAGAAGAGTATAAACAGCTGAAAAGACTGCCAGGGGAGACAGTACAACAGTTTTCTGCCAGATTTAACCAAGTATATTTTTCAATGCCAGCTGATATAAGACCTTCTCCTAGATCTGCTCTCTTGCACTACTTGGGTGCCTTTGATCCGAAAATGGAGTTTCATTTTAGAGAAAGGAATTTTGCAACACTTGTAGAGATACAGAAAACTGCAGTGAATGTAGAGGCTCATTTGCTGATCCGAAGGGCAAGGTTGAAGGAAGAAGAGATGAAAAATATGGATCCAGAGAAATCGATATCTCTAGAGGTAAAGCTTGACATGTTGGAAAGTGCAGTAGAAGAGATGATGCAAAAGATCACCACAAGGAATGAGTATAATGTTCAAGCCCATGACTTGTTGATTGAAGAAGAACCAGTGGCTCATCCAAAACATTTTGTTTCTTATCCCAGTTGTCATAGTGATTGTTTTATAGATAATTTTGAAGAAGAGAGAGCTGTTGATATGACATGTATGCTTGATGATGTGTTGTATATTGATGATTTGCCTCAGTTTGATCAGTATGATGATGATTATGTTCTCCAAACAGAAGCTAATCTTGGAGACGAGTCAACAGCTAGTTTGTGCGAGGAGGAAGTTCACTTTCAGCAGCTCGAGTACAATGATCAACCGATGCATATCATCTATAACAATGATGAGGAAAGTGCAGCAAATTTTGAATTAAGTGAAGGATATTTGCCTTTTTTTTTATTCGTTTCAGTTCATTAGAGACAACTTTCATACAATCAGAAATCAAATGTCAACAAGTCTTGATCTGGACCATCTTGAGTGCAATGAAAACCTTGTTCAAGACTTCTCATATTCAGATTTTCAGCCCTCGAAAGCCATTGATTGTCAAGTTGTAGATGTAGAAATTTGTTGAATAATGATTAATTATCCACCAAGTCTATCCTGATCACATACAATTCGAATTTATATGCAACACATAATCTCTTCCACTCAGATCATCAAACATGCGGAAATAAAATCAAGCGATAACACATCAAATCATCATACACATTAACACAGTATGTATGGGGAAAGCTTATAGCTGAAAACCCCGCAGCTATTGTGTATATTATAATGGAGAAATCATGCAACAAACTCAGTACAATACTCCTCACAAGTACTCAGTACTATCTCATGAAGTTGTCGACAACTAGCTCGGGCGGAACAAACAAACTGTTCAAAACTCACCGGTTTTCATTTGCCTTGCCTCATTGCAATCCAGCCTGTTCATATAGAGATCCAAGGTTCAATCTCCCTTGGGCTGACAACAAGCAATCATCATGGGTACCCTCCAAGTGTGGTGCAGATCTCATGCACAACTGATGTCGCCACTGATAGCTAACTCCACCCTTTCATCTACCTCTTTCACTGGTCTCCACTGAACTGATCATGCACTGTAGTGAACTGATGTGTTCTTGAGTTGAATAATGAGTTACTAATTAATGAATTAAATAATACTTAATTCACTCCACTCATAACTAATTGATTAGCTAGTTAAACTAATCTCAACCAGTTCAACTAAAATAAACAGAACACAACTCCACTAGCTGTCTCATTAACTCCACCAAACTTATGCCATTGAAGTCCTAACTGAAGTCAACCATGCATGATGCCATCAAACCCTAGGAATAGCGTAATTCCTTTGTCAGATGCATGAGCCACTTCCAAGGCTCGAACTGAAGTGGTCCAAGAGAGTAAACTGAAGTTTATAGTCCAAATATTATTAAGGGTAAATAATATTTGACTTCCCTATTTTTAGGATAGGCAGTCTAAATATAGACTTCGACCTATAGGTCAAAAAATAGAGGTCCATCTATTTTTACCAACATGACCAATACTCCAAGAATAACATACTGCAACCCCTGGACCATGTTCCATATGTCTAAAAATAGACTTTGCGCCAGAATTTGCCTGCGGGCCCACTTAGTGAAGGCGACTTCATTTCACTAAGCTCCATCATCTTGCTGCATTTTCAACACTCCCTCTCAGCAAGATATGGATTATCTGCAACCCCTATCCTGCCTCTGTGGAATTAGAACTTGCTCCTGGTGAGCGCCTTCGTCAGAATGTCGGCATCCTGATCCTCAGTGGGAACATATGAAAGCATCATGATTCTCCGTTGAACACAATCTCTGATATAATGATACCAATCTGTGAAGCCATGCTACCTCAACTGATCCTCCTGTCTGTACCATGAAACATATCCCGATGTGCCTCTAATATAGCGCAATACATGCTTGCCTGCCTTCTAAAAGAGCTTGGTAGGCTTAACCATAGCTTGCGAAAGCTGGTTAACTGCATAGCATATATCGGGTTGTGTATTGACCAGATACATAAGCGAGCCCACTAACTGTCGATAGAAAGTGGCATCCACTACCTCCGTTGAAGTAGCATCCTCCTTCCTCCAACCACCAGGAAGAGGAGTGTCAACAACCTTGCAGCCTTACATGTTGAACCTCTCCAGAATCTCCCGAGCATACTTTCCCTGAGAAACAAACAGTCCTCCGCTGCGCTGCCAAATCTCCAACCCCAGGAAATAATGAAGGATTCCCAAGTCCTTCATCTCAAACTCTCGTGCAAGATCCTCCTTGCATGAAAGTATCAACTGCTCATCGCCAGTCAAAATCAGATCATCTACATACAATACGATGATCAACAACTTCCCCTCCACCACAATCTGGTACAGGTTAGGATCCGCCTCACTCTTGGAGAATCCAAGCCCGGTGAGGTAGCTATCTATCCGAGTGTACCAAGCACGAGGTGCTTGTTTCAACCCGTACAGTGCTCTCTTGAGTCGGCACACATGCGACTCACTGCTGAAGATCTCGAAACCTTTAGGCTGCTCTATGTACACCTCCTCCTCAATGACTTCGTTGAGGAATGCAGTC
Source organism: Pinus albicaulis (assembly GCA_034641835.2). Taxonomy (NCBI): domain Eukaryota; kingdom Viridiplantae; phylum Streptophyta; class Pinopsida; order Pinales; family Pinaceae; genus Pinus; species Pinus albicaulis. The sequence goes on from CM076570.1 coordinate 1,372,346,121, forward strand.
TTCACATCCATATGATGAATGTGCCACCCCATCTGCGCTGAGAGAGCAAGGATCGTCCATATGGAAGAGTACCTTGCGACAGGTGCAAAGGTCTCCTCATAGTCAATCCCCTCGATCTGTGAAAAGCCACGGGCGACAAATCTCGCCTTGTACTTCTCCACACTCCCGTCAGCTGCCTGCTTCACTTTGTAGATCCATCGCGAACCCACCACTAATTTCCCGACCGATCTTGGGACAATCTCCCATGCACTGTTCCTGACGATCGAATCATATTCTTTGATCATGGCATCAACCCATGTTCTTTGATCATGGCATCAACCCATGCGGGTTCCTCCACAGCTTCCTCAAAAGAGGATGGCTCTGTCACAACACATTGACTCACAAGAGCCATGTATCCAGTGTACCGATCCGGTGGCTGTCTCTGTCTGCGCTGTGCTGTAGGTGGTCCTACAACCTTCTCTGCATCCCGAGCCAGTCGCTCAGCTTCTGTAGTGCGCATGCGCCCTCTGATGGTTGGCGCTGCCTGGGTGGTTTCTTCCACCTCCTGAACCTCCTCTTGTGGCTGATCCACATCAGGAAGCTCCTCCTTAGGAACTAACAGCTCCTCATCTGCATGCAAGTGTAGCTCCCTCTCAAGCGAACACTGCATGGCTTTCTCCTCCTGGAATTTTATATCCCGTCGCACAACAGTCTTGCGACTGTCTGGCACATACACCCGATAGTTGTGAGGTGTATCAGTGTACCCCACAAATATTCCAACTTCAGCAGTTGGATCCAGCTTTCTTCTCGCATCCTTCGTCACATGCATGTAGACAGGAGAACCAAAAATCCGCAAATGGGAAATATCAGGCCTCTTGCCAGAATAAGCCTCCTCTGGTGTACTCATGCTAAGAACCTTGTGAGGACAACGGTTCTGCACATACACTGCTGTATTGCATGCCTCGGCCCACAAGTGATGGGGTAGGCCCTGATCATGCAACATCGCCCGTGCAGCACCCACGATCGTTCTGTTCTTCCGCTCAGCCACCCCGTTCTGCTGTGGGTTATGGGGTGCGATGAGCTCTCTCCGAATCCCTTCTGCGCTGCAGAACTCCTTGAATTCAGACGAGATGAATTCACCACCATTATCACTCCTTAGAGCAATCACCTTCTTCCCCGACTCCTTCTCGACCAGTGCTTTAAACTCACAGAACTTCGCGAATGTATCGCTCCTCTTCTGCATGAAGAAGATCCAGCACTTTCGAGAGAAATCATCAACAAAGATCACATAATACTTGTGCTTTGCTGTCGAAGCAACTGAGAAAGGACCACACACGTCTGTGTGAACTCTCTCAAGGATCATCGTGGCGCGACTATCCTTCTCGTGAAAAGTGGCTTTCACATACTTCCCTAAAGTACACCCCTTGCACTGATCTGACTGCGCAAGAGTGCCCTTAGGAAGTCCAGTAGAAATCTGCTGCAGAATCTTCAAAGCTCCATGGTGAAGGTGGCCCAATCTCCTGTGCCACAGTTCGCCCTCATCATCTCGGCTCACCACTTCTCCCGCCTTGCATGCCATAGCTGCGCAGCCATCTACCTGCAACTGATAAAGGTTCTTAGTTCGAACCCCTATCTTCCGGGTCTCTCCAGTAGTCTTATTGCGCAGGAATGCTTTTCCTTCGCTGAAGACCACATCATACCCCTTATCCTCCAACATCGCCACAGAAATCAGGTTCTTCTTCAATCCAGGTACATGCATGACATCCTTCAAGACAAAGGGTTTACCAGACTCCCTCTGAAAGGATATGGTACCGATACCAGTCGCACTGTATCTACCATCATCGCCCATCTCGATGTGCACACACAAATCTTTGTCCTCCAGATCTGAGAACAAATCCCGATCTCCCGTCATATGAAATGACGCACCGCTGTCCAAGAACCACACCGATCCCATCACACTTGAAACCAAGCATGCAATCAGTGAAAAGTCAAGCTCGAACTGTGAAGCCAAAGCTTCTCCATCTGCAGATCTTCCCGCTTGCTTGTTCTTCTTCTTCTTTGGACAGTTGGTAGCATAATGTCCGTGATCATGGCAGTGAAAACATTTCACTTTCGCCATATCCTGCTTCTTGCCCTTAGCTCCAGAATGAGAGGTTTTCTTACCCTTCCCTTTCTTAGCTTTGGACACCAAAGCGCAGTTTTCTTCATCGGCTCCCTTTGATGAAGATCCATCTCGAGTAGTCCTCCTTATCTCCTCCTGCATGAGATCCGCCCAAAGGCGCTCCCATCCCGGCAGCTTCTCCCGACCATTGACACTATCTTGATATGAGTGCCAAGCCTTCGAAAGACCAAGGAGAGCCAGGTCGACCATGTCCTCGTCTTCAACAGTCACCCCCACACTTCCCAGCTCATCTCTGCATTGAGTGAACTTCGTGAGGTATTTGGTGATATTGTCGCCCTTCTCCATGAAATGACGCACCGCTGTCCAAGAACCACACCGATCCCATCACACTTGAAACCAAGCATGCAATCAGTGAAAAGTCAAGCTCGAACTGTGAAGCCAAAGCTTCTCCATCTGCAGATCTTCCCGCTTGCTTGTTCTTTTTCTTCTTTGGACAATTGGTAGCATAATGTCCGTGATCATGGCAGTGAAAACACTTCACTTTCGCCATATCCTGCTTCTTGCCCTTTGCACCAGAATGAGAAGGTTTCTTACCCTTCCCCTTCTTTGCTTTGGCAACCAAAGCGCAATTTTCTTCATCAGCTCCCTTTGATGAAGATCCATCCCGAGTAGTCCTCCTTATCTCCTCCTGCATGAGATCCACCCAAAGGCGCTCCCATCCCGGCAGCTTCTCCCGACCATTGACACTATCTTGATATGAGTGCCAAGCCTTCGGAAGACCAAGGAGAGCTAGGTCGACCATATCCTCTTCATCGACAGTAACTCCCACACTTCCCAGTTCATCTCTGCATTGAGTGAACTTCGTGAGGTATTTAGCGATACTGTCGCCCTTCTCCATCTTGATGTTCCTGAGCTTGTCTTTGAGCGCCAGCTTCCTTTGGTCACTCTTACTCGGGAATAGATCCGTCAAAGCTTTCCACATTAAATATGGAGTAGCCTTTCCATGCAGGCTGGATACAATATGATCCTTGACGCCCTCCAACAGGATCCTTCGACACTTCACCATCTTCTTTTGCCATGCATCGACTTCAACTGCATCAGTGGGCTTTTGGACATCCGTATCTACGAACTCCTTCAGACCATTATCTTCTAATACTGCTTCCATGCGATCCTTCCATGCAACATAATTCGAACTGCCTTCAAGAGAATATTCGAGTCGCAAACCGTTGAAAGACATTTTCAACACCGGCACCAAGAAAACAAAACTGCTGCAAAATTCGAATTCCACCTCAAAGCTCAACCGCTCTAGATTTGTGAGAACAAATTATTTCTAGCACAGAGATTGACTGCAAGGGGCATTTACCAGACCTTTCACTTTCCGAAGAAAGATGAATCCGGAGGCTACCTGGCCCGCATGCAGACTCTGTCTACCGAAATAAGTTTGTAATAACTGTGATGATCAATCTCTGCTTCAATGGCTCCGATACCATGTAGAAATTTGCTGAATAATAATTAATTACCCACCGAGACTATCCCGATCACATACAATTCGAATTCATATGCAACACATAATCTCTTCCACTCAGATCATCAAACATGCGGAAAATAAAATCAAGCGATAACACATCAAATCATCATACACATTAACACAGTATGTATGGGGAAAGCTTATAGATGAAAACCCCACAGCTATTGTGTATATTATAATGGAGAAATCAAGTAACAAACTCAGTATAATACTCCTCACAAGTACTCAGTACTTTCTCATAAAGTTACTCACAATCTAGCTCAGTTTTGAACAGGTTACTGGTTCAAAACTCACCGCCAATTGCCTTGCCTCTATTGCGCAATCCAGGCCTGTCTATATAGAGATCCAAGGTTCGAATCTCCTTGGCTTGACTGCGCAATTGTCATGGACAAATCCTCCAAGTGTGGTGCAAATCTCATGCACAACCGATGTCGCCACTGATAGCTAACTCCACCCTTTCATCTACCTCTTTCACTGGTCTCCACTGAACTGATCATGCACTGTAGTGAACTGATGTGTTCTTGAGTTGAATAATGAGTTACTAATTAATGAATTAAATAATATTTAATTCACTCCACTCATAACTGATTGGTTATCTAGTTAAACTAATCTCAACCAGTTCAACTAAATTAAACCGAACACAACTCCACTAGCTATCTCATTAACTCCACCAAACTTCTGCCACTAAAGTCCTAATTGAAGTCAACCATGCATGTGCCATCAAACCCTTGGGAATCACGTGATTCCTCTGTCAGATGCATGAGCCACTTCCAAGGCTCGAACTAAAGTGCTCCAAGAGAGTAAACTGAAGTTTATAGTCCAAATATTATTAAGGGTAAATAATATTTGACTTCCCTATTTTTAGGATAGGCAGTCTAAAAATAGACTTCGACCTATCGACCTATAGGTCACAAAAAAATAGAGTCCCATCTATTTTTACCAACATGATCAATACTCCAAGAATAACATACTGCAGCCCCTGGACCATGCTCCATATGTCTAAAAATAGACATAGTCTAAAAATAGACTTTGCGCCAGAATTTGCCTGCGGGCCCACTTAGTGAAGGCGACTTCATTTCACTAAGCTCCATCATCTTGCCGTATTTTCAACAATTTGCGGTAAAATAAAACAAAATTTTGAAGGCTTAAGATTTGAAAATTAAAAACATCCTTCTATTCTTTTTCCAGCTCTGGTTTTGATCTATTTAGAGCCATATTTTTCCTTTTCTTGGTTCAGATTTTGAGCTTTTTAGAACCATTTATTTTCTATCCTAATCTACTCTATTGATAAGCCAAGTCTGAAAAAATCTTATCAATCTGTGCTTCTACTAACTTATCAACATAAATTTAAAGTATGTTTAGTCATGATTAGGCTAGATGACTGAACAATATATCATTTTTTAATCAGCAGTGGCACTTAGATTTTCTCACTTTGAGGAAATTTTCTTTTTTGGGTATGGGGCTATACCTTTTTATTTTTATCTGCCCTCTTTTCTTTTCTATTGTTTTTGTGTTTTTTATTTTTCAAATTGAAAAAGAAATGTTATATACAGTGAAAAATAAAAGCCTTGAAATTTAGGACTCTTGACAGAAGTAGTGCTTCAGCATCCTGCCATTGACAGGACCTCCAAATAAATCTTCTCCATTCAGTTCTTGTAGAAGGAATGCATTGTGACCCCTGATAGAATGAATAATGTAGGGACCTTTCCACAGATTTTCAAATTTTCCATGTTTTCCCTTTTCTTCCCTCCTAGAATCCCACTTTAAAACTACATTCCCAACTTGGAAATAATTTTCTTTAGTCCTTTTGTCAAATAAATTTTTGATGCTTTCTTGTACTGTTTGTGTTCTCTTGTACACTTCCTCTCTTGACTATTGTAAATGAATGGTCTGATTTATCCTTCTCTGCATATCATTTCCTTAGTTTGTACTTCTTGAAGGAGTTTCATGACTGGAACTCCTAAAGAGGTTGGGAAGACTGCATCCATGCCATAAACCAGCTGATAGGGGGACATATTTATTGTCTTTGTCGTGGTTAATCTATCAGCCTATAAAGAATGAATAAACTTACTATGCCATGATTTATGATTCTGTTCCAACAGTTTTTTGATAATATTGAATAGGCTCTTGTTGGAGGATTCAGCTAATCCATTTCCATGAGGATAGTAGGTAGTGGAATGACCCAAGGCAATATGATACTTATGGCAGAAATCAACCATTCTTTTATATTTGAAAGCAGCAGCATTATCTGTGATAATTTTCCTAGGACAACCAAATCTGGATAGTATGTTTGTTTCAAGGAATTTGATAATGATAGAGTCAGTAGCATTCCTAGAAGGTATTACTTCTATCCACTTGTGTTGGGCTGATGAAGATGGGTGAATTTCCCTAATGAAGTCCAAGCCCCATTGTTGAAAGGGAGCCACAACACTGATGGGATGTAAGGGTAAAGGTAGGAGTTTTCTCTTGCCATAAAAAATTTGACACTTATGGCAAGTCATGACAAGTTTCTGGGTATCTGGAAAAAGGGTGGGCCAATAGCAACCAGATCTGAGGATTTTATTTGTTGTAGCCTTCCAGTAAATATGTCCACCACATTATCCCTCATGCAGCTCATGCATGATCCTTTCTGCATCAATCTCAAGAAAACATTTAAGCAATATTCCAACAGCATTCTTCGAATATAAAACCCCATCTAATATGCAATAATTTAAGGCCTTCTGCTTCAAAAATCTAGCTTTAGTTTTAGATAGAGAAGGAGGGGTATTTAGATAAAGTAGCACATATATGATATCAGCATACCAAGGTGAATTCAGAAAAATTTCTTCAATAAATGTAGCTGTGAATTCTTCTATTTCTTCCAATACATCAACCATATTCATATCTAGTTCTTGGAAGTTTGATTCAGCCATGAGTTTTGCTAATCCTTGCCCTTTGATTAGTTTGGTAGGCCTGATTTCTAAGTCATATTCTAGAATAATAGCAATCCATTTTTCCCTTTTACCATCAAGGTCTTGACTTGGAATATCCTTAACAACAGTGTGTGGGACAAAAGCAATGATGTAAGAATGTAAAATGTAGACTCTAAAGTATTTCAATGCTTTTACCAAGGCTAAGGTTTATTTCTCCATGATGTTATACTTGAGTGGAACATCTCTTAAGGCCCTACTAAAAAAGGATATAGGTTTTTCATGCCCCATGTCATTCTTTTGTAGTAATACTGCAGCTATTGTATGTTCATATGCAAAGGAAAAGATATAGAAATCTTTGGTGAAATCAGGGCTTATGAAAACTGGTGTTTGAGTGAGAGCTTGTTTCACTAGTTCAAATGATTATTTAGCTTGTATTGTCCATTTAACACCTACTTCTTTCTTAAGCATGTTTGTGATATTTCTTAATAGCTCAACAAGGTTGTGGATGAATCTCCTTAAAAAAATTATCTTCCCAATGAAATATTGTAATTCTTTAAGGTTTCTAGGATGGCTGATTTTCAATATGCCATCAATCCTTTTAGGGTCTACTTTGATTCCCTCTTCAGAAATTATGTGGCTAAGAAGCTTTCCTTCTTAGAGACCAAAGAGTGTCTTTTTGGGATTCAAATATTAGCCATATTTCCTACATTTCTCAAAAATGTTTCTTAAATGAATCAAGTGTTCTTCATCTGTTTTAGAGAAAACAGTAATTTCATCAAGCTAAATGATTATAAAATATCCTCTGTCTTCTAAAAAGGCTATGTCCATGGCCCTTTGGAAGGTGGCCCCTACATTCATTAAACCAAATGGTGTTTTTACATACATGAATGTACCCGAGGGTGTAGTAAAAGCAGTTTTATGTTGGTCACTTGGGAGTACTTAAACCTGATTATAACATGAGAACCCATCCAACAGTGAAATTCTTTTAGACCCAACCACCCTTTGAAATATATGATCCATTTTTGGCAAGGGATAGTTATCCTTAAGGGAGGCTCTATTTAGGTTCCTGAAATAATGGAAGAGCTTAATTTCTCCAGTCTTTTTCCTAATAGATACTAAGTTGGAAACCCATTCTGAATACCTGATAGGAACTATGATCCTAGCATCATACATTTTCTTAATCTCTTTCTCAACTAAAGGTTTATCCTTCTGAGTTTTCGTTTGAAAGGTTTCTGATTTTCCTTAAGAGGAACTTTGTGTTGAATGATGCTGGTGTCATAGGATTTCAGATCTTTGTATCCCCATGCAAACACATCTTTAAATTCTTTGAAAATTTCTAAGTATTGTTGTCTTATATGAGCTGGGAGAGTGATGGATAGCTTTATCATCTTGGGTTATACTAGGCTTCCTATGTTATGTTCTATGTTTGTTTCCGTGGTCTCTATTCTTGGCTCTTTGGCTACATCATTGAATTCAAAAAAAAATTCTAATGGTGCAAGACCTCTTGGAATTGTATCATTTTTACATTGAAAAACATCCAGGTCTTTCTAATATGTGTTGTTAATTATTTCTGCTCTAAAAGTATGTTCAAAATGGTTTATATTAGCATAAAAAGACAGCTCTGTTTCAGGGTATTGTTCTTCATTAGAACAGTTTTCCTCATGGCTTAAAAAAGGTGTTGGTATGGAAAAATAATTCTTTGACTGCAGAAAATCATCTATGTGTTTGTCTCCTTCAAACACTTGCCAGTAATCTTCATTGTCAGGTATTGCAGGTCTGTTTTTAACCTTTATATCAGATTTTTTATTTGCCTTTGGTATTTGGTAATTACTAGCAGCAAAGGAAAGCTCATTTGCTAGATTATTTTGAGCTCTTGGGATGAAAATGAGTTCATATTTTTCAAAGGTTTTTAGGAGATCAAGGGCAACATTTCTATATTCTATGAGTTTTGGGTTTTTGGTTGAATATTTCCCTTTAATCTGTCTAATAATTAGCTCAGAATCCCCTTGTACTGATATTATTTTGGCTCCTTAATCCTTGAGTAAGTGTAGGCCAATAAGGAGAGCTTCATATTCAACAATGTTATTTGTGCATGGAAAATCTAGTTTATAAGAAAATCCTTTGTTTTTGTTTTGTATCCATACACCAGCCCCTACACTTAATTTGCTACAAGAGCCATCAAATTTTATTTTCCAAGGTATTCCAATCTCATTTTCATTTTTTTCTACTGTTCAAGGCTGCTAAAATCTGGACTATTCTTTTCTTGAATTGATGCAAGATTTGATTGTTCTGGTAGACTAATTTCTCCTTTGTTTTCCTTTTCTTGTTGGTTGATTTCATCTTCATTATATAAGATAAAGGAATCCAAATTTGAACAAATTGAGTAGATAGGAGAATTTTTTGGTATGTCTATATTGCTCACCATGTATTTCATGTGGGATTCCCGATATAATCTTCTAGTTTGGTTAAATACTAGCATGGTGGCATAAGACAGGTCCATTTGAAGGCTCCCCTATAGTTTGGCTCCCCATGATCTAGATAGAAGCATGCCATACTTATGGGGAATGTCAGCTACTACTATGTCCATTACTAGACTCTTAGCAGGAATTTGTGCCAAGTTAACACACATATCTTTGATTAGGCCTAAGCATTTGACGTTGCTTGAATCAAAGGAGTATAGGTATTTGTATGGTTTAGTAATATCTAAGCCTAGGCTTTCCATTACTACTTTGGGAATAAGATTGTGTGAAGCACCTGAGTCTAGCATGGCATTATGCAAGATTTTTTCATGTATATTTAGGCTGACATAGAAGGGAGGGACAACCCCTTCTTGGTATTTTCCTTCAACTTTAGGACCAAATAATAACTCCGGTTTATCATCTGTCAAGTTTAAAGTATCAGTGTCACTGCCTATATTCAAAGCTTTCAAAACTTGGTTTTTATATAGATCCTGAGTTACTAGTTCAGCCAAGGGTATGGTGATTTTAATTTTGGCAATTTCCCCTTCAAGGCTGAAAGGAACTATTTTTCTTGACATATTTACATCTGTTTTGTCATTCACAATTCTTTTAGCAATTCAGATTTGCTGATTTTTGTTTGAACTTCTATTTGGGACAGATTTGTTAGGGCCACTAGAAGAAGTACTAGGGCAGCTTTTTTCAACACTTTGCTGACTGCTTTTGTCTTTATTTTGATCATTTTTCTTGGCTAAAGTGTTGATGTTACTTGTTGTTTTCTTAAGCTGATTTTCTGAGGTTTTCTTAACAGCAGTACTAGTTTTTTTTGTCATTAGAAATTTATGGGCTTCCTTCGCTTCTAAGATTGTATTGTTTGTGTACCTCCATGATAGCATTTTCAAACCCCAATCTGTAATCTTCAGAATCTTCATGGTTGTTTTCAATTTGTTCTGAAGAGAAGAATCCTTGTTCTTCTTCAGTGAGAAAAACATTTGTCTCACTGTCAGATCCTATCAGATTCACATGATTTTCTTCCAACCTTTCAACTTCCCTTTCTTCTTCTTGATCAATACAGTTTTGTTGAAAGGGAGGCCTAATATGTTCGTCATTGTCTCTTAGCCTATCTTGATTAGGGTCTCTTCTGAAATTTTGGTTTCTATTTCTGTTTTGGTTTTCTCTAGGAGGCACTCTATCATTCAAATTTATCTTTTCAGGCATCCTCTCCATTACCTTCACCAAGTTATCAATTTAGTATCTGATGATGAGGTTGATGGCATTGTATCATCCCTGTATGTAACTCTTTTCTCTGCTCTCAACCTAGCTCTTTTATCAATCAAATTTTCTTCTACACTTAAGGCTCCCCTCTGCATATCTTCTAAAGTTGAGGGGTCTCTTTCTCTCAGCTGATAGGCCATTTCAGGATCAAAGCCCTCTTGAAATTTTGCCAAGGCTAAGCCTAATGGAGGTTTCATGTCTGGAGGGAGTGCATTATAAACACTATTGAGTCTAGTGCAATATTCTTGGACACCTTCCCCACTGTTTCTTTTGAGATTGGTATATTTTGAAAGGATTTGGAGAGGGTTCTTCCTAATTTCCCATTTTTTTATGAATGTTTGATATAAAGAAGGGAGATCATTTATGCTGTGAGGAGCTAAGTCCTTAAACCATTTCTTGGCTTTGCCTCCTAAATTTTGAGCGAAAATTCTCATCTTAATGGTCTCCTCTTCTATTTCCATGTAATCAAAGGCATCATTCATTTTATCTACATGTTGTTGAGTGGTAGTAGGTTCATTTCCAGTGAAATTGGGAATTTTGGATTGGTAATCATTGGGTAAGGGAACCAGAGGTTGTGGTAACACAAGTGGAGCATACGATGCTGCCATGATAGGAAATAATGGGGGATTTACAAGAGGTGGATTAACATGAGGGAAAGTGGGCTGAAATGGAGTGTTTTCAACAATGGATGTGTGGATAGGAGTAGAAGAAACACTTGGGCCAGCAAACTGATGATTAGCAGATTTGTTATGGTAAGAGCTGAAATGATGAAGAAGCTGAGAATCGGGTGGAGTAGAAGGTGAAGCTTCTTTGCTAAAGCTCTGTTACAAATCTGTGGTTTCAAATTCAGCTTGGTTTAAGTCACTTTGAGACTTATTTCTGAATAGGTTTTTTGTGTAAGGTAGGTTAAAGTGAGGATCTTTTAAGACTGTAATTTTTTCAGGGACAGATCTTGTTCTTGGGATGGTCCTATCAGTATTTGGTTTTCCAAATCTAGAAATCTGCCACAAAATCCTTTCTGGATTGTCAACTATGGTAGGGAGATTAGGATTTGGATGGGATCTAGTATGGACCCTATGTAAAGCCAGATTTCAGTTTTTCAAAATTTTTAGAGAGGTTTGAAGTTTTTAGGACTGTTTTTCAATATTTTTCCTCTCACAGTGATTTGTATAATAGGGGACTAGATTTCTAAACTTTCTCAGGGCTGGTTAACACAATCCTAAGGAAATATGGAGTACTAGTAAGGTAATAGGCCTACTGGGGCTAGTGGAGTCGCCAGATGGAAATTTTTAGCTTTTATGAAGGTAAAATGTTTTATGGTCCACCACCAATGGTTTATTTGAAAACCAATTTGAAATGTTTTGGGTTTTCTAAGTTTTTATGTGGTTCTTGAGGCCACTGTATTGAAATATTTAGGAAATAAACAAGCATAAGGGTTTAAAAAGTAGTCAAACTACTTAATAAAACCTTCAGCAGATGAAAACATAAAGACAGTGAAGAGTAAACAGGTCTAAGGTGCTTCTAGGAGATATTTCTTAGCCTAAACTTTTTAGTCTACTGTAAGTAAGAAAATGATGAAAACAAAATGGAAAACAGGAAAAACATTAACAATTTAGAGTGCTTCACCAACAGGCAAGCTCAAGGATCTAATGACAGAGCTTTCTCCATCCACAAAAAGATCAAAACATGCATAGGTTTCAAAACATCAAATTCTTTTCAATCTCAGTAGAGCTATGTATTACTTCAAAGAGTTATCAAAGCAACAAAGCAAGGCATAAGGTAGAAATGTCTCTCAACTACGTTTTTGTGTAATAAATCTATCTTTACTTCCTGAGGATAAAATAGTTGAAAAGATTGACTTTGAGGCCTTTTCTATCCTTACAATAACTATTCTGACAGTTTATAATATCTCCTTTAGTGTAATAACTGTCTATTTGTCTTTTGAGGTATAAAGTAAGTGAAAGGTGTCACTTTTGACTTATCAAGTGAATAACCGCCCCTTTGATGTATTCGAGGCTATCTTTAAGCCTATTTTGCCTTGATTTCATCATAAAACTGTGTTTTAAGGCTCTTTTAGCCTTGATATGCTAATTTAAATTTTTAACACTTTTTTCTGTCTCTTTATACCTTGATACTCTGTTTTGACTCTGATTTATTGTTTTTGAGGCTGATCATGCCTTCTTCGGTCTTCAATTTGTCCTTTTGTTGACTGTATCAACCTTTAAATTGTGTTTTATCATTAAAATTGTAAGATTAAAATTTTAATCTTTCAATCTTTTGCCTTAACCCTTTTCACTGTGACTATTCGTTGGCTTTCCCTTTAATCCACTGTTTTAGCCTTTAACCCCTTTCGGAACTGCTTCAAAGATCTCTCAGTTTATCTTTAGCTGTGTCTTCATATTTTAATCATCATATTAAGCTTTTAATCTCTTTTTATTTGGCCTTTCTTCCTATTTTACTGATTTTTCTTTGTTTTTTTGTGTGCAGGGTCTCTTCTGGTGCGCCGAGGGTTTGATTGTATAACCCGTGCTTATAAGCACTGATCAAGCCATGAAATGAAAACATGACAGTCCCTTTCTTAGTTACTTGGCCTTTGTTTGGACTGTGAAAGTCATTACCTTCTAGCCCAAACTTTTATGGACTGTGGGAGGGTTTTCGGCCCTTAAAACCCCCATAGAACCTGTAAAAAGCAATAAACACATTATATAATCCTGAGGGGTTGGAAACACTATGTGCAAAGGCTGAGGAGCGGTGGAGGAGTAGTGGAGGAATTTTGTAGAGGGGGGAAATGGAGAAAACCATGAAAAAAGGGTTTAAAATGGAGTTGGGCATGAAAAAATGGGCAAAAGTGGTTTTGAAAACCACTAGTGGTTTTCGCGTGACAAACGGGTGGTAAACCGTTTTTTTTTAAAGCGAACACGATCGAATCATTTCGCGACACACATCCTTTACGAAACCAGTGGTTTCACATGGAAATGAGGTGTTAAACCTCGGGAGGAAAATGCGCACGATATGCGCTCCTAACCATTGGATGAGGGGGGGCAAATCCAACGGTGTGGAGAGGAGCGCGATGGAAAGGTCCGCGGGCGGGAGCTTAGTGGGAGACGGGTCGTGGATGAAGATTGTTTGGGCATTCTGTGGGTGGAAGGTGGGCCATATGGTGACGTGGGCTAATTTTTCGTGGAGCGGAAAGGTCAATTGGTGGTGGTAAAGGCTTGGGTGAATGCGAGCCGTCGGATGAAGCGAAACAATGGTGGGGATCAGTGCGGAGATGAATAGGTTTGATGGTTAAGAGAAAGACTGAATGGGAGATGCGATAAGAGCTGTTGGATCTATATTATCAATGGTTGAGATTGAGCTTGAGGTTTGTGGAGCGGGGTAGGGAAAAGGGGTGGAAGAGATAGATCTAGTCATCAGATCTCGCAGATCGCCGGCTAGGATCATGTCAGAGAAAAACAGTCGAGGGAAGGTTTATACATGGAGAATTAGGGTTTTGTGAAGGAAATGGGAGCAAGAAAGGTGGGTCCCCTGGGTAGAGGGAAAACTCTCGGGCGCAGTCCTGTGGAGGAAGGGTGACTAGGGGCTAGGGGAAAAGGAGCTAATCGCATCTGCGGGGGAAATTTTGCAAAGGAAATGCGTTTTCATAGAAGAAATACCAATGCGATGGGGGTTTGGGTGCTTTGTCATAGTGCTCGGACATATGGAGGAAAGGGGCCAAATATTTTAAGCCCTCGGGGGCTTAAACCTTTTAATTGAAAAAAGACTGTTTTTTAGGCAAAAAATGGGGTTTTTAGGCCAATTTAGAAGTTTCGATAGGTATAAAAAGACATTTTAAACCATAAAAATGGGTTTTTATAGGTTTAAATGGGTTTTTATGGGTAAATGAGGAGTTTTAGTAAAGGAAAAAGTGGGGTTTTTAGAGGAAAATGAAGGATAAATAAGGGAAAATGGGCTACTTTCAGAGGGAAATGAACTAATAAAAACAGGGATAAATAGCCTGAAATGAGCCTTCTTCTTTGAAACAATAGGATAACCTTTTTAGGAGTCATAGATGAAGCTTTTGGTGAACTGACAGACTCAGAATGATAAGGCAGTGAGATTTCTAGAACTCATAATGTCTCTTTGAAATATTATTTCTAGAAATCTAAGATTGATGATTTAGTCATCTTTGGATATCATCAGAATTATGGATGACTAACAGTGTGTATTAAGTTCTAACCTATATTCATAATCTAACATAATAGAACTTGAAAATGATTAACAACTAACAAAATTGAAATTTAAAAGCTACAACGACTTATATAATACTATCATAAAATGATACATTGAATTGTTAAATATTTTTGGTGTATTCCCTTTTTATGAGTACTTTGTAACAAAGATAAAATAACCAGAAATGAAAACTCTAACAAAAATTATCTTTCGAGAAAATGTAAACTAAACTAATTAAAAAATTAAAATGAAAACCTCACAGCTCGTAGGGGGCCCTCCTGGAGTGCAGGATCGACTATCAGTCAAGTCTTCACAGATGCATTGAAAAATTAAAAGGAACTTAGATTAAAGGAAAAAAGTATCATTATGTCTTCGAAAGGATTATAATCTTAACAATTTTAATTACCGCTACTTTAGAAATATTTTCTCAGTATCGGTTGATGTTATTTATACAGGTAATACAAACAATTTTAAAAGAGTTCTAAGCCAATAAATAATAAACAACTTGTCACCTATGAGATCACTATCTTAAGAGTCGAAATATATTTAATACTTCCTATTAGAAAATAAAGTCATAAGACATTTTCTGTTCTAACAGCTGAATGCCCTGCTCAGTTGATTCCCCACTACCTATGCTCAATCTGTAATGTGTAGGTTCATGTTGACCCAACCTTTGAATTCAATATATTTTAATTTTCTTAGTTTTCCAAGTAATGCTGATAGGTTATTTTCTATCTGGAAGCCAAATTTCATCTTTTGTTAGTCTTCTTCCTTCTTCTAGAGCACCGCAACCTAACTAACCATGGATTCTGCTACAGCACTGGATATTAGCTGCTAAATGTATAAAATTTGGTAATTGTAAGATAATTTTGTCATAATTTCATTAAAAACAAAGAAATTAAATCTGGATGTTTTATTACATTGTAGATTTGATCTTGACCTTAATATGTTGGGGTTTTATAGAAAAATGATAGAAAGGTGGCAAATGATGGAAAAAATGGTGGTAAAAAATAGACATTCTTAGAATTCAACATGAATAATAGTGGAGGTACGTATGTGGTGAATGAATTCCAAAATTTATGTGAAAAAGAAGGAATTTGAAGAGAGTCGAGAACACCCCGAAACCCATAGCAGAATGGGGTGGCTGAGAGAAAGAAGTGTAGCATTATGGGAGCTGTGAGGGCTCTGTTGCATGAACAAGGCATACAACTACATTTGTGGGAAGAGGTATTCATCACAATAGTATATTTGCAGAATTGGAGTCCTCATCGTATTCTAGGCATGATTACACTAGAGGAAGAATTATTGGGGAGCAAGCCATATGTGTTGCACTTCAGGATTTTTGGAGCCTCTTTCTACTGCCATGTCTCAAAATAATCAAGTAAGAAGCTTGAGCTGACAACAAAATTGGGGGTACTTATGGGTTACACACAAACTCTTCACAACTATTGTGTGTACTTTTTATCCCTCAGAATGATAGTTGTGGAAAGGGATGTAAAATTTGATGATGATAAAGTGATGCGGTGCTCTCTTGAGAGGGATCTTCAAATCCCACTAGAAGAGGAGATTTTAGCTCCAAATCAGGAGCCTCGAGAATTTGTGGAGCAACCAAAAATGGAGGAGCATAGAGTTGAGATATCCACTAAAGCATAAATATATAGAGAAGAAATAAAAAGGAATAGGGAATTTGATAGACTTGTGTAGGACGTGTGTGATAATGTGGGAGCTCCTTCAAATTTGCACAGGTAGAGAAGGTCACTTGATTGATACACTCCCTACATGGCTCTAATGACCGAGCTTGTAGAGACTGAGCCATCTGCTTTTGAGGAAGCAATAGAGTGAGTTATATGGGTTGATGCAATGGTGGAGGAATACAAATCTATTGTAAAGAACAATGTTTGGGAAGTGGTCCCAAGACCAAAAGATAAATTAGTTGTAGGTTTGAGATGGATATTTAATGTTAAGAAGGTAGCATATGAAATCATAGAGATTTGTGGACAATGGGCATTCTCACATTGAGGGAATTGAATATGAGGAGGCCTTTTCTCCTGTATCAAGGTATGCATCAATTAGATCAATTATTTCTCTAGCTATGAAGATAGGGTAGAAGATCCACCAAATGGATGTAAAAATGAAATTTCTCAATGGGGTTATTGAGGAGGAGGTTTACATTGATAAACTGGAATTTTTGGAGACATTTGATCATGATCTTGATGTGTGCAGACTCAAGCGAGCGTTGTATGGTCTCAAACAAGCACCCCGTTCTTCATACACTAGGATCGATAGTTATCTCAGTGGTTTAGGCTTCACCAAAATTGAAGTGGATGCAAACCTCTATCACATCTTGGTAGAAGGTAAATTTCTTATTTTCGTCCTATATATTGATGATTTGATTTTAACTGGTGATGAATAGTTGATCAGATCTTGCAAGGAGGACCTTGCAAGGGATTTTGAAATAAAGGACATGGGTCTCATAACATAATTCCTCATGTTGGAAGTATGGAAAGACGATTGCAAATTGTTTGTCTCTCAATGAAAGTATGCAAATGCGATACTACAGATATTCCGCATGGAGAGTTGCAAACCCATGGAGACTCCTCTAGCGACCAACTGGAGGAATGAGGATGATGCCACTTTAGGTGAAGAAGTGGATGATACTATTTATTGGCATCTGGTGGTTTCACTCATGTATCTTGTAAACAAATGAATATATATATGCTATGTAGTTAACCAACTGAGCCAAGCTATAGTTAGGCTGAAAAAATTATTTTGGAAGGCAACTAAGCATGTTCTAGGGTACCTCAGATTCACTACCCAGTTTGGAATATGGTATAAAAATATAAAGAGAGTTAAGCTGTGTCGCTTCACAGACTCAGGGTGGGAATTCCATTAGACTGAAAGAGTACATGATTTTTAGTTTGCTTCCATTTGTATTTTTTAGTAGATTAAGCTTGCATAAATGTTGGTAGAATAATTTATAAGCTTAGAAAGTTGTGTGTCAATCCTCCCTCTCTCATTTATTTCATTGGAGCTTGAAGAGGGAAAACCTTATCCAAAGGCAAAATTGCTTTATATTTTATGATTTCTTGGAAAGAATAGTTAGGTTTTTGTAGTCTCATGAACATTATTAGAATTCAGAGTTATATTTCTTTTTGAATTCTGAAGTAGGTTTGGTTTCCAAATTCAACTCATCTTTTCCATTTCCTTCATCCTGAATTTGTTAATGTTTGTTGCATGAATAGGTATTCTTCTTGTAGGTTTAAGTAGCACAACAAAGGAGGACTTCACCAATACCCTCAGCTTCATTTCTGACCCTTCATCATCCATTTTTCATCAAATCGCCATCAACCCTGTTTTTAGATTTTCCACCTTCACACTGTGAGAAAATCCTAGAGGTGTAATACGGGCTTCCCAAGATGCCTTGAGATTGTCCAAGGGGTTGGACGCCTTCCACTAATCCAAAAAAAAATTCACTCCACCTTCCCTACGCTTTTCTACACCATTTCTGGCCTCATATTTCCCTCAGATTCTTTCCTATAACAATTCAGAACTTTCGTGTAGCTTTACAGGAAACCTGTAGAAACATTTTAAGCAGTACCAATGGGCATCTCCTTAAGCCCAGAAACCAACATCGATCTCATCCAGACATACCAAAACCACCCATACACCTCAAACCTTGCACCCATGAGTTCAAGCCCTTTCTAAACCACCTTAGTGCTTTCTCCTCCTAGTTGCAAAATAGTACATTTACAAGCATAGTTAGGTTATGGTTATATGCATGAGTAAAAGCATGATAGTTAGAACATGAAGTAGACATAGAATTTTTAGCCATTTGGCTCAAAAATGTGTGATTAGGTTAGTCTTCTTTACACAATTTCAATTCATAAATTTACTTCATGAAAGATGCCTAGTTTGCTTCCATTTCTTGCCATAGCTTAATTTGTAGATTTATTTCATTGCAGAGTAGCTAAATGTAATTTCATGTTGTAGAATAGTTCTTTGATTGCTGATAGAATAATGGCTTTGAATCACTTGTATCTCTAGGTCTAAATTCAGAAGTGTGACAGACAACATTCAAAAACCCTAGAAACAACACCATTTCGTAGAGCTCAGAAGAGGATTACATGAGTAGAATGCATCTGTTGTGTATATAGTACTCTCACTTCCAAGTTTGTATGAATCCTAGGTTGATAAAGTAAATTCGAGTAGCCTCTGGGAGTTGTAGCATTCTTGGTGCAATACTAGGGCTCAACAATAACCAAATTCATGTAGCACCAGAAGATGAAGACAAAACCACTTTTACCTATCCATTGGGGAACTCATGCTTACCTAATACTTCCTTTTGGATTATGAAATTCACCATCAACAATCCAAAGGGTAGTATTGAGTATTTTATTTGATCTAATTCATGATTGTGTGGAAGTTTATATGGATGATTTTACAGTCTATGGGAATTATTTGAAGAAGCCCTTGACAATTTGGAAAATTTTCTTATAAGATGTAAGGAATAAAATATCTCACTAAGTCATGAAAAATGTTTTATGATGTTTACTAAGGGGATTGTTCTAGAATACCATATTTCAGGAAATGGAATTAAGGTGGACTCATCTAAAGTAGAAGTTATTTCCAAGTTAGCAGTTCCAACATTTCGAAGAGATCTTAGGAGTTTTATTGGTTTCACTGGATACTATAGAATATTTATAGAAAACTTTACAAAAATTGCATCTCCACTCTTCAAATTTCTTACAAAATATTGTGAATTCAGTTGGAATCCTGATTGCCAAAAAGCCTTTGAAACTTTGAAAGAAAAGATTTCTGAAGCACCCATCCTAAGAGGACCAAACTGGAAATTTCCTTTCCATATTTCAATTGATGCTTCAGATACCACTCTAGGAGCTGTATTGGGAAAAACTTACTTGACTCCTTGTGCCATTTACTATACACCTAAAAATTTGACTCCTGCATAGTTAAATTATATTGTTACTAAAAAGGAGTTTGTAGTTCTTGTCCATGCCATTAACAAATTCAAACATTACATCACTGGCTATGAAAATTTCATTCATATGGCTCATTCTGTGATTAGATATTTAATGAATAAATCAATTACTAATGGAAAAGTCACAATATGGTTACTACTATTCCAAGAATTCAATATCACTATTTTGGATCGACCTGGAAAAGAAGACATGGTTGCTGAATTTTTATCTAGAATTCAAAATGATAATAATGATATACCTTTAGAAGATAGTTTTCCTGATGAGTATATTTTTACAAATCTAATAAATCTCCATGGTTTGTAGATATTTCTAACTATTTGGCCACAGGGAAATTACCATCATCTTTGTTTCCTAGAGAAAAGAGAAAGATAATTCAAATGAGTGCATATTATTCATGGATAAATGAAAAATTGTACAAGACATGTCCAGATATCATCATCTGAAGATGTTTGAGAGAAGAATAAATGCATGAAATACTAAAATCATGTCATGATGAACCATGTGGAGGGCACTTTGCTAATAAATGAATTGCTTAAAAGTACTTCTCTTACGATATTATTGGCCTTCCCTTTTTAAAGATGCCAAAGAATATGTTAAGACATGTGATAGTTTTCAAAGAATGGGTAAACTTGTTTCTTCATATTAAATGCCTTTACGATCTCTGGTACTTATTGAACCTTTTGAAAAATGGGCTTTGGATTTTGCTGGACCAATCAACCCATCATGAAGACAACAGAGGTATATTATTGTGTGCACTATTTATGTCACTAAATGGATAGAAGCTAAAGAATTATCTTATGCTACTGAAAATGTTGTAGTTTCATTTCTTTTTGAGGATATTTTTACTCATTTTGGTGTCCCAGGGGAAATTGTGACAAATCAAGGTACTCAATTTACATCCAGAATGGTGCAAAAGATAGTGGAAGAATCTAAAATAAAGCATAGAAATTCTACTCCATATCATCCATAGGAAAATGGACAAGTAGAGTATACTAACAAAGTAATTGAAGAAATCCTTACCAAGATTGTACATTTTCATAGAAGGGATTGGGAAAAAAAGCATCTAGAAGCTTTATGGGCCTACCGCACCACATGGAGAAGCACTACAGGACACACTCCCTATGAAATCGTTTATGGGAAGCAAATCCTATTTCCAATTGAGATCCAAATAAAAAATTTCAAGACAACAGTTAAATTGGGACTTTACCTGTCAGAAGCACATAAGCATAGAATGGAACAACTCAATGAGCTTCATGAAATAAGAAAATATGCCATTCAAAAGACCAACCTAGTTCAACAATCGAGATCCAGTTGGCATGATAAGTATATCAAAGAAACAAAATTTCAAGCAATAGATTAGGAACTACTCTTTGATTTCAACTTCAAAGATTTTCTAGGAAAATTTCAAACTCACTTTCTTGGGCTTTATGACATTGAGAGAGTCTTTGACAATGGAGCAGTGAGGATCAGAACTATTGAAGAAGAAAATTTTCCTCTCCTTGTAAATGGACATTGACTGAGAATCTATCTCAAGCCATTAACAAAGGAGGAAGTTGTTAAGATTTTTCAAGACAATTCTGATGTGAAGTTGGTTGAGAAGAATTCTTCTTCTTCTCCAACTTAGAAGCCTTATTTTATTTTATTACTTTGAAAAAAATAATAATAAAAAAGGGAGAGAAAAAAAAAGAAAAAAAATAAATAATACATATATGTGTGTGTGTGTGTGTGTGTGAAATAAAATAAATGTATAGGCATGAAAACCAACAATTGTTGGCATGTTTGTACAGAAAATATAAGGTGAAAGCCAAATTTTTTGGCACCTTAAATTTTCTTTATTCCTGGTTTAAAATCACATTTTATTTTCATCCCTTCATTTTTCAAGAATAAAGATAGCTACAACATTACTGAGATTCTACAGCTCTGATGGATTTGTGCAGCTAATATTTGACAAGAATATTTTTGACTGAAGCAATTGAATAATTCACTAAGAGCACCTGAAGACAATGCAAAAAGAAACAACCAAGGGTTAGAAACATCCATAAAAGGCATGCAAATGCAAAAATCTAATTTAATAATAAGGATTTAAACATTAGTATATGTATTATATGGGAATTATATACCTCTAATTCAAAAAAATTATTGATAAGAGTCGATCGTGTCAACTCAAATCAAATCTAAACTCCGCCATTAACTCCTCATCATTACATTGATGCTCCAACATCAAATCCATATTTCACTGTTGAAATCACCTAACTCATACTCTAATGATCATTTCCTCTCAAATCACTCACACTATTGTTAATTCTGAAGCCCTCATTCACACCATAAACAGAAACCCTCACTCATACCCTGTCAAAGAGGAAGTATTGAGGTGAAACTTCTCAATCCATGGGAGTCATAGTGAGGACAAAATCGGAATGAAGAAATTTCATGGAAGGTTACCCTCAGGTGAAAAAGGCACTGTAGAAAGCACAATGGCTCAGTTTTGTAAATAAGTTAAAAGGTTTTAATAAGGAGGTAACTAAGTCATTTTCCATGGATTTCAATGGAATGGAGGTCAAAATTGGAGATGTCAAATTTGTAGTAACATAGTATTTCATTCCTGAAGCCACCAGACTGCCAAGAACTGGAGAGAGGTGGTTCAAAAACAGAGGAATTGAAGGTGAAGAATGGAAAATCTTCCTGAAAAATCCAACTATGGAGACCACCATCTTTAGAAAGGGAATACCAAGCACAACACTTAAAGGTAAATGGAGGAATTTGCTATTAATAATTCAAAAATTTGTCACTTGTGAAGGGGGATTTGGGTGCATTTTATTTTATCATGTTAGATTGTTGTTCAATTTTCTTAAAGGAAATGAGTTAAATATCCCATACTTCTTGATGAATACCTTAGTAAAAATGTGATGAAATTTTCAAAAGAGAATTCAATTTATGGAGAACACCATGTATCATCATGGGTTTATTAAAATTATCATTGAATTTCACCTTGAGATTCTAGGGGTTACTTGGGAAAATTTCCTAATTCAGAATCATTTCAAAGAGGGAGACCAAGAACAAACCAACTATACCAAAGAAAAAAGGGGGAGGAAAAGAAAAAATGAAAACCCTGTTGAAAGTGAACAACAACTACCACAGCAATAGTCAGATCATGAGGTTCCCATTGCAAAAATTTTAGGGAAACTTAAGAAGAAAAGTGTTAGGAAGAATAAAGACAATAAAAAAATAAAAGAATACATGTAGGAAAACAGAGGGGTCTAAGATAGGGAAGAAAAGGAAAATTCAAAACCCTCCTCCATCGGTAAGAAAAGTGCTAGGCTCAGCCATGCAGTAAAATAAACATCTCCAAAAGATACAAAATATGTTAATTTGGAAGAGGAACATAGGGTTCCATCACCCACTATTATTTCACCTACTCATAGTCCAGGACGAAGAACCACATAAATTTATCCTATGTAGTACCAAATTTATGACTACATTGAATCTATGGAGAAAATATGTACAGGGAAGACATCAATCTTAGATCATAGGTGTTGTGGTTCTAGAGAGATAGCCTCAGTTAAGAGTGACCAAGGCTCAGACATCTTAATTAGTAAAGAGCATATAATATCTCTCAGAGAATGATCTCGTTTGGGAGGTCTTTACCATTCTAACTTCTACAAAGAGTTACAGGATAAATGGGACTAGACTACTTTCGTATTCAACAACATATAAAAGATACCGGCAGAGGCATGAGGGAAGCTCGCAATATAGATACATCGTACAACTTAGAGACAACTTTCATTAAGGAGGGCCAAATAAACGCTGTATAGTAATTGATAAATCAAAGATGTGTGCGGTGCGGAATGTAAAAGAGGAATACTAATTATCAATGGAATGGTACTCGGAAAACATATTTCAACATGATACAGGCTTAAGAGCTAAGAATCCATATATGTCAATCAATTTTTTAAGAATAACATCCCACGATATTCAGTATAGAAGAGATATGAATGAAGTGTAAGGCGAAACAACACATCATGCATGAGCCATATTTAAAGCAGCTAGACCAGTCAAGTATAAGTACCAAATAGCGATAATGTTATACCAACACTAGTGAGTCACTCACATTCCAAAACATGATATACAGAAAATGGAGACAGTGAAATTGAAAACGAAACAATAATACCAAGAAATAGTTACAGACTATAAAGCATCAAGACTGGAATCCTCACATAAATTAGAACTTATCTTCGCTGAGACCCCATGGGCTCTGTGCATTTATATTAACAATTCCACAACATGCATACAAAATTTCTTATACAGCAAGTTTCTTGAAAAATTCTGGAACCCGTTTTTCTTCTTGAATATCCCTTATATAGGCCTCTACCTTACTGAACGAGAAGATATTTTTAAGAAAAATATCTTCCTCGCATGACTAAAATCTGTTAGAGGTCCTTGTCCCAATAACAAAAATTATGATGAGGAATATAAAGCCTCCCATCATTTACTTGCTAGGCCCTTGGCCGTTTCAGAACAAAAATGGTATAACAATCTTAATAAAAAGTAAATTGTTGTGTTGAAATACGAATTCCACCTAAAACTTGAAAATGACTAACTACAGTAAAAAGTAAAAAAGGCCGCTAGGGCAGGGTCATGAATTAACAGTAATCTCATTGATGAGAAGGAGTTGAAGTGGTTGCTGACACTGGAGCTGGCACATTTGCTGACAAGCTGGCAATCTGACTGGCGAACTGTGTGCACCTTTTCTGGCTGTCCATTGATGGTTTCGGCATTGCTGCAAAACCTTCCACCCTGATGAAGGCTTCAGTGAGATCGTCCAGGCTTGCCTCAGTTGGGATCTTATGCTTGATTAAGTGGAGGAGTGCGAATTCGGAGCGGAGAGAGGAAACAATTGTATCGGCGTTTAACCGAGCGGTTTTGTCTGACAAGATATCCATTCGGTTCCTTTCCTCCTGTAGGCATGCTTCATATTCTGTTAATGGCCGGAGTATGGAGGGAGTGGTGGAATCCCAGCACGATGGAAGACCTGCCTCTGTGATTTCGGCACACACTCTATCAAAATGGTCCACGCTGTCTGCAAGCTGTTGTAGGGCCCTCGAAGCGGTAACGCGTGCTAACTCCTTGTCGATGATCTTCTGACATTCAAATGCTTCTTTGAATCGACTTTCAATGCCATGGCGTTCTGCCTCACTAGCTCTCAAACCTTTCAATAAAGAAACATATCTCTTAGCCTATTGAGCTTTGTCGATCAAGTTAAGATCTCCTTCCTGAAACTTTCTTCTGAGAGAGAATACCAAAGATTTCATTTCCTCGATGACCTTCAGGAAATCCCACTGTTCAGTCACGGTCGAAATGATCTCTGCCCAAATGATCTTTCTCCCATCTCTGAGGGTGATGTTACCTTTCAAGTGGCTGTTGAGCTCTGAGATAGTTTTCTGCTGTGCAGCTTTTGTCTTCTTTTCCTGCTCGATTTCCTTCTGCAGTGTTTCTATTTTTCTGCCATTCTCAGCCATGAAACCTTCTAAATCGACGATTCTCTGCCTAGCGGTGATTGCCTGTTTCTCTAACACGTCTTTTTCAGCTTTCGTTGCATCCAATTGCTCTATTAGTGAGCTTGTCTCTGGAGGGGTCGTAGCAGGCGGACAGGCGTGTGTGTCCCAGGTGTGCTGCAACTCCGTCAACCTACCCTAAAGAGTGGTGATTGTTTCAGCCAATTTTTCTTTGTCTTCCCTTTCCTTTGCCAATGTGTCTGCCAATTCTACTTTTTCCTTCTCTGCTTGCACCAGCTCGTCGGTCTGAACATGGTGGGAAGCCGGTATGTGGACCTTACCTTTCAAGGACGATAGCTCCTTCTACAATTGTCCTATCAAAACGCCCTGCGGGTTCGTTTCCCCCATATCTTTTCCTCTGATTAAGTCTTGGAGAGTGCATACTTGATTTGCTCGGGCGCGAGAGTTAGCCTGTTTGTTTTTTAGGGTTGCCCTCACCTGTTCATGCTTTTTGTCCAGCTTCTTCAGTGCAATGGTGACCCGCATCATTTCATCTTTCAGCATATCACACACGACTTGAAACAGATTACACATGTCGGTTGCCGGCACTTTGGACATGTCGATTGCATGCTCGAGCACCTGGTAACTAGCGACACCTGTATTGGGATCCAAGATGGCCTCCACCATAGACAATACCAGGTGTTCTGTGTCCACGTTCATGGAGGCGGAAACCCTGGTGTGATATTTCTTTACATACCCTTCCAGCTCGGCTCTATACTTGTCTCTAATCGTTCTATTTTCCTGGTCCCTTGCAACTGCCCTTGGTGAGGTATGGTCTCCAATGACCTGTGAGACTTCCGTGAAGTCAGAAGAGGTGGTACTGTCCCTCAGCACCTTTATCCCAGCTTTACTCTTATCCAGTTGACCATATGGCATAAACGGTTCTAACAGTTGCTCTTCTCCTATGACCTCTGCTTCACTGGAAGTCGTCTTCTGCTTCTTGCAAGGGGGGGGGAACTGCTCCTGAGGTACCTACTTCTTCCTTGACTCTGCCTTTATTGACGTCCTCTTCTTCCCCTTTGGCAGATGAATCTGTCTCCATCTGCGAAACCAAAGGCCAAATTTCGAGGTTAGCCCTCCACTACATGAACGGCCTTGGTTCATGCATATAAGGTGTGGACTTGTTTCTTTTTCTCCTGTTTGAGATAATTTCTCGAGGATCATAAGCCCAACCCTTTCCCAGCCTCAGGTCCAGGCCTTGTAACATTTTATCAACAATGGGAAGAGCAAGCCTCGAATTCACGACAAAGGGGCCGATTGTGATAGGGAGTTTCAGGATGAAACCCTTCTTTGCGGGGAAAAAATGGAGCTGATCAGCCTTGAGGGTCTGCTGGATGTATTCCAGCGCATAAAATGGAGGAATGTGAAATATAAAAGGGTTTGTAGAAAATTGCCCCATAGACCCGAATTTCAAGATCGGTATCAAACGCATAACTCACCGCTGCCAGTGCTCGGTACTTTCCTATTTGTAGCCGCCTTTTCATTTCGGAAAACCCTAGGTGAAGGTGAGTCATGGATAATAGTGTAGGCATGACATGAAAATGTTTACAAAACTAGAGGACTTCTTCCCTTAGGCAATTGAGGTAAAGATTCAATCGGGCTCCAGGGCCGGGCATTCACCTATACCTTCTCTAAACCCAAACCCTCAAATTTATCGTGTCGGTAATGTGAAAAGATAGAAGACCATCGAACAAATGCGGAAGTGACCCGGGTTTCCGAAAGCTCCTAGAACTCGGGTCCTAATGGTAGCAGTAAGGTAGCCAGGGATATCTAACACTACCCCCTTTTGAGACATTAACCATAAGAAATGAATGCATACCGTGGAAATTTCTTCCCACCGCCTACGCTAAAAGAACAAGCCGATGAGGGTAAGAATGGGCTGAACTTTCTCTTCAAAAAAGACTTAACGGGAAAGGTCTCATGACCGGAAGAGAAGTAGCCCGATTGCTAGTTATAGAAGAAAATAGTGTTTTTTGGTGCTCCCATGGCGCCTTAGTTAACTAACAAAGGCAAAGCCGCTTCACCGAAAACCGACATATGTGGCACCGGTGGGAAAGCGAAGGGCTTGCTTGATAATGTCGGGGAAAGAGAAAAAACCTTATTCCCCGAGGAGAAGTGAACGGCCTGATGCTCGTCGAAGCGTCTCTCTCGAGCGTACAATGAAATCAACCACGTATCGGACCGAGGGTGTAATTTGGTGGTATCAAGCGTACACAACTACCCTAAGACGGCCTCTATTCCCAATATGACGGCCTCGAAAAGTTCGTGTTTAACGCCGGCGAATGTGAAAACGGGTATTGAGGATCACAGATTTGGGCTTGCAGGTCGATGAAAGGCTCAAACCCGTGAGGGTTTCTAGTTTCTCGTACCTGAGGGGTTTCTGGTTCGGCTTTCTTGGGGGTGCCCCTTCCCATGATTGACATATAAAAATTTTAAAAGACGAAAGGAAAACAGAGAATAAAATAGGGGACGGAATACCGTTGGGTATACGACCAAAGTCCCACACTGACTAGAAGTGGGGAGGATCATGGGTATATAAGGATGGACAAATACCTCCATTGGTATGAGGCCTTTTGGGGTAAAGCCCATAAGCAAAGCCATGAGGGCTTAGGCCCAAAGTGGACAATATCATACCATTGTGGAGATATGTGGTGTCCAGAATCACAACAAGTGGTATCAGAGCCATGCCCCGAAGTTAGCGAAGTGGATGAATTCTCAAATGCCGAACGAAGGTGGTGGGCCCCAGTAATATCACGATGGGATCCATGGATGAGCTCGGTTAGACAGGCGGTATGCTCCGGATTCTTCATGGACGTGTCCTAGTCCCAACACGGTGAAGAGGAGTTGACCTGGGATAGAGCAAGCTCTCGAGGCAGGTGGTGCTCCATGTAAGGCGTGTGCTTCCAACGCATTGGAGTGGAGAATCCTGGTTGGTAGAGAGTGGACGGATGGATAATCGTTTGAGGGGAGGCTCGATGGTCCTTTGTTCGAGGGGAGGATTGTTGGGTATACGACCAAAGTCCCACATTGACTAGGAGTGGGGAGGATCATGGGTATATAAGGATGGACAAATATCTCCATTGGTATGAGGCCTTTTGGGGTAAAGCCCATAAGCAAAGCCATGAGGGCTTAGGCCCAAAGTGACAATATCATACCATTGTGGAGATATGTGGTGTCCAGGCATCCTTACGCAAATACTTGTGCAACAAGGAAATATTCTTCGGAAAACGACGTGGGGGTGTTGATAGCGACTGGGTGGACCTTGGCACTGGTTCCCAATTAGTATACACCGTAGCTGGCACCCTGCGACTTTTACTGGAGTAAAACACGGGAAAAATGTTATCTTTAGACTCAACTTTTTGAGGTAAAAAGGCAGATAGGTAAAATGAGTGGGGGAAAGTGTCGTAAGGGCACTGACAGTGGAGCACGCGACGCGTAGGGATTGGGTGTCGGCTGAGGACAGGTGAACGCCGCGTGCCGGGTTTTAATACTGGTATGGGCCTCAGTACCAGTTTGCCTAGAAAATTACCTTACCTTTGTGCTGCAATAAACCATGCGATACTTGAAACATTTCGTTCACAGGGCATGTTAAGTACACAGCGCACCAGACTTTAGGACCCACATTCCGTTCTGCCACGTCGCCGAGACTCCACGCTTTGAGCTGCCATGTCACCTCTTAATCGGGGCCCACCCCGTGGCTCTTCAATACAATTCCGCGGGGGTATGGGCCTATTCCCCCTTTCACCTCTCGACCCCCGCGGAATTTCTCACATGGGGAATTCCCTCACGTGCCCATTTGGGATGCGGGCAGTATTTTAAATTATTTCGCTTTGTAACCTTCGTATCATATGTTTG
The DNA here is from genome assembly GCA_034641835.2 of Pinus albicaulis. NCBI lineage: Eukaryota > Viridiplantae > Streptophyta > Pinopsida > Pinales > Pinaceae > Pinus > Pinus albicaulis. The sequence continues at coordinate 1,372,375,009 of CM076570.1, forward strand.
CGCCTTTTAGAACTAACATTTCCCTTTTGCTTTACCTTTTGAACTCTCAAGAGCGTATGTTTTTCTTTAAGCACAATACTTGTCACATCCTTGTCCCTTTTTGACCCACCTTTTAAATCTTTCGACATCAGCCATAGCATTTGATCAAAATTCCAAAGGATCATCCGCAAAGGTTGACTGGTGTTACTTTATGATCAACATTGGCTCCACCTGGGGATGGCGCGTTTACTCTTGAACATGTCGAGAACTACGCAGACCACCTGTTCGAATTTTGAGAACGCCACCCCTCGTCTTTCCTCTGCACTATCAATTTCCTTCTTGAAAATCAACATGACCCGAACATTATTCAATTCACAAAAACGAAAACAGCAACTAATGTACAGTATGATACAATGAGGCTCTCTAGGCCTGATCAGAACTAAAAGTAGGGTTTGAGGAATTGACCATTTACAGGGGCGTCGAGCAGATCTCCTTGTAAATTCTCCAATTTGAAAGTATTGTTGCCTCCTCGCTCTACGATTTTGAAGGGGCCAAACTAGAGAGGGTCAAATTTACCGTGCTTTCCTTTATCAGCCCTTCGCACGTCCCACCTGAGTACTAAATCTCCTATCTGTAACTTTCTGTCTTTGGCGTGTTGATCGAACAACTCTTTCATTTTCTCCTGGTATTCTACCAGCCTCTGATTCACTTGGTTATGCGTTTCTTCGAGCTCTACCAGCTGGTTAATTCTCCTGGTAACGCCATCAGGCTCTTCCTTATTCTCTTGCATGAACCGAGCCACCGGCAAGGTAAGTTGTATAGGGAACATGGCAGCTCGTCCATATACCAATTTGTATGGAGATTTCCCAGTTGCTCTTTTACTGGTAATTCTATTTGCCCATAGAGAAAATTTCAGTTGGGAATCCCAATTCCTCTAATTTTCGTTTATAGTCTTCTTCAGGGCCCTCACGAGAGTCTTATTCAAAGATTCGGCCAAGCCATTTCCCTGTGGATAATAAGCTGTAGAGTGACTCAGTGAGATATTATACTGCTGGCAGAAATTTACAAATTTTGTAGATTTGAAAGCTTGTGCATTATCAGTCACTATCTTAGCAGGGCATCCAAACCTGGATATGATGTTCTCTTCCATAAATTTCATTATTACTGTGTCTGTAGCATTTATTGCAGGTATGGCTTCCACCCACTTTGTGAAATAATCCGTGGCAGTCAAGATCCATCTATGTTGGCCACTTGAGGGTGGGTGAATTTTGCTTATAAAATCGATTCCCCATTGTTTGAAGGGTTCGTCCACATGGACAGGCATCAAGGGCAAAGCTGCTAGCTTTTGCTTTTCAGCAATTTTTTTGCATTTATCACATGCTCTGACCCAAGCAAAGACATCTCCAAATAATTTAGGCCAGTAAAAACCAGCCCTCAGAATTTTATGAGCCGTGCCCCTCCAGCTGTAATGTCCTCCACGGATTCCTTCATGAAATTCAGTCATTATATTCTCCACTTCATTCTCCGTGAGGCATAAGAGTAGGATGCCAGAGGGATCTCGCCAGTAAAGCTGGCCATTAGCAACTGTATATTTCTGCGACCTCAGCCTTAGTGCTCTATATTTTTCTTTATCGCAGCTGGGTGGGTGGCTAAGTGTTAAGAGGTACTCTACTAGCTCCTTGTACCATGGGCTGGTGAGATACTTTACATGTGCTTTTGGGATGGCCACCTCCAATCCTTGCTGCTCTTTTTCTTCTTCAGATTCTGTACTTGCTAAAATAGAGAGGTTTATGCCCAGGGCTTGATAGTTTGATTCAGATAAAATTTTGGCTAGCCCCTGACCCTTAATCCGTTTGGTAGGTTGGATATCCAGATCGTACTCCTGTATTTTGACAATCCACCTACCTCTTTTTCCCTCACTGTCACCCTGAATGAGGATGTCTTTAATAGCTGTGGTAGGTACGAAGGCAGTGATGTGGGACTGCAAGATATATATGCGAAACTCTTTGAGGGATTTTACTAGGGCATATGCTTGCTTCCCCAAGATATTGTATTTCAGTTTTGCATCATGAAGGACCTGACTAAAGAAAGCAATAGGCTGCTCATACCCATCATCATTTTTTTGTAAAAGAACCTCGGCTAGTGTATGAGGTGAAGAAAAAGAGAATATCATAGTATAATCGGGCCCGGCCAGCACAGGAGCTTCAGTAAATGCATGTTTTATTCTAGCAAAGGCCTCCCGCAATTCTTGTGACCATTTCACTTCATTATTCTTCTTCAACATATCTGTTATATGCCTAACTATCTCAGCATAGTTAGGGATAAATCTTCTCAGAAAGTTGATACGTCCTAAAAATACCTACAATTCTTTCTTATTCCTGGGGAGAGAGATACAATTTATAACCTCCACTCTTTTAGGATCAATCTTGACCCCATCCTTAGTCACAATGTGTCCCAGGAGCTTTCCCTCTTCTAATGCAAACAAGGACTTTTGAGGGTTGAGGGAAATACCATACCTCCTGCATTTTTCAAAGGGTCCTTTGTAAATGATGAATATGTTCAACATCATCCTTCGAAAACACTGTGATATCATCAAGATAAACCACCAGAAACTTATCCTGTTCTCCAACAAAAGCAATGTCCATAGCCCTTTGAAAAGTGGCCCCTGCGTTAATAACCCCAAAAGGAATCCTAGCATACATGAACGTACCCCATGGTGTGGTGAAAGCAGTCTTTTTCTGGTCCTCTGGGAGTACCGCTACCTGGTTATAACCAGAAAAACCATCCATCATAGACATTCTAGAGGCTCCAACCACTTTCTGCAGAATGTGGTCCATCTTAGGTAATGGATAATTGTTTTTCAAGGAGGCTCTATTCAAATTTCGAAAATCAATACACAACCTTATTTCTCCATTTTTCTTTCGGACAGGGACTATATTTTCCACCCATTTAGAGTATTTCAATGGCACAATTATTTTTGCCTTTAGCAGCTTCTTGATTTCTTTCTCAATGGAGGGGAGCAGTAGAGGATTTATTTGTCTGAGCTTCTGCTTGTGAGGCTTTGCATCTGCCTTAAGGGGAATTTCGTGCTGCAGAATGCTGATATCAAAAGTTCTCAGGTCTTGATAGGACCATGCAAATACATCCTTGTAATACTAAAATAATTTGAGGTATTTTTCCTTATATTCATCTGGGACCCTTCTGGATAATTTTACGATTTTGGGTTCAGTGTCAGTACCCAGATTTAGGTCTTCTACCTTGTTTTCGTCTGTCACTTTGCTGGGCTACCTGGGGACATCATTTTTGTCAAACAATATTTCTAGAGGCACCATCCCTCTAGGGATGACGTTTCCCTTCAACTGTAACACCTTATTCCCTGCCATTTTTTCCTCCCACCTGTTTCTTGATTGGTCCTCAACGTCATCTTCTTCACAACAGTCAATTTCCATATTAGAAAACTCCCCAAATGTCTCTAAAAACCTTTTCACTTGTTCATCGTCTTCAAACACGTGCCAATGTTTGACATTGTCTGGGATAGAAGGTCGATATCTTACCTCTATCTTGTATCTCAAGAGGGGATTTTGGGGTGGACGGAAAGTACTGGCAGCCACTGCAAGTGAATCTTCCATCCTATTCTGCTCCTGGGGCATGAACTGAATATTAAAAGTTGAGAAAAAGTTCTCCACCATGTTCCACACTTCGTTCCTGTAGGCTCTCAGACGAGGATGCTTGGCTTGAAACTGATTTTTGATTTGTCGGACCACCAGTTCTGAGTCGCCCAAGACCTTCAGACTTTGGATATTCATATTCCTGGCTGTCTGTAGCCCCATAAATATTGCTTCATACTCAGCCACATTATTAGTGGCCTCATGCTCTAATTTGAAAGACAGTGGGACCCATTTTCCTGTAGGAGAAATCAATAACACTCCAACACCGTTACCTTCCTTCGAATTTGCTCCATCAAAATGTAGGGTCCATATCCATGTTTCAAGGTTTTCTAAGGATCATTCGGTCCTTATTTGACAGAAAGAAGGTTCATGAGCATAACTGTGATCTTCCTCTAACATCAAACATGAAAAATCCCCTTCCTTATTGTAGACCGGTGAGTTCTCTGAGCTGTCAACCTTGGTAACCATTTTGAGAAATCTAGTCTCTCTGTATAATCTCCTTTCTTGACCCCCAAAAATCGGGATAGTGGCATATGTTAGATCTAATTTGATTGACCCACCAATTTTTGTTCCCCAGGACCTTGATAGTAACATGCCAAAGCGGGTTGGAATGTCGGCCACCACAATATCCATTACTACACTTTTGGCTAGGATTTGGGCCAGATTGACCACCAGATCCTTGATCATGCCTAAACATTTAACTCTCTTGGAGTCAAATGAATACAGATCCTTATATGGATGAGTGATTTGGAGTCCTAATTTTTCCATGACAGATAGAGGCATAAGATTGTGGGAAGCTCCAGAGTCTAACATACAATTATGGAGCAACAGATCATGAATCACCAAAGACACATAAAATGGTGTAGAGGGATCTAACTCCTCAACATGTGGACCAAATACCACCATAGGTCTTTCATCTTGTAGGTTGAGACTATTTGGAATGTAGGTTACTGCTGGGGGAAGCATGAAGGATGTGACTTGGGACTGGTACGCTGGCTGTTTCAATAGCTCGGTCAAGGGAACTGGGATTTTTACTTTTTCAAGCTCTTTTTGCAAACTGAAGACAGCTGAAGATTTATCTACTGACACTTCTTTCTCTTTTGAATCTTTACTTTGGGGGGAGGCTTAACTTCTTTTACGGTAGACTTAACATTAGGGGGTGTAGTTACTTTTGAAGATGAAGGAATTTGAGCATCAGATTGTGCAGGTTGGTCAAGAGGCCTCTTACCTTTATCAGGGGTTCTCTGAGTTGTCTCCTCCTTCTGAGCAGGCGGTGGTTCTTGAGGTGTGTCCTCCTCTTCATCTTGAGTGCGAGTTCTCTTTCTAGAATATCTGAGATCATATTTCCTGTTAAACTGAGCATGCATGAAGTCGACGAACTGCTTGCAATAGTCATCAATCTCAGAATCTTCAGTTTCTTCATTAGTTTTCCCCTCTGTGTGTTCTTGCGCCTCTACATCTTCACCTTCATGTAAAGGGCATTCAACTTCGTCACTATTTGAGAAAGCAAGGTATGCCTCCTCTTGCTCATAAGCAGCGTCTTCAGTGGAACTCTCTACTTGCCCTTCCAGGTAGAGGGGATGTGGTACCTGATCTTGCTGCTCCTTCTGTCCCCTTTGCAGTATCTGCAGGGGTGGCTTTCGGTATTGAGGGTTATAACCTCTGTTAGGATCATTTTGGAAGTTCTTGGAGGATGAATTTTTTGCTTCCATTTCAAGCTTAACCAGCTTACTAGAAAGACTCTTAATCATCTTGTTCATCTCTTCAATCTTGTCGTTAGCTGAATCTCTGTCCTAGCTTGAGGTGGATACCTCTTCTTTTCCCCTCCTTCTAGTATCTTGTTCTTGTCTCCCTTTGGATTTGCCAGTAGAGGCAAAATTTGCTTCTAGCTCTAGTGCGTCTGTCTGTGCATCATCCAGAGTGGTTGGATTTCTCTCTTTGAAAGAGAAACCAAATTCAAAGTCAAAATCTGCCACAAAAAAAACTTTGGCAGCGGTTTGGTGAGGCTTCATCTCAGCAGGGAGGCTCAAATACAGCTTGTTGAATCTTTTGATAAATTCTGACACTCCTTTAGCATGTCTTTTCTTGAGTGTGTTAAACTCAGTAAGGTAGTGTCCGTGATCCTTCTTCTCTCCCCATTTTCTGAGGAAAGTATCTTCCATTCCCTCCCAGGTGGTGATAGAACGGTCTCCCAGTGTCTTGAACCATTTCCTAGCTTCACCATCTAAAGATTGCACAAACAGCGTTAGGACTACATCCAGATGTTCCACATTAAAATTCTCTGTGAAAGAAAAAAGGACCTCAAGATGCTTCTGAGCTTCGATTTCATTTTCCCCATTGGATCGGGGCAAGCTCTTTAAATAGTCCTGTGGCATGTCATTTAGCACGTTAGGTAGAGCCAGAGGGGCATATTTATTTAACAGGAAACCAGGGACATTAGCCATTGGAGGAGGTGGAGGTAGATCAAGAATCTAAGATGTAAGAGGAGGGGGAGGTGGTGGTAGTGAAGTACGAATAATGATTGGAATATACTGGACAACAGCTTGAGGAGTTGATGGGAATGTCGGGCTGTGAACAAGAGACACTTCAGTGACCTCATTTACCTCTTCAACTTCAAGGGTAGGGTGGAAAGAGTAATGTGAAGTATCCTTTGACTCGACTTCGTCTTTGATTTGAACCCCTCCCCGAGGTGGAGTATCTGAATAGTAACCGGTATCTCTTATAGTGGAGCCAGGGCCTTGTAATTGGACAACTTGGGAGGAAGAGGATGGAAGAAACAGAAAGTTTTCTAGGGAGAATTCGGGGATCTCGGTATGAAATGGTTGCCTTTCCCTCTAGCTCCTTCTATGTAGGATCCTTTTTGGGTCAGACACCGAAGGCATCTTTGGCTAAGATGTATCTGACCTCAGGTGTGGCTTACGGGGAGCCAGAGCAACAAACAAATTCACCTATAAAACGGACGTGGAGTCGCCAAGGTGAGGGATGTACAACTCTCAACTCTTCATGCTCACCTAACTGAAGAGTGGGTATGTTTATCAAGGCCCAGGGATTTTAATGTCTGTCAACTTCGTTCCCCGGCAACGACGCCAAAAAGATGTTGTGGTTCCTAGAGACAACCTCGAGTTGTCAGAGACCAGTGCCTAGGACATCTTAATTGGTAAAGAGCATAAAATATCTCTCAGGAGAATGATCTGTATGGGGGCTCTTTACCATTCTAACTTCTACAAAGAGTTACAGTATAAATGGGACCAGACTACTTTCAGATTCAGCAACATATAAAATATATTGCAGAGGCATGAGGGAAGTCTGCAATATAGATACATCAGACAACTTAGAGACAACTTTCATTAAGGAGGGCCAGTTTCCAAACGCTGTATAGTAATTGATAAATCAAATATGTGTGCGGTGCGGAAGGTAAAAGAGGAATACTAATTATCAATGGAATGGTACTCGGAAAACATATTTCAACATGATACAGGCTTAAGAGCTAAGAATCCATATATGTCAATCAATTTTTGAAGAATAACATCCCATGATATTCAATATAGAAGAGATATGAATGAAGTGTAAGGCGAAACAACACATCATGCATGAGCCATATTTAAAGCGGCTAGACCAGTCAATTATAAGTACCAAATAGTGATAAAGTTATACCAACACTGGTGAGTCACTCGCATTCCAAAACATGATATACAGAAAATGGAGACAGTGAAATTGACAACGAAACAATAATACTAAGAAAGAGTTACAGACTCTAAAGCATCAAGACTGGAATCCTCACATAAAGTAGAACTTCTCTTCGCTGAGACCCCACGGGCTCTGTGCATTTATATTAACAATTCCACAACATGCATACAAAATTTCTTATACAGCAAGTTTCTTGAAAAATTCTGGAACCTGTTTTTCTTCTTGAATCTTCCTTATGTAGGCCTCTACCTTACTGAACGAGAAGATATTTTTAAGCAAAATATCTTCCTCGCATGACTAAAATCTGTTAGAGGTCCTTGTCCTAATAACAAAAATTATGATGAGGAATATAAAGCCTCCCATCATTTACTTTCTAGGCCCTTGGCCGTTTCAGAACAAAAATGGTATAACAGTCTTAATAAAAAGTAAATTGCTGTGGTGAAATACGAATTCCACCTAAAACTTGAAAATGACTAACTACAGTAAAAAGTAAAAAAGGCCGCTAGGGTTGGGTCATGAATTAACAGTAATCTCATTGATGAGAAGGAGTTGAAGCGGTTGCTGACACTGGAGGTGGCACATTCACTGACGAGCTGGCAATCTGACTGGCGAACTGTGTGCACCTTTGCTGGCTGTCCATTGATGGTTCCGGCATTGCTGCAAAACCTTCCACCTTGATGAAGGCTTCGATGAGATCGTCCAGGCTTGCCTCAGTTGGGATCTTATGCTTGATTAGGTGGAGGAGAGCAAATTCGGAGCAGAGAGAGGAAACAATTGTATCGGACTTTAACCGAGTGGTTTTGTCTGACAAGATATCCATTCGGTTCCTTTCCTCCTGTAGGCATGCTTCATATTCTGTTAATGGCCGGAGTATGGAGGGAGTGGTGAAATCCCAGCACGATGGAAGACCCGCCTCTGTGATTTCGGCCCACACTCTATCAAAACGGTCCACGCTGGCTACAAGCTGTTGTAGGGCCCTCGAAGCGGTAACGCGTGCTAACTCCTTGTCGATGATCTTCTGACATTCAAATGCTTCTCTGAATCGACTTTTAATGCCATGGCGTTCTGCCTCACTATCTCTCAAACCTTTCAAGAAAGAAACATATCTCTTAGCCTGTTGAGCTCTGTCATTCAAGTTAAGATCTCCTTCCTGAAACTTCCTTCTGAGAGAGAGTACCGAAGATTTCATTTCCTCGATGACCTTCAGGAAATCCCACTGTTCAATCATGGCCGAAATGATCTCTGCCCAAATGATCTTTCTCCCATCTCTGAGGGTGATGTTACCTTTCAAGTGGCTGTTGAGCTCTGAGATAGTTTTATGCTGTGCGGCTTTTGTCTTCTTTTCCTGCTCGATTTCCTTCTGCAGTGTTTCTATTTTTCCGCCATTCTCAGCCATGAAACATTGTAAATCAGCGATTCTCTGCCTAGCGGTGATTGCCTGTTTCTCTAACAGATCCTTTGCAGCTTTCGTTGCATCCAATTGCTCTGTCAGCGAGCTCATCTCTAGAGGGGTCGTAGCAGGCAGACAGGCGTGTGTGTCCCAGGTGTGCTGCAACTCCGTCAACCTACCCTGAAGAGTGGTGATTGTTTCAACCAATTTTTCTTTGTCTTCCCTTTCCTTTGCCAATGTGTCTGCCAATTCTGCTTTTTCCTTCTCTGCTTGCACCAGCTCATCGATCTGAACATGGTGGGAAGCCGGTATGTGGACCTTACCTTTCAAGGACGATAGCTCCTTCTACAATTGTCCTATCAAAACACCCTGCGGGTTCGTTTCCCCTGTATCTTTTCCTCTGATTAAGTCTTGGAGAGTGTGTACTTGATTTTCTCGGGCGCGAGAGTTAGCCTGTTTTTTTTTTAGGGTTGCCCTCACCTGTTCATGCTTTTTGTCTAGCTTCTTCAGTGCAATGGTGACCTGCATCATTTCATCTTTCAGCATATCACACACGACTTGAAACAGATTACACATGTCGGTTGCCAGCACTTTGGACATGTCGATTTCATGCTGGAACACCCGGTAACTAGCGACACCTGTATTGGGATCCAAGATGGCCTTCGCCATAGACAATACCAGGTGTTCTGTGTCCACGTTCATGGAGGCGGAAACCCTGGTGTGATATTTCTCTAGATACCCTTCCAGCTCGGCTCTATACTTGTCTCTTTTGTACTTATCCCTGATCATTTTGTTTCCCTGGCTCCTTGCAATTTCCCCTGGTGAGGTATGATCTTTGATGGCCTGTGAGACTTCCGAGAAGTCGGAAGAGGTGGCACTGTCTCTCAGCACTTTTATCCCGGCTTTACTCTTGTCCGATTGACCATACGGTGTAAACGGTTCCAGCAAACTTGCTCTCTCTATGACCTGCTCACCGGAATAAATCTTCTCTCGCTTTTTCAAGGGGGGAACTGCCTCCCGAGGCACGCGCTCTTCCTCGCTCGCTTATTTACGTCCCTTCTTCCCCGTGGCTAACTGCCCAATCTGCGAAACCAAAGGCCAAATTTCGAGATTAGCCCTCCATTCCATGAATCGTCTGCCCATCCAAGGTGGACTTGGTTTTTCTCCCCGTTGAGATACTCTCGAGGATCATACTCCAACCTCTTTCTGCACTTAGGTCCAGGCCTTGTAACATTTTCAACAATGGGAAGAAGTATGCTCTAATTCCGACAAAAGGGTCGATCGTGGATAGGGAGTTTGTGATTATAACCCTTCTTGGCAGGAACGAAATGGAGCTGATCGGCCTTGAGGGCCTGCTGGATGTATTCGAGCGCATAAACTCGACGAACAGGAAACACTGGCAGCCGGTAAGGGGAAACTTCGGCTCCATAGACCCGACTCGTGATAATTATCAAAACGTATACCAATCGCGCGTTCGGTATTTTCCGGCTTGTAGCTAGATTTTCATTTCTGGAAAACACTAGGGAATATGGATAATAAGTAGGCACAGACAGGCCGTTTACAAAAGTTCAGTAACTCTCTCCCTGGGCACTTGGCGATAGAAAGATTCACGTCAAAAACGTTTTTGGGGCCGGGCATTCACCTCATATACCTTCTCTAAACCCAAACCCTCAAATTTATCAGCGTGCTGGTACAGGAAAAGATAGAAAACCATCGAAAAAAAGTAGAACTGGTTGGTTTCTGAAAGCTCCTGGAACTGGGTCCGAATGGTAGCAGTAAGGTAGCCAGGGATATCTAACACTACCCCCTTTTGAGACATTAACCATAAGAAATGAACGCATACTGTGGAAATTTCTTCTGGACCGCCTACGCCTAAAAGACCAGCGATGAGGGCAAGAATGGGCTGAACTTCCTCTTCGAACAGACTTAACGGGAAAGGTTCTACGATCGGAAGGGAAGTAGCCTGATTGCTGGTTATAGAAGAAAAGAAGGCTTTTTGGTGCTCCCATGGTAGCTTAATGAACTGAGAGGCTAAAGTCGCTTTGTTGAAACTGACATATGTGGCGCTGGTGGGAAAGCGAAGGGCTTGCTTGATAATGTCGGGGGAAAGAGAAAAAACCTTATTCCCCTGAGGAGAAGTGAACGTGCCTTGATGCTCGTCGAAAGCGTCTCTGAGCCAGACAATTAAATCAACAACAGAATGGACTGGGGGTGTAATTTGGTGGTACAGGCCAGACACAACTACCCGGTATTAGTCTCTATTCCCAATATGACGTCTGAAAAGTTCAGGTTTAATGCTGATAATGTGAAATGGGTATTGAGGATCACGGATTTGGGCTTGCAGGTCGATGAGGGGATCGAACCCGGGAGGGTTTCTTGTTTCTCGAACTTGAGGAGTTTCTGGTTCGGCTTTCTTGGGCGTACCCCTTCCCATGACTGACATATGAAACCTTTAAAAGACGAAAGGAAAACAGAGAACAAATAAGGGATGGAATACCTGTGCAACAAGGAACTATTCTTGGGAAAACGACACGGGGGTGTTGATAGCGACTGGGTGGACCTTGGCAATGGTTCCCAATTAGTATACACCATAGCTGGCACCCTGCGACTTTTACTGGAGTAAAACACGGGAAAACTGTTATCTTTCGACTCAACGTTTTGAGGTAAAAAGGTGGATAGGTAAAATGAGTGGGGGAAAGTGTCGTAAGGGCACTGACAGTGGAGCACGCGGCGCGTAGGGATTGGCTGTTGGCTGAGGACAGGTGAACGCCGCGTGCCAGGTTTTAATACTGGTACGGGCCTCAGTACCAGTTCACCTATAAACTTACCTTACCTTTGTGCTGCAATAAACCATGCGATACTTGAAACATTTCGTTCACAGGGCATGTTAAGTACACAACGCACCAGACTTTAGGACCCACATTCCATTCTGCCACGTTGCAGAGACTCCGCGCTTTGATCTGCCATGTCACCTCTTAACCGGGACCCACCCCGTGGCTCTTCAATACAATTCCACGGGGGTATGGGCCTGTTCCCCCTTTCACCTCTCGACCCCCGCGGAATTTCTCACATGGGGAATTCCCTCACGTGCCCATTTGGGATGCGGGTAGTATTTTAAATTATTTTGCTTTGTAACCTTCGTATCATATGTTTGCGCCTTTTAGAACTAACATTTCCCTTTTTCTTTACCTTTTGAACTCTCAAGAGCGTATGTTTTGCTTTAAGCACAATACTTGTCACATCCTCGTCCCTTTTTGACCCACCTTTTAAATCTTTCGATATCAGCCATAACATTTGATCAACATTCCAAAGGATCATCCGCAAAGGTTGACTGGTGTTACTTTATGATCAAAGGGAATAGAAGAAGCTCGTGTCAGTCCACAAGAACCCAAGCCAGAAAACCCTAAGAAATGATATATTTGAGCTAGAGACACTAAATAGACATATAAAATAGAGCAATGAAGCTCAAGTTATTTAAACAAATTGAGAAAACTAAAATGACAATATCCCTTTTTGTAATATTCCAAATTTGGAACAAGTAGCAAGGCATGAATGGAAAATGCATTTTCTAGGAATGGATGCTATAGGATTTGGAACCAAGACCTGGATTCCTTAGATCTGTGTATCTAAGTCCAAAATCCAAGAGGTGGCTCAAAATAAATCCCTCTAGGTGGGTTAAACATATCTCCCACACCTAGTTGTCTTCAGAAAGTGCCCGATGAAGGGGTTGGAACAATGAATGAACAAGAGATGGAATAACAGAGTTATTTTATTAAGCCTAGGCACATGAAGATGTAAATATCCAAAAAATGTATAATATAGCACCAAAGAGTACAATCTCTTGAGGAAACATCCACTCAAGCAAGGCAATACAAGCCTGAACAGAACATGTACAAGAAATGGAAGTATATTGCTACATATATGAAACCCCTGGCTATAACAGCGCAGCTTATAAAGGAGAACTGTTGAAAAATAGTTTCAATACACAAATATGAAAATATACAGCTGAAATAAAGAAGGGGGAACAAGATCTCAACCCTTGGAAACAACAATACACAATCCTTTCCAAAGGTTGCCGAAACTAGTACAAATACCAGAATGTTTAGGTCAAGCAGGGGTAGCAAATGACAACTCGTAAACCGGAAAATGAGTGAAGAAGGATGAATATGATGCTCCAACCTGAATATACCTCCTCCGATGGATCTTCCAAGTGAAATTATGATCTTAACACTAAATATTCAACCCTCCACTAAATACCGAACCCCACCGTGGATGCTCTATGAAAATAACGCAATTAATGAAAGGATTGACCAGGTGATGAAAAATGGTTGGCTTGATGCCAAGGATGATCGGAATCAGCTCAAAACTCCCTCACTAATCCTCCAAAGGAAAGGAGACTCCCTCCTCTGCAAAATAACTCCAGAAGTGGTGTTGTAGGACCTCCACCGCAACACCCTGCAACACAGAATTATCCTGCTTCAGGAATAACGTTGTAGTTGAAGGAGGATGCTTGGCCTCAAGCCTCAATGTAGACAAAATGAAGAGAAAATCCCTCAATATGCCTCTATTGAAAGGAGAAGGAATTCCTAAACATGAATGCCTTGTGCTAAGCAGCACTGCAACTCTGTTGAATGACAGGAGAATGCACAAAGTCTAAATAGACAATGAAATCAATAATCTTCAACATGAGGAACAATGGCTACCTTGCCCTCCTTTTAAACATGTGAGATCCCTCTCACCATGGGTCCCACTCATTAGGTTTTCCTTCACCATAGAAACCTCTTCCCATTCATACTGTGTTGTTTCTATAAGTGTTCTCCACCTCCTATCCCAGCACTGTTGACTTGGTCAAAGTTGACCTTGTCCACTTGCAAATGATCCTGTTCACACATGAGAATGTGAAAACCAGCTCCAATGATGATCCCTATTCATACTGTGAGGGATTTTATTGATATTTTTATTATGCATGGGCCTCCTTACCCATTTATTCTCCTCCTAAGTGAAATTAGCAAAAATTAATATTCCAATTTGCTGCATGCAAATTTTGGAATATTATAGTCCTCCCCTCCCAAATGTTGCTTTTCCTCAAGCAACTGTAATGATAGAACTGAGGAGTTATATCCCAAGGAATGGAGACTGAAAAGTATTGGGCAAACATCTTTCCCAAGCAATCATCCAAACAAAATGAGTCACCTCCCAATATGGCAACTCTTGAAAATCTCCTTCCACCTCAAGCTTCAGAAATGAAGGTGGGCTGAACATCTGAATATGGTAAGCATCATAGCCTACTCCATGTTTTCCTTCTCTCCACTCATTATGAGTGTAGAGTATGTGCTGATCTTGGGCTGCAAAAGTATTGCCCTCGAGTGGAAAAATGAAGAACAATCCTCCAAAGAGTTCTCCTCCAACATTCAAGAATAAGCTGGCCCAAAACAATCCATCCATGATGAATAGGACATGGTCATCATAGAGTGTCCCAATGAGTAATTTACTACAAGTTTTACATGATGATGCATGATACAAATAATATCTCAAGAGGACATAGTGTAGTCTCATCCACTGCAACTTCAGAAAATAGCATGGCAAGTAATATACAAGAATCATCACATCTACTAGTGGATAGTAAATGGCTGAATGTGTCAACGATACACAATCAAGTACTTGCCCATGATTATATAATGGATGGTTAAAAAATTCATGGCTCGCCCCAAAAGAAAACAAATATGTGGCTCTGGTGGCCATATCTCCTCCCATGCTTTGATGAGAACATGTAGTGTAGAAAATGTGGGAATTATCTCCCCTCAAGGACACACCCAACTCATGTGTCTCTTTGCTAATCATGCTCCCAATACAACTCAGATCCATATCAGCAATTGAAGTCATGATCAGCAACAAAATGAGGAAAATGTTGAAGGTTTCATGTGGTGCAAGAAGGTACCAAAAATTTTCCCAATAGTGACAGCGCAGTTTCCCAAACTGCTGCTTCAGAAAAGTACAAGGAAAAATGTTTCTTTCTACATGGTCAATCATGCATGTCTTTATAAGGTACATGTTTGGGTGCAAAAACTGAACATACATGTGATGATAAAACATTTTCCCAAGGCCACATAAAAGATGGCTACCTCCATCAAATAGTTTGGCCCAACAATGATCATGGAGCAATGTGTCAAGCTTGCCCTCTTGTGAAGCAATGCATTGCATAGTAATGGTAAGAGTATGCAAAGAAATGAATGTAAAAACAAACTCCCTACCATATGTCGAAAGTAAGATGGTACATGGATCCATGAGTGAGTCCTCCATAGTGTTTTGGCATGCTATGAAGAAGAATGGTCCATGTACTGCAAGAAGATAATCCTCCTTATGCTTCGAAATCCAAGTCAAGAAGGATATGTCATAGTGATAGATATCTCTATCCACTACGCTATCATCATCACCCCCTCCTTGTTCACCAGGTGCATCCAATGTGAAGTGATCCTAGGGAAACTCTATCCATAAGTTCCTGCTCCAAAGTGACAACGCTATGAGCTCATGCAAATAAGCTCCTGTCAATACAAAGCTCTGTTCTTTGACATGCTCATTGTCAAAGACTCCTCTAGTAATGCTTCTACACATAAAAAGTTCCTCCCCAGGTGTAAGTACCTCTTGATCATCTAAGGTCAAGGAGATAACGCCATCTCCTCCTCCAACACCATGCATCCATACTCTATGTTGCTCAAAGATGCAAGTATCTTGCCACATACCCTTAGAAAGAGGATGATGACCAAACTCTTTCAAGAGTAACCAGCACAGCCAAGCCTCCTACTGCCCGGTGTCATATATTTTCAAGTAGCCTCCCAGCTCCTTTCTCATCAACCACATCCACTCAATCACTTGTGGATGCCTTCTTCTTTTCTTCATCTTGGTACTCCTCCCAAGAGGGCTACCATCCTCCCAATTCAAACTCCTGTATTTGCACTTCATGGGATTTTGAAATGCAATCTTCTCAAGGATCAATGTGATCCCATAAGGACCCAAATAGGTGGTAGGTAAAAACCTCCCATCATGATGTGTATGGATCAAGTAATGTCCAACACAAGCATGGGAGATGTTATCCATCCTAAGATGTCCTCCATCTTCTATTTGCTCCTGTGAGAAAGGAAGAAAATCCTTGCACTACATGATGTGTTGAAGTGCACCTCTAATGAGATCTCTCCATGAGACCTCCCTCTCAACAATAGTCCTCCAAAACCAATAAGGTCTTGGATCTATTGAAAGTATAAGTTCCTCTTTGAGCTGAGAGGAGATCATTGAGAAAGGGTCATCTTGAAAGGAGAAAGGGTTTCTCACTACAAGATGTCTACTATCTTCCTTCAAGTCTTCAAACCCCAACCTAAAATGTGATATGAAATCCAACAATGGCTCATGAGGATGATGGTTTATTTACTCCTTGAAGGTTTCCATGTTGCACAGCACAGTGCAACCAAGCTGCTCTAGATTAGCAGTGTGATTTGACCCTTGGTCATGTAAAAGAAAATCTCCACAATTATCCAAAGAATTTGTTGCAACAATAGATTTTGGAAATATTTTCATACCTTGATGAGATTTGGGAACTTCTTCTAGGGCTGCAAGAGTTCCACCCTCCAAAGTGTTGGCTGACCCAACTATTGATGCATGTGGCTACTCCTCCATGAGTGTGACATCATTATCACAAGGCTCCTTGAATGGTGGTGTGAGCTTCTCTTCCTTTTTTCTTTCTCCATCAAAGGTTTTTATCAACCTTTGAGTGAACTTTGCAAAATTTTTCACCCTTGCATAGCTCAAGTGGCTGAACCACCAAACATAGTCTCCACCCTCCAAGTGTAGCGCTGAGATTTCAAAAACTTCTTCCCATACTACAGGATGTAGTAGGAAAAATGCCTCCAACTTTCTCACCCAAGTTCTTGCTATAGACAACCCATCAAAGGTAGACAACAAAAATCTATTGCCTTTGATTTCTCTTCTACTTTAGGGTCTCTTCTCTTCCTTCAACTGGATGAAATGAGGGAAAGCTAGAGTCTCCTTGAAGGCTCTAGGTTTAGATCTGTACTCAACAAGGTAATCACTTGGAATCTGATAATCCAAGTGTCCTTCATGCTTGTCTTCTTCTTGATGAGAATAGGAAGTGCATGGTCCTTCCTCTTCTTCTTATTCAATCTTCTTGACCTCCTTGGAGAGGTTCTATATGGATATAAATACTGATGAGAGTAATCTCATCTGCTTCATCATTCTGATCTTCTTGGGCTAAGAGTTACAGTTTGAGCCAAGAAATTTGCTTTGATACCACTGTAATATCCCAAATCTGGAACAGCTAGCAAGGCATGAATGGAAAACACATTTTCCAGTAATGGCTGCTACAGGAATTGAAACCGAGATCTGGATCACTTAGATCAATGTATCTAAGGCCAAAATCCAAGATTTTTCTCCAAATAAATCCTCCTAGGTGGGTTAAATAGATCTCCCACACCTAGTTGTCTTCAGAAATCGCCCGATGAAGGGGCTGTAAGAATGAATGAACAAGAGTTGGAATAACAACGTTATTTTATTAAGCCTGGGCACATGAAGATGTAAAAATAAAAAAAATGTATAATATATCAGCAAAGAGTACAATCTCTTGAGGAAAAATCCACTCAAGCAGGGCAATACAAGCCTAAATAGAACATGTACAAGAAATGGAAGAGTACTGCTACATATATGAAATCCCTGGCTATAATAGCGTAGTATATAAAGGAGGACTGCTACAAAATAGTTTCAATACAAAAATACGACAATATACAGCTCAAATAAAGTATGGGGAGCAATATCTCAACCCCGGGAAACAACAATACAACAATCTTTCAAAGGATTGGCTGAAACTAGTACAAAATGGCAATTCTGCAGAAATGCCGGAGTTGTTGGGTAGCAGCTACAACTCAGAAACTAGAAATGAGTGAAGAAAGCTGAAGATGATGCACCAGATGAATAGACCTAATCCAATGGATCTTCCAAGTGAAAGGTTGATCCTAACACTGAAGATCTAACCCTCCAAACAAATACTGCAACCCTCACTGTGGATGCTCTATGAAAATAATGCAGTCAATGAGAGGGATTGCGCTGTGGGTGATTAAAAATGGTTGGCCTGATGCGAAGAATTATGGGAATCAGTTCAGAACTCCCTCACTAATTCTCCAAAGGAAAGGATACTCCCTCCTCTGCAAAATAGCTCCAGAAGTGGTGTTGTAGGACCTGCACTGCAACACCCTGCAACACAGAATTATCCTACTTCAAGAATAATGTTGTAGTTGAAGGAGGATGTTTAGCCTCAAGCCTAAATGTGGAGAAAATGAAGAGAAAATCCCTCAAGAGGCCTCTCTTGAAAGGAGAAGGAATTCCTAAACAGGAATGCCTTGTGCTAAGCAGCACTGCAACTCTGTTGAACAACAGGAGAATGCACAAATTCTGAATAGACAATGAAATCAATAATCTTCAACATGAGGAACAATGGCTGCCTTGCCCTCCTTTTAAACATGTGAGATTCCTCTCACCATGGGTCCCACTCATTAGGGTTTCCTTCACCAAATAAACCTCTTCCAATTCATACTGCGTTGTTTCTCTAAGCGTTCTCCACCTCCTATCCCAGCACTGTTGACTTGGTCAAACTTGACCTTGTCCACTTGCAAATGATCCTGTTCAAACATGAGGGTGTGAAAACCAGCTCCAATGATGATCCCCATTCATACTATGAGGGATTTTATTGATATTTTTATTATGCATGGGCCTCCTTACCCATTTATTCTCCTCCTAAGTGAAATTAGCAAAAATTAATATTTCAATTTGCTGCATGCAAATTTTGGAATATTACACCTTTTGCATTTGGGCTTGTGGTACAAGGAAAAAAAAGAGTTGAATAAAAAGAATAAAAATCTTAAAAGACAAGTCATAAATTTGAAGTACAAAATCTTGATGACAAAGCCAAGAATGGTTGTGACTAGAAAAAAGGAAAAGAACTTAAATTTGCATGTTCTAGCATAAGTTTCAGTGAAAATGCAGTAGCATTACAAGGACCATCAATTTTCTATTTTTGCATGAGGACATGCAATGAACTCCTTGTGGGGGAATGTACATCCTCATCATTGCCTCATTTTGACACTTACTTTCTCTTATCTTTTCTCCTTTTTTTCATCAACATTAGCTCAAACAAGTGTTAAATTGCAAGTTTTTGACATGGTAAGTTATTTTAATGACCTATATTTCATATTATGTAATTTTCCTTATTATTAGATTAAAATTTGTATTAGCTACAAAATTAATGTAATTCTGTAGTTGATCAACATTTCTGTAGCCACTTCCACGGTTCATTGGGTTATGAGGTGATAGCTGAGCAACAAAGTATGTGGACATGTGGAGAATGATCCTCTCATGGATTTCCTTCTATACATCCAATCTGCTAGCGTGTGCCAGTCTTTCCAGTCACAACTGATCATATATTCTCTTACAAGGTTTGGTTAGGGTCTTAAGTCAAATTTTTATGGTTTATGTAGGTCTTTAAATAAAAATTTGGTCACTGGCTAGTGTGTCTAGGTGTATTACTACTCCTTTCAAAAGTCATGTTTTGGTCTTGCCATCATTCATTTTGATGAGTCACCACTAAAATGTCTCCATCACCATCTGAGTCACATCACTATGGACATCATTTTGCCATCATTTCATGAAGTGTCACCATTAGTTTTTACGGTCAAAATCATAAAAAATCAGTCATTTCACCATTAAATTCAACATTGAAGGAGCAGTAATATTTAAAAATGTTCAATAAAGGTTTAAAGTGTAATTTCATTTCAATCATGAATGTAATATGTTTCTCAAAGGTTATAAAGCCACAGAGTTTCAAATCAAATGTGAAAAGACTTGGTGGGGCCAGTTAACCACCAAAGGTGAAAATTGATTTACAAAGCTACAAAAGACCAAATGAGCCTCCTATTTGATCATTTCATATTCAAGAAACCTCTCTTTAGCAAGAAAAATCACTCTCGCCCTAAAAATAACAATTTCTTTGCTCAAGAGTGTCATCTCTCCTTTGCGTTGCGCTTTTGCTACGCATTCGTTGCGCAGGTGCTGCGCTTTTGCCTAAGCGTCGTGCTTTCTCCATTTTGGCACAAATCATCGCTCCAGGTGGATTCTTCATCAAAAAAAGGTTCCATTGTATCATAGGTAGGTAAATGGGCCCTCCAAATCATCTCTTGTGTCTTGATTTTTTGATTGGAAAGAGAAATTCCCTCTTCTAGGGTTTCTAGTGCATTTTCTTGGTTTCATGTTGACTGTAATATTCCCAAAAGGGAAAAGCAGGAATATAGATCATAATAATTGAAATAGAAGCAAGTATTAACACATTACATGTGAGCCAAATGATAGATCCATGTTATTATGTATAACAACAATAAATAAGTACAAGATCTTTGGGATCAAGCCCCTCAAGATAGGCAAAAGAAGCCTCCAATGCCAAAATACACCCAAAACATGTAATACACTGCCATACAAAGTAATGAAGCAAGAACAATGTATTTCTAATGAGTAATACTATAGCTGGGACATATAAATAAATGGATCTGAAAATATCATGCGCATACAAGGCAAAAAATGGAGATCTATGTTCCCATACACTTTTCCTAGACAACCCGGGAAGGGTTTGCAGAAATATACAAAATATAAATGGTGGATCTAAGGCCCTAGGGCTGAAGATGCACTGGAAATGAAGCACATAGAATGAGGTGGCTTAATCTGATGTAGATCTGAAAGAACTCCTCCAAAAGACCCCTCTCAATGAAGGGCTAATTCCTTAAATGGAAATAAAACACTCCAAATGGAAAAAGGAACTTACCGCTGTAACATCTCACCAAAATAACATAGTTCTGGACTGGAACTGCACTGTAGGGGATAAAATAAACTTGGCCTGATGCCACAGATGTCAAATAAGCCCAAGGGGCTCCTTTACTAGCCTCCCAATGGAAGGAAACCTTCCTCCAATGCAAAAATAGCTCAGAAAACACCCAACAAGATCTTCCACTGCTGCACCCTGCAACTCAGCACATTTATCAACAGAAACTGCATTGTACCACAAGACTGAAGCTTGGTCTAAAACTTGAATATGGAAATGTAGTGAAATACTCATCCAAGAGCTTCTCAATGGAAGAGGTGGGATTCCCGATCAGGAATACCCAGTGCTAGACAACACTCAATCTCAGCTAAACAACTAGAGAACGATATATGTCTAAATAGACCATATAGTCTAAAACATAACATATCATAACATGAATAATATGGCTACCATCCTCTTCCTTATAAAATAAATTAGCTTTCTAACCCTAAGCCCCATTCATTTATGACACTGCTTCCATGCAAGATGTCTCCATCTAAAACTGCGTTGTCTCTCCATAAATGTCCACTCCTCCATGACAACACTGTTGATTTGGTCAAAGTTGACCCAGTCCACATGCTCTAGCCCCTGTTCACACCTTAGGGTGCTTTATTAAGCTGAAAATATGATCCAATTTCACATGAGAAGTGGTGTTATTCCTAATAAAGAGATTTATAGGTCTCCCTACCCACTTATTCATTAAACAAAAAAGCGAAATTAGATTTTAATATTCCAATTAGTTGCATGCTAATTTAGGAATATTACATTTACATTGATAAATTTCTGAAATAATCCCTAATACTAAAGCTCACTCACCTTATCCCACCTATTATACACCTAATTACTCATTTTCCCACCCCCTACTCCTCATTTTCCCTATTTTCCTACAAACCCTATCCTAGACTTGACATTTCTAGGTTAGGACTATTTTTCCCTTTTTGGACCCTTTCCCCTTACCCATTCCCTCAAATTTTACTTTCCCTTACTCTCGAACATCTCTTTCTATCTCTCTAAAGTTTCTTAAGAATTTAGGAAGCCCTCAACCCCTTCATCTCCCTTCATTCCCAAAAATTACCCAAATCCCTTGTTTTTCCATTTACTAAACCCTAATTCCCTTTCCCATTCAGCTAGGGTTAGCAATGAATTCTAAAACCACTGAGTAGAAGAGGAACAAGGGAGGTCAGGTTAGTAGGTATGATTCCACTTCATCAAATGAGATAATTCCTTCACCCTTCCTCAAAAAATCATTTTAGGATGTTGGTTTCCTTGCCTTTCGCCAAAAGGTTGAGGACTTTTTTTTTCATTACAGACTCACCAGTACTTTTGCCACTAGATTGAGGAGAGATAAGGTGACTATTTCAGGGGTGGTGTTCACTCTTTCAACAAAGGTCATTTCCTCTACCAAAAGGATTCCAAATAGTGGAGAAATTACTTCAATAATAGATACCTTGACCTTGACAACTAAAAAATGTACTTGATGCTAGCATACAAAGAAAATCCTACACACATATTTTCGTTTAGACACTTTTTGGAAAAATATGCCCCTCTCATAAAATTGATCATGAGGTACTTCACATTTGAGGGCAAATATTCAAGGTTATATCAGTATCATATGATAATATTGGTGCATTTCACCAGTGTAAAAACCCTAAACTTACCTCATTACTTCTACAAGAGAATGGTAAATATGGTAGAGATGGTAAGGAGAATGGGAGAGAATCATCATGCTAGTTTTTTTCACCATGGCTTGGTGAAGGTCTTGGTTTTCCATCATTATCACAATCCAATTTTTCATGGGAAGGTTTTTTTTACTACAAAATCTATTTTGTCTTCTCCAGCTCAGTCTAGCAGTCACTCTACACCCTTGGCTTCACTAGCATATCAAGATGTTGCTTCCTCAAGAAAACCTACCAAAAGAGTTCCTATGACAGAGGTGACAGAAACATATGTTAGAGGTAAGAGGCTTGTGTTTGCTCCAGCTATTGCTGAAAGGCCAAGCCTACATTAGGTGAACGTGGATCATCATCACATCATGAGGCACCATTGCAAGATTAGGAACCATTCCATCTTGAAACTTACATGGCAGACTTGGAGGTGAATGAAGAGAGAAAAACATCAGAGTAGGTCATCATGGAGAAGGATGTTGATATCAGAGAAATTAAGGAGAGTTTTTCAAAGGCCAAATTCTTAGTTTCATTCTTCCAGGAAGAGAATATGTAATTAAAGGTAAATCAACTACTGTTAAATAAGCCCAAGGTTGATTTGAGAAAAGATGATGTAAAAGGTAAGTCAGTGGTTGAGATTGATGATTCATATGATCAGGAAGAGCAGGTTGGAAGAAAGAGATGAAGGACAAGAGGCCTAAAAAGGGCACTTGAACAATAGAAATACACATCTCCACCAAAAACTTAAATGAGAGTTGATGAGCTCATCTTGGTTGAAATTGAGAAAAACAAGGTAGGATTGCTTGATAGAGTGAATTTCCACATGAAAATTCTTCTCAAGAAGGAAAATAGGAACAAAA
Source organism: Pinus albicaulis (assembly GCA_034641835.2). Classification (NCBI taxonomy): domain Eukaryota; kingdom Viridiplantae; phylum Streptophyta; class Pinopsida; order Pinales; family Pinaceae; genus Pinus; species Pinus albicaulis. Next base: position 1,372,398,162 of record CM076570.1, read on the forward strand.
AACTGCAAATACACATGGCCATGCATTACTATACAATAAATCACGTCTCCCCGGTAAGAATCAAGTAGTTGAAGAAAAAGCTCAAGGAAACCCTAATGAGGAAAAAAGAGGACAAGTTGGATTTGATTATTGAAGCCTCTCTCATAGAATAACATATCATCACAGGCCTTCATGGGACAATTTTGGTGAATTTTTGAAGATATTTTGGAAAATTTTGGTTTTTTGTGACTTTTGACGAATTTGGAAAACTTGGTACATCGAAAAGTGCAACACCTTGGCACTGCGCTTTTTCCTCAACCATCGAAATTCCAAAAAAAATTGATATGCCTGGATATATATTGACCCATACATCCTAGCTATCCACCTGGGGTGCCTTTTCAACAATATGGTTAAGATAAAAGGTCAAAAAAGAGGTCAAAAACACACTTTCTTCCACTATTTTGAAACAAGAGCTGTGCTTTTGGGAGTACCTGTGGGAAAATCCATTTTTCTCCCTCATGGAGTGTCCATTTTTCTTTCTTTAGGTGTCCAATGACAACTAGACATCCTTCGTTTTCCATAACATCTTTTAGAATTGGACTAGGAGCATGGGAAGGCCTTTAAAACCCTCTCACAAGCCAGGTGGTGTGCTTTATCAGAAGTGTGATGCACTTTATCATTCAGGTGCTACGCTTTTCCCTGTGTGTATTTTTTTGAAGTTTTTCTCAGTGACTTTTGGTATGATGATGTAATTAATCTAGTTTATTGTTTATGTGATGTAAATATGATGTAAATGATGTTGTGATGGTCAATTTGGTGTAATTTTGGACCTCATTTATGAGGAGCAACTTAGTCAACTCTATTTGGAGGATTTGTTTTAACCTCCCTAGACATTAGGTTTTTGCTGAGAGATATTTGTGAGTGTTCCTACACTGAGACATTCTACTCCTGAGAGAGGGGAAGTTGTTTTTGAGTCTATTTGTATGCATTTTTCAGTCATTTTGATGGTTGGACATCAGAGGGTGAAATTTTTGTGGTTTGTACTTCATCATTTTATACATGAAATCAAAGGACCAATTGTAGCTATTATTCAAGAATTATTGTGTTGTGAGTTTGTGATATTTTTTTCTCTCTGTTATATTTTTATATGAACGATATACTTGTCTCCTTAACATATTTCCTTCTTTAGTGATTTTCCAAAGAGGTTATCAACGTAATTATTTTCATGAAAACTTTGTTTTGTTAGGAATGTCATTTTGTGTAATTTTCCTTCTTTATTAATGAATTCATGGTGCACATGCTCATTATGATCTATTTTCCTTTAAAACCCTACACTACACCGAAAAAATACTAAGCCATCACAAAATCATAGCTATCTTGACCCTCTATATCTCTTGCAGTTGTAACCTTTGATACTTTGACCTAGTTACCTAGTTCCTAGGTTCTCAACCCTGATCTAGCAGAAAAACAATAGATCTTTCAAAACCCTAGAGCTGAGATATCTAGCCTAAAATCCATTCTTGCACCTATCAGATCCTTGGCTGTGTTTTTCATAGAGAGAGCCCTCTCTGGTTTGGTAGGGCTAGCTTCCAAACTAAAAGCTTGGTTTGAGTTTACCTCCGTCAATTTCCTTTCAACCTTGGGACATTGTGGAGGCTGACATGATCCAAATCAAGAAGTAAATCACCTAGTTGCATAGTCAAAGGAGAATTCAAACACATGCAACACAAGAAAGCGAAAATTCTGAAGCAATCACGCTTCATGATATGCTTTTCCAAATAGAAAATCATGAGGCAACAAAGTTATGTTATCTGTTGGAAGCTTAAGATAGAATTTTTTATGTCCAAATAGGGGTAAAAGCCTCAAAACAGTTAATGAACAAGATTTTATAGATACAAGGAAAAAAAATGTATGGACATTGCGGAATTATGATGCGAGTATGAAGCTTTTAATAACTATATTTTATTCCTTTCTTTAACGAAGAAGTATTTGGGAGATTCAATGTGTTGGATATGTGATTTATTCTTTCCATGAATAGTCGCATGCGTGGAGGTTCGTAGGGGGGCGAAAATCCCCAGTGTTCATTGCATCGCATGTAGTTTGGGGGTCATAGGGGAGGCCACTGTCCCTCAAGTTTGTTTCATTGGGCACAATGGGTGGGGAGGGGTCACAATGTTGGGAATCACGATTTTCATTAGACCAAAACCCGTAGGTGTTATTAAATGATCACATTGCCATAGATAAGGATCTACGAGAGGTGGTTAGTCCATGTAGTGAAACACACAGGGACCATTGGTTTATCCAATTTCCAAAAATATCCCCCCCGAAGCGAGGAAGGTGTGTATCGAACTTGTGACCTATGATCTGATACCACTTGTTGAAGTTTTTTGGATCCCTGTTTTAGGAGGGCGGACCCACCTATGGTTTCATGCATGGGTTTGCACATGGTTTTGGGCCATGATGGTTTTTGTCCCCTGGTATTTTGTAGATCTGTTCAAGGGAACTATGGTTATGTTTTAATATAGGGTTAATGGATTGGGGTTTATGAATGCTTCGGCATGTATATATATGTGTTGCAACACTAGAAGGAATATAATGAAGAATTAGGTTGTTAGTCCTGATTTGGGATCCAGGGGAAAAATCTCTGTGTATATATGTTTTATGTTTTATGCTCTCACTATTGTTTATTTTCTGTTTTAAGAATTTGTTTGTAGATAATTTCTGTACACGGTTAAAACCTACATTTGGTATCAAAGTTGTTTCGACTTCAAGGGGACACCTTTGCTGCTGAGGGGTTTTTTGCTCAGGCTTGTGGTACACCCTATTCAGTGGGAGATCTGCAGGATCGATTCTTGCGATGAAAGAAGACGACAAGCAGTGGAAAGATAGAGATCGATAAATTTAATGGTCAAAGTTTTGAGTTGTGGAAGCTCAAGATGGAGGATTTGCTAGTGGATAAATATCAAATGATCACAATATGTTGTAAAACCAGCTCCAAAAATAGAAGAAAAGAGATATCAATGCCTTAGAAATAAGCCACTTAGAGGGGGCAACCTCCAATACATTACATGAATGAACAATTTTTCGATGATACAAATTACAAAACCTCCTTTCTATATATAGGAGTCCATGGGGCCATAATGTAAACCTAGTGGGGCCACAATGTAATCCTAGCTGACCTAACAATAATAATTTAAGGGCACAATAATAACAATATGGGGGTTACAGGGGTACAATAATAACAATAAGGGGGTTACACTAACAACAATAAGGGACTATACTAGTAATATAGGGACCTAACATGCCCCTCTCCTTCAAAAATGTGTTTTCCTCAATGCTTGAGTAGCTCTAGATGCTTTTGTATAAAATTCTCATCCTCCCATGTAGAATCTTCAGTGGGTAAGTTCTTCCACTTGATGAGATACTCTGAAATTGATCGATTCCATAGCTGTCGAGTTCTTGTTTCCATGACTGCTTCAGGTTCCAATATGATTTTTCCTTCCTCATCAAGTTTTGGAAATATTGTTTGAAGTGGAAGATTTTCACCTATAACCTTCTTTAAGCATGAAACATGGAAAACTGGATGAACTCGTGAAAAAGAAGGAAGCTCCAATATGTATGCCATAGTACCAATATTTTGCAACACCTTGTAAGGACCATATTACTTTGGCACTAATTTATTATCCTTCTTAGCTTGCTTGAGGGAAATTTGTTTGTATGGTTGTAGCTGTAAAAATACCCAATCTCCTACATCAAAACTTCTCTCGCTGCGATGTTGATCTGCTTGTTGTTTCATTCGATTTTGTGCCAAATTCAGGTTATCCTTTAAGTGTTGGAGAACTTCTTGTTGATGCTCGATGTGATCTTCCACTGCTTGAACCTTCAAATTTTCTCTTAAATATGATGTGATGGATGGTGGATGATATCCATAAAGTGCCATAAATGGGGTCATTTTTTCTGCAGTATGGAAGGAAGTGTTATACCACCATTCAGCGAGAGGTAACCACTTAACCCATTGTGTTTTTTTATTAGATACAAAACAATGAAGATATCCTTCCAAACATTTATTTACTATCTCAGTTTGACCATCAGATTGAGGATGATAAGATGAGCTATGAGTTAATTGAGTACCCAAACAAGAAAATAACTATGTCCAAAAATTTCCAGTAAAAATGGGATCTCTGTCGCTCATAATAACCCTTGGGTTTCCATGTAGATTTTGAATTGTGTCCATAAATGTAGTAGAAACTGTACTTGCTTTAAATGGATGAGATAATGCACAAAAGTGTGCATGCTTGGTATGTCTATCAACTACCACCATGATGACACTCTTTCCTTTAGACTTAGGTAAACCTGTGATAAAATCCATTGAAATCTCCTCCCAATGGAGAAGTGTGCAATTCCAAAAGAATCTTTTGTTTTAGTTGGGAATTATTACAAATATATAAGCGATCTTTGTACCATAAAGAATCATTTTTCCAACTAAATGTATCAAATGTACTAGGATCTTGCTGCAAGTTTTGAATGAGTGCCCATACTTCTTTGTCCTTCTTCCATTCATCTCTTGCTTCAGTTATCCATCTGGTTGGATAATAGAAATGGCACAAAGAAATGCTTCCACCTCTTCATTCTTTCTTGAGAGTGCATCTGCAACAACATTAAGCCTCCCTTTTTTGTAGATTATTTCATAGTCATAACCCATCATCTTTGTGACTCATTTTTGTTGCTCTTCTGAAGATAGTTTTTGTTCCATAAAGTGTTTAAGACTATCATGATTAGTTTTTACCTTGAAGTGTCTTCCCATTAGGTAAGTTCACCATTTCTTTAGTGCATGTAGTATTGCTAACATTTCCTTCTCATAAATAGGTTTCTGTAAATACTTTCCTTTGATTGGATGACTTTCAAAAGCAATGGGTCTTCCTTCCTAAATTAAAACAGCACCAATTCCATTTCCTGAGGCATCACATTCCATAATAAAGGTTTCTGTGAAGCCTGGCGTAGCTAAGACCAGTGCTAGGCACATTGCTTCTTTAAGATGTTCAAAGGCCTTAGTTTCTTTAGGAGTCCATGAAAATTCATCTTTCTTCAATAATGTTGTTAAAGGTGCTACTATTCTCCCATAATTCTTAACAAAATTGTGATAATACCCTGTTAACCAGAGAAATCCTTGCAACTACTTTGTGGTTGTGGGGACTTTCCATTCCTTAATGGCTTTAATTTTGTTAGGGTCTACCTTAACACCCTCGTGAGATACAATTTTACCCAGATATTCCACCTCTTATACTCCAAAGAAACATTCGGATGTTTTTGCATATAATTTTTTCTCCTGCAATAGTTTGAGCACCCTGTCAACATGTTCAACATGATCCTTCCAAGACCTGCTGTAGATTAGTATATCATCAAAAAATACTAGCACAAATTTTCTAAGGAAGGGTTTGAAAATGGAATTCATGAACCGTTGAAATGTAGAAGCTGCATTGGTAAGGCCAAAAGGCATGACCAAAAATTCATAATGACCCTCATGAGTTTTAAGTGTTGTTTTTGGAATATCTTCATTCTAATTTGATGATTTCTTGAACGAAGATCCAACTTGGTAAAATAAATGGATCCATGTAATTCATCCAATAATTAATCAATCACGGGAATGGGAAATTTATCTTTAATTGTGAGCTTATCCCTATAATCCGGACACATGTGCCATGATCCATCCTTCTTCTGTACCAATACTACAGGAGCAGAGAAAGAACTTTGACTAGGTTGAATTATACTTGCCTCTAACATTTCTGCAATCATACGTTCAATTTCGCTCTTTTGGACATAAGGATATCTATAAGGCCTGATGTTTGGAGGAACACTTCCTAGAATCAAATGAATATCATGATCGTGATCACAAATAGGTGGGAGTCCTTTGGGAGTTTCAAACACCTTGGAATGATTGTCCAAGACTTGTTGGAGATCTGCAGAAATAGATAATTTTGATGTTGGATTGAGCATAATTGTGCAATTACGCCTCGTTGTTCTTTCTTTAGAAGCTTTGTCATCACATTAGAGCTTATTATATTTCTTGGCTTCCCTGAAATACCCCATAATTCGAATTCCTTTCCTTCTGAAAAAAATTTCCAGAAAAGTTCTTGAAAATTAAAAGCTACCGTCCCCAAAGATTGTAACCATTGTACTCCTAGTACAACATCAGCACCTCCCATAGGAATGGAAAGCATTGGAATATTAAAAAAATATTCCCCCATGTGTAGCTTGGTATTATGGTATTTTCTAGAGCAATTTATAGTTCCTCCATTTGCAACCATCACTTGACATTCAGGTGTCGGGTATAGGAAACAATTCAATTCCTTGGCTACCTTATAATGAATAAAATTATGGGTGCTACCTGAATCAGTCAACACTATTACCTTTTTCTTCTTGATATGTCCTTCTATCTTGAGAGTTTTAGGAGTGGTAATTCCTGCCAATGCATTGCATGATATGGTCAGACTCATTTCTTCCTCTTCTAGGGCTGGTTCCTGGTGTATATCCTCTTCTTGTTCATTTTCTTCTTCCTCTTCACAATCTATGTAAAATAATTTCTTCTTAGCACACTTATGACCTTTAGTGTATTTTCTATCACAACTGTAGCAAAGCCCTTTTGCTCTTTTTTCTTCAAATTGTTGTGGTGTCAACCTTGTAGGTTGTGGAAATCTAGGCGTAGCAACACTTCCTTCATTATAGAATTGAGTGGTAGGCTTCCTTGTCGCCATAATTTTACATTCAACTTTTCTTGCCAACCCGAATGCCTTCTCCAATGAATCAGGTTCCAAAACGCGAACTTCATGTTGGATGTTATCCTTTAAAGTGCCTATGAAGAGATCAATCCTGTGTTCCTCTGGAATATCAGTTACCCTTATATTCAATTTTGGAATTCCTCAATGTGCTGCCCCACTAAACCCTTTTGTTTGAGATTTATCAATTGGCTAAAGAAGGTGTTGCTCTTTGTATCCTCATAATGTGCTATCATTTCCTCTGTAAAAATTGACCAAGTGGCAATTTTTTTACGGGAGCAAAGCCATCGATACCATACAAATGTATTTTGTTCTAAATGTAAAGTTGCAATGCGTACCTTTTGTGTGTTTTGCACATTATGGAGATCAAAATATTACTCCATTTGTAGTATCCATGTTACAGGATCCTTTCCATCAAACTTCCTCATATCCATTTTTGGAATATGGTGGTTCTTCCCACTAACATTAGAGTTTATGAAGTCACGATTAACGTTTATTTTGTTCTCATCATGAGTTTTCTCTACTGTCTTTTCATCATTAGGAAACATTTCTTGTATCAACTTTGTCAAACCTTCCATGTCTGCTTTTAGATCATTCTTCATGTTTTCCCTGTTGTCTTTCATTTTTTCATCGATCTTAGCTTCCATGTCATCCGTCTTAGATTCCATGCCATCTATCCTAGATTCCATAACTTTCTTCAAACCATCCATCTTTGCTTCCACGCCTTTCTTCAAAACATCCATTTCATTTTTTGTTGCTCTTTGCAAGAGTGAAATTTGGTGCACTTTGTCTTGTAATTTTGATAGATCATGTTGCAATTCTTCATCTTCATGAGTCATAGTAGAGCCTTCCAAAGGCTTAATGGGTGTTGAATTATTTTTATGGGGCAATTTTTTTTAACCCAATACTGATATATATTCTACAATATCCCCTTGGAATCAACTCAAATTGATTCTTCAAACAAGACTTATCCAATTCGTAAAAAAAATACACACCTTTTTCTTGCTTTTGAGGAACTTTATATTGAAATTGGATTATCTTTGTGATTGCGGCTCTTCAATATCTAAAATTTTTCACTGAGGCAGCCTTCTGAATTATCTTTCAAATGCCACAGGTTTGACTTGATTTGGATTCTCCAAGGCAAATTTATGTCCAATCTCCCACAATGTCCTAATTATGGACTGGTTCAGTAGAGCGAACTTAGAAGACTTGCCACGTGTCACTGTTTCGTCTTATAGCTTTGAAATTGATATTAAAGAAACTAAGGTCCATGTACTTGCGACCACATTTTATGGAATTCCAATCCGATGCTCAGAGAGAGAGTTATAAATATTTTACCACGATCACCTCTTTGAGATGAAATTTAGGAGCCTGAAAAAGCACTACCTTCCACAGATCATATCTCCGAAAATAATGCAAACCAAGCTCTGAAATTTTTGAACAAGTTTCCTCAGTATTTCAGCTTCGCGCCCTAAAAATTTCAGAATCTGAACCTTCGTAGAAAAAAAGTTATAGAAGAAATTCCATGATGACCTGTTTTGATTAAATTGAGGAGCCTGCAAAAAGACCTAAATTCCACAGATCATATCTCCAAAAATATTTCAAACCAAGCTCTAAAATGTTTTGATGACGTTCCTCAGGATTTCAGATTCGCACCCTAAAATTTTTAGCTTTTGAAACTTTGTAGAAAACAATTTATAGCGAAAATTGCATGATGACCTGTTTGGAGCAGCGAAACCCTAGAATCCAAAGCTCTGATACCAAATGTTGTGAAACCAGCTCCAAAAATAGAATAAAGAGATATCAACGCCTTAGAAATAAGCCACTTCGAGGGGGCAACCTCCAATACATTACATGAATGAACAATTCTTGGATGATACAAATTACAAAACCTCCTTTCTATATATAGGAGTCCATGGGGCTATAATGTAATCCTAGTGGGGCCACAATGTAATCCTAGCCAACCTAACAATAATAATTTAAGGCCACAATAATAACAATATGGGGGTTACAGGGGTACAATAATAACAATAAGGGGGTTACACTAACAAAAATAAGGGACTATACTAGTAATATAGTGACCTAACACAGTAGAACCAAGTACTGAACCAACAAGAATGTTAGATGAAGACCGGGAAAATTTGGATTGGAAGGAAAAGAGCACAATGCAATTGTCTATCTTAGATTTAGTATTATTGAATATATATGGGGAAGCTACAACGAAGACTTTTTGGGTCAAGTTAGGGAATTTGTACCAATCTAAGTCTCTGGTGAATAAACTATTCCTGTGGAAAAAGCTATATAACCTGAGGATGAAGGATGGAGACTTGGTGTTAGAGCATCTGAAAGCCTTCAATATTGTGGTAAGTCAGTTTTCATCTGTTGATATTAAAATCTCAGATTAAGATAAGTGCATCAGTTTTTTTTGTTCTTTACCATATTTGTGGGACAGTCTGGTTATTGCAATAGATAGCAATACAACTACCTTGAATTTTGATTAAATTGTCTCAGTCTTGTTGTCGGAGGAAACAAGATGGAGAAATATGGAGTGATAGAATGGAGATGCCTTATCTGTACGAGGAAGTTCTGAGAACAGAAACAAAAATAATTTTTCGAGTGGGAGATCTAAATCTAGAGGGAGATGTAAATCTCTAGAAAATCCTGTGAAGGTCTATTGGAAATGTGGAAAAGAAGGGAACTTCAAAAAGGACTACAGATCTGAAGCTCCTAAGAAAGGAAAAGGATCTGATGATTCTCCTTCTGTAGAGGCAAAAACCACCTCAGATGAAGGTGGGGATGTGTATTTGGCTTCTTCTTCAAATACACATGTAGATCATGAGGCATGGTTGATTGACTCAGGTGCATCCTTTCACTCCACTCCCCATAGGGAGTGGTTTTGTGAGTATGAGAAATATGATGGTGGTGATGTCCTCCCAGGGGATGATAGGAATTCCAAAATCATTGGGCATGGAAAATTCAAGCTGAAGCTGCAAGGTGGAAGGATCACAACACTTCCTGGTGTTCTACATATTCCTTCATTGGCCAGAAATCTAATTTCTGTAAGCAAGATGGATGATGTAGGTGTAAAAACAATGTTCGAGAAAGATACTTACAATATGTTTTGGGGATCATTGGCATTAATGCGGGGAAATTGGATTGGAACTATGTACAAGCTTCAGGGTAAAACTGTTATTGATGGGTGCAACAGTTCTCTGGTTCCTTAAAATGGAGCAAAAAGCCTAACAGTCTCTAGAGAAAAGACCATGCTATGGCATCAAATTCTTGGACATATTGGAGAGAAGGGCCTTTGCTTATTGCATGGTAATGGTATGGTAGAAGTTATGTCTAATTTCTCTCTGGATTTCAATTTTTGTGAAGATTGTGTATATGGGAAGCAGAATCGGGTGAGTTTTCCTTCTAGTGCTAAGAGGGCGAACAAGATATTAGAGGTTGTGCACATTGATGTGTTTGGACCTGTGTCAGTTCCATCAGTGGGAAAGCCTGTGTAATATGTTTCATTCATAGATGAATTCTCAAGGAATACATGGATATATTTCTCGAGGAAGAAATCTGAATTCTTTGACAGATTTAAAGAATTTAAGGCTCTGGTGGAAAACTAGACAGAGAATAATATAAAGGTGTTGAGCATAGATAATGGTGGAGAGTTCTACTAGAAGGAATTTGAAGAGTTCTGTAAGAAGTTTGGTATAGCATGAGAGAATACTACTCCATACACACCTTTAAAAAATGGAGTTGTAGAAAGAATGAACAGAACGTTGATGGAAAATGCAAGAAGCCTGCTCATTGGTACTAGGTTAGGAAAGGAATTTTGGGTAGAGACAGTGGAGACTGCATGTTACTTGGTTAATAGATGACCTTCATCAGCATTGGAGGATAATAATCCACATGAGGTATGGACTGGTAAGAAACCTCTCTTTCACATCTGAGGGTATGTGGATGTGATTCATATATACATGTTCCAAAGGAGACAAGGACCAAGTTGGATAATAAATTTGAAAGGTGCATATTTATTGGGTATAAGGATGGTTTAAAAGGTTAAAATATTTAGAACCCAGAAACAAGGAAGGTTGTGTACAATCAAGATGTGGTGTTTAGAGAGGTGGAAGATGTTGTTAAACATGAAGTCCTACCAAAGGAACCTGAGAAGATAGAGTTTGAGCTAAAGGAGGATGAATCCAACTCTACAATAAAACAAGATTCAGAAGAGGGAGAGCCACAAACTCCAGTTATGAGAAGATCAGTTTGGGAAAGAAGGCAGCCAGAAAGGTATATTCCATATGCTTTTTGTTCAAATTTTTCTTTAACTATCACTAACGATGATCCCAAAATTTTTATGGAGGTGGTGGATTGAGAGGATGGAAAACTCTAGAAGGAGGCCATAGTTGATGAAATGCCATCTGTAATATTCCTTTTTCAGGAATATCACAATTCTATTCCAGAGATAGAATGTGGGGGAATTTTCTAGATATGTCACCTTCACAAGGAAGAGTGAGATCCAGAGGCTACCTGGCCCTTCATAGACTCTGTCTATAGATATGTGAAATATTCCTCCTCAGGAATTTCCCAAAGAGTGGGGCTGCAAAAAATGTATGAACATACAATAGATCAACAGTGTTATTTTAATAGTTGTGAGAAAGGAAGATGTATATATAGCCAATAATAATGTTATAGCAGTAAAAGAGTACAATTTCTTGAGGAAACAACCTCTCAAGAAAGGCAATGCAAGCCTCAACAAGACAAGTACATGAAAATAGAGAACACTGTTATTTTTGCATAAACCCAGGCTATGAGGATGCATTCTATGATAGAATATTGCTGCAAAATGATGTCAATACATGAATATGACAATATATGGCTCAAATAAAATAGGGGTGCAAAGCTCTAACCCTTAGAAACAATAATACATCAATCCTCCAAAGGATTGGCTACAATAGGGGTGCAAAGCTCTAACCCTTAGAAACAATAATACATCAATCCTCCAAAGGATTGGCTAAAATATACAAAATGGAAAAAATGTCGGAGTAGCTAGGCAGCTACTGCAACTCAAATCTAGAACTCAATAGAGAAGGCTGAAAGTGATGAAAAATCTGAAGTAGACATTCTCCAATGGATCTCCAAAGTGGAAGGTTGATCCTTACACTTGAGATCTCACCCTCCAATCAACTCTGCAAAATCCCGCAGCAATTGCACTATGAAAATAACACAGTTACTGGAGCAAACTTTACTGTAGGGGAAAGGATATGTGTTGGCCTGATGCCAAGATTTGAAAACAAGCTCCAAATATTCCAAAATTATCCTCCAAAGGCAAGAAAGACTCTCCCTCTGGGAAACAAGCAATGGAAGAGGTGTTGTGACTACTCACTGCAACACCCAGCAACACAGTGTTATTCTGCTGCAGAAATAACATTTTCCTGATGGAGGAAGCTTGGCCTTAAGCCTAGATGTGAGAAAAATCAGTCCAAAACCTCAAGAGGCCTCTCAGGAAGGAGAAGGAATCCTAAATAGGAATTCCCTGGCAATTCTTGCTAAACAGCAAAGAATGCACAATGTCTGAATAGACATGAAATCATAAACATATGCATGAATAACAATGGCTCTCCTCCTCTCCATATATAGCAAGTGAAGGATCTCTCTCCATGGGCCCCATCAATTAGGGTTTCCTCCATAAAGGAATATTCCCTCCTCTATCTCTGCGCTATCCCATGTAGTGCTTTCCACCTCATACCCTGCGCTGGTTGACTTGGTCAAACCTCTTTGCAAATGTCTCATTTCACACGAGGGTGTGAAATCCGGTTCCATGGCTGATCCCTTTCCACACTAGAGGGATTTTATTTATGTTATTATTATCATTGGGCCTCCTTACCCAATTATTCATCTCCTAAGTTAAAATAGACAAAATTAATGTTCCAATTTATTGAAGCAAAATTTTAGGAACATTACAGTCCTCCCCTCCCAAATGTTAATGTCCTCAAGCAACTGCAAGGATAGAACTGAATAGTCTCCACTCAAGGCATGGAATCTGAAATGTGATGAGGAACATCTCCCCCATGTGGATCCTCCATCCCCAAGTAATCATCCAAACAAAATGAGCCACCTCCCAACAAGGCAACTCCTAAAAATCTCCTTCCACCTCAAGCTCCGGAAATGAAGGTGGACTGAAAATCTGAACTTGGCAAGCATCATAGCTTACCTCATGCTATCCTTCTCCCCACTCATGATAAGTTTAGAGTGTGTGCTGATCTTGGGCTGCAAAAGTATTGCCCTCAAATGGAAAAATGATTCAAAGAGTTCTCCTTTGACGATCAAGAACAAGCTAGCCCAAAACATATCATTTATGATGAATAGGACATGGTCATCATATAATATCCAATTGAGAAGTTTTCTGAAGGTTTTACATAATGATACATGATGCAAAAAATTCCTCACAAGGATACAGCACAGTTTCATCCACTGCAACTTCAGAAAATTACATGGAAAGCAATGTACAAGATCCATCACATATACTAATGAATAGTAAATGGCTGAATACAACAATAATACAAGATCAAAAACTTGCCCTTGGCTGTACAATGGATGAATTTCAAGTCCATGGTCCACATCAAAAGAGAACACATATGTAGTAGTGGTGGCCATACCTCCTCCCATGCTCCCATTAGAACATGTAGTGTAGAAAATGTGAGAATTTTTCCCACTCAAGGACACATCCATCTCATGTGCCTCACTCATAATCATGGTTCCTTTAAAAATCTAATCTATATCATCAAATAAATTCATGATCAGCAACAAAATGAAAGAAATACTATTGGTTTTACATGAGGCTTGAAGGTACCAACAGTCTCCCAAGTACATATAGAGCAGTTTTACAAGCTGCTGCTTGAGAAAATCACATGGCAAGTTGTTTTGTGTTACATGAATAGTTATGTATGTCATGATAGCTACTGATAAATAGCAAATGGCTGAGTATATCAACTGATCATACATGGAAGAAAAAAATTTCCCAGGGCCATATAAAATATGGTTGTCTCCATCATACAAATTGGCCCAATTTTGTCCATGGAGCAATCTGAAAATCTTGCCCTCTTGTAGAGCCATGCACTGCAAAATAATGGTAAGAGTATACAAATCAGCCAATGTAAAAATAGATTTCTTACCATATACCCAGAGTAAGATGATGTATGGATCCATGAATGAACCCTCCATTGTTGTTTGGCATGCTCCCATGAAGAGGCATGAACTAGGTGTTGCAAGAAGATTCTCCTTCTCATGCTTGGGAATCCTAGTCAAGAAGAATGTAGCATAGTAATAGATGACTCCATCTACTACCTCATCCATCTCACCTCCTCTTTGTTCATCAAGTGCAAAAAATATGAAATGATCCTGGGAACTATGGGTTATGGATCAGCCACACTTCCGCTAGGCACACTTCATCCATAAGTTACTGCTCCAAAGAGACAACGTTGTTGGCATATGCACATAGGCTCTCATCAATACCAAGCTCCATTATTTGACATGCTCTTTGTCAAAGATATCTCTCACAATGCTGCAATAAATAAGAAGTCCCTCCCAAGGTGGAAGTACCTCTCTATCATCAAAAGTCAAGGAGATAATGCCATCTCTCCCTCTTGCAACATCATGCAAAGCATGAGAGCAACTCTGCCCTTGCTCTCCCAAGCAAAGAAAGGTATTTTGCTGCCTCCCCATGCTTCCATTATACAACTCATGTGATGAAGACACAATGAATGATATGAGTGTCACATCAACATCATGCATCCATACTCTATGTTTATCAATGATGCAAGTATCCTACCATCTTTTCTCCTTCCTCCTACTCCTAGGAAGAGTGTTTGCCAAGTGATGGCCAAATTATTTCAAGAGTAATAAGCGCAGCCAAGCCTCCTGTTGCACAGTATCATAGATCTGCAAGTAGCCTCTTAGCTCCTTGCTCATCAACCGCATCCACTCAATCACTTGTGGATGCTGCCTTCTCTTCATCTTGTTACTTCTCCCATGAGGTCTACCATCCTCCCAAATCAAACTCTTGTCTTTGCACTTCATGGGATTTTGAAATGCATTTTTCTCAAGGATCAATGAGACCCTATCAAGACCCAAATAGGTGGTAGGAATAAACCTCCCATCATGATGTGTATGGCTCAAGGAATGTCCAACACTAGCATGAGAGATGTTCTCCATCCTAAGATGTCCTCCATCTTCTATCTGTTCTTGTGAGAAAGGAAGAAAATCTTTGCATTCCATGGTGTGTTGAAGTGCACCTCTAATGAGATCTCTCCTTGATATCTCCCTCTCATCAATAGTCTTCCAAAACGAATGAGGTCTTGGATCTGAAAGTAGAGGTTTCTCTTTGAGCTGAGAGGAGCTCATTGAGAAAGTGTCATCTTGAAGGGAGAAAGGGTTTCTCACTGCAAGACGTCTACTATCATCCTTCAAGGCTTCAAACCCCAACCTCCAATGTGTTATACAATCCAACAAAGGCTCATGAAGATGATTTTTTATTTCCTCCTTGAAATTTTTCATGTTGCACAGCGTAGTGCAACCAAGCTTCTCTATGGTAGCAATGGAATTTGACCCTCGGTCATTCAAAAGAAAATTTCCACATTGATCAAAAGAATTTGCTGCAACCAAAGAATGTGGAAATCTTCTCATACCTTCATGTGCATTTGGAACTTCTTGTAGGGCTACAAGATTTCCTTCCTCAAAAGTGTTGGTTGCCCCAACTGTTGATGCATGTGGCTGCTCCTCCATGAGTGTGACAGCATTATCACAAGGTTCATCAAGTGGTGATGTGATATTTTCTTCCTTTTCCCCTTCATCATCAAAGGTTTTGATCAACCCTTGATAGAACTTTGCAAAAGGTTTCACCCCTTCATGGCTCAAGTGGTTGCTCCACCAATCATAGGCTTAACCCTTCAAATGCAGTGCTGGGATTTCAACAGCTTCTTTCTCTACTACAGGATGTAGAAAGAAAATGCTACCAACTCTTTCTCCCAATTTTTTGCATTAGATGACCCATCAAAGGTAGACAACAGAAATCTATTGCCTTTGATTTCTTTTCTGATACATGGTCTCTTCTCTTCCTTCAACTGGATGAAATGAGGAAAATCTAGAGTCTCCTTGAAAGCTCTAGGTTTGTAGGTTTTAACCCTGAACAAAAATTATCTACACACGAATCTTATAACAGAAAATAAACAATAGCGAGAGCATAAAACATAAAACAGATAAACACAGAGATTTTCCCCTAGATCCCAAATCAAGACGACCAGCTTGATTTTTCATTATATTCCTTTTAGTGTTACAACACACATATATATACATGCCAAAGAATACATAAACCCCAATCCATAAACCCTGGATTAGAACATAACCGTAGTTCCCTTGAATAGATCTACAAAAATACCAGGGGCCGAAAACCATCGTACCCCAATACCATGTGCAAAACCATGCACAAAACCATGGACGCGGACTACCCGCCGGAAATTAAGGACCAAAACACATAACACATACCCAACATTCTCCCACTTGTTTTTTTCTTTCCATGGGGGGCCACAGGAGGGCTTAGTCATTGGCCCAATTCTTCAACACCCATTGTTTCTCTACACCAAGAGAACTTCTGAGTGCTCACAAACTTTGTCAATGCATCTGCAACATTCTTCAAAGTGTCCACCTTTACCAGCAACACCCTTTTAGCCTAAACCATATCTCTAACAAAGTGATATTGAACATCAATGTGCTTTGTCTTTGAATGATAAGAAGGGTTCTTAGCCAAGAAAATTGCACTTTGGCTATCACAGTCTATCCTTATAGATTGTTGTACAAACCCCATACTTGAACACAATCTCTGCAACCAAACTGCTTCCTTGCTTGCATGAGTGGCTGCTATGTATTCTGCCTCTGTAGTTGAAAGAGCCACTACAGACTGTCTTTTACTCATCCAACTGACTGTGCTTCCAAATACTAAACACATACCCACTTGTAGATCTTCTTTGGTCTAGATCTCCAGCCCAGTCTGCATCAACAAAACCATGAATGTCCAACATTCTTTCCAATCCTGGTCTTCCCTGGTAGCACAAGCCATAATCACTAGTGCCACGTAAATATCTGAAAACCCACTTCACTACTGTCCAATTCTCTTTCCCTGGGTTTGACATAAACCTGCTCAATACTCCCACTGCATGTGCAATGTCTGGTCTAGTACAGACCATTGCATACATCAGGCTACCCACTGCACTTGCATATGGAACACAGGACATATACTCCTCTTCTTCTTGTGTCTTGGGACACTGTTCAGCAGACAGCTTTACACCTACAGGAATAGGAACATTCACCGGTTTACTATCCTGCATATTGAACCTCTGCAATATAGTCTCGACATACTTCCTATGGTTTAACCAGAGCTTCCTCTTTGCCTGATCTCTCTTAATTTCCATGCCCAAAATATAGTTTGCAGCACCCAGATCCTTCATGTCGAATTTGGAGAACAGTTGGGTCTTCAAATCTTGGATAATTTCTTTGTCATTTCCAATCAACAAAATATCATCCACATACAAGACCAGATATATAACACGATCACCAATTAATTTAAAATAAACACAATGATCTTCCTTGCTTCTGGTGAAGCCAAGTCCCCGTATATAGGTATCAAATTTCTGATACCACATCCTTGGTGACTATTTTAACCCATACAGAGACTTCTTCAACCTACATACCAGTTCTTTCTTACCCTTCACCATAAAGCCTTCGGGTTGCTTCATGTAGATCTCCTCTTCTAGATCCCCGTGAAGAAAATTTGTCTTCACATCCATCTGTTCTATCTCAAAATCAAATGCAGCAGCAACAGATAAAAGTAATCTAATAGAAGTAACCTTGGCAACAGGAGAAAAAATATCACCAAAATTAATTCCCGGCACCTGGGAATAAAATTTCGCTACCAACCGAGCTTTGTATTTCTCCACCTTGCCTTCTACATTCATCTTCTTCTTAAACACTCATTTGCTCCCAATGGGCTTCCTTCCAGCTGGAAACTTCACCAAATCCCATGCATCATTTTTGTGCAAGGATGCCATTTCATCAACCATGGCCTCCTTCCATAGTTTTCCATCCTCTGAATCTACTGCCTCCTTGACAGTTCTGGGTTCATCATCAGTTATAGTTAAGGAAGAACCTGAACAGAAAGCAGATGGACTATACCTTTCTGGTTTCCTTCTTTCCTGAACTGATCTTCTCAAAGTTGGAGTTTGTGGCTATTCATATTCTAAGTCTTCTTCTATTGTAGAGTCTGATTCATCCTCCTTTAGCTCAAACTCTATCTTCTCAGGTTCCTTTGGTAGGACTTCATGTTTAACAACATCTTTCACTTCTCCAAACACCACATCTCGGCTGTACACAACCTTCCTTGTTTCTGGGTTCCAAAGCTTGTAACCCTTTAAACCATCCTTATACCCAATAAAGATGCACCTTTCAGATTTATTATCCAACTTGGTCCTTTTATCCTTTGGAACATGTACATATGCATCACATCCAAATACCCTTAGATGTGAAATAGAAGGTTTCTTACCAGTCCATACCTCATGTGGGGTCTTATCCTCCAACATTGATGAAGGTGATCTGTTAACCAGATAGCATGCAGTCTCCACTGCCTCTGCCCAGAATTCTTGTCCTAACCCGGTACCACTGAGCATGCTTCTTGCCTTTTCCATCAGTGTTCTGTTCATTCTTTCTGCAACTCCATTTTGCTGTGGTGTGTATGGAGTAGTCTTCTGTCGTGCTATACCACACTTCTTACAGAACTCTTCAAATTCCTTCTTGCAGAACTCCCCACCATTATCTGTCCTCAACACCTTTATCTTCTTCTCTGTCTGGTTTTCCACCAGAGCCTTAAATTCTTTAAATTTTTCAAAGACTTTAGATTTCTTCCTCAAGAAATATATCCATGTATTCCTTGAGAAGTCATCTATGAATGAAACATAGTACACAGCCTTTCCCAGTGACGGAACTGACACAGGCCCAAACACATCACTTTGCACAAGTTCTAATATCTTGTTCGCCCTCTTAGCACCAGAGGGAAAACTCACCCGATTCTGCTTCCCATATACACAATGTTCGTAGAAATCGAAATCCAGAGAGAAATTAGACATACCTTCTACCATACAATTTCTATGCAGTATCCGAAGGCCCTTCTCTCCAATATGTCCAAGCCTTTGATGCCATAGCATGGTCTTTTCTCCAGACACAGCTAGGCTTTCCGTCCCACTTTCAGGAACCATAGAACTGTTACACCCATTAATAAATGTGCTACCTTGTAGCTTGTACAGAGTTCCAGTCTGAACTCCCCGCATTAATATCAGTGCTCCCCAAACCATCTTGTAGGCATCTTTCTCGAACACTGTTTTTACACTTGCATCATCCATCTTGCTTACAGAAATCAGATTTCTGGCCAATCCAGGAATATGCAGAACACCAGGAAGTGTTCTAATCCTTCCACCTTGTAGCTTCAGCTTGACCTTTCCACGTCCAATGATTATGGCCTTCCTATCATCCCCTAGGAAGACATCACCACCATCATATTTCTCATACTTGCAGAACCACTCCCTATGGGGAGTGAAGTGAAAGGATGCACCTGAGTCAATCAACCATGACTCATGATCTACATGTGTATTTGAAGAAGAAACCAAATACACATCCCCACCTTCATCTGAGGTGGTTTTTGCCTCTGCAGAAGGAGCTTCATCAGATCCCTTTCCTTTCTCAGGAGCTTTAGATCTGCATTCCTTTTTGTAGTGTCCTTCCTTTCCGCATTTCCAGCACACCTTTACAAAATTTCCAAGAGATTTAGATCTCCCACTCGAAACCTTATTCTTGTTTCTGTTCTGGGACCTTCCTCGTACAGATAAGGCATCTCCATTCTGACCCTCCATATTTCTCCATCTCATTTCCTCCGACAGCAAGGCTGAGACAATATCATCAAAGTTCAAGGTAGTTGTATTGCTACCTATTGAAATAACCAGACTGTCCCACGAGTCTAGTAGAGAGCACAAAAAACTGATGCACTTATCTTCATTTGAGATTTTAATATCAACATACGAAAACTGACTTACCACAGTATTGAAGGCATTCAGATGCTCTGTCACCGAGTCTCCATCCTTCATCCTCAGGTTATACAGCTTTTTCTGCAGGAACAACTTATTCACCAGAGACTTAGATTGATACAAAGTCCCTAGCTTGTCCCACAAGGTCTTCGTCGTAGCTTCCCCAGATACATTCAACAATACTGAATCTGAGACACACAACCGTATTGTGCTCTTAGCCTTCCGATCCAGTTTCTTCCAGTCTTCATCTGACATTGCCATTGGTTTAGTACCTGGATCTACCGCGATCCACTGATCTTTATCCACCAGCAGATCCTCCATCTTGAGCTTCCACAACTCAAAACTCTGACCATTAAATTTCTCGATCTTTATCTTCCCGCCGCTGGCCATCTTCTTTCATAGCAAGAATCGATCCTGCAGATCTCCCACTAAATAGGGTCTACCTCAGGCCCAAGCAAAAAACCCTCAGCAGCAAAGGCGTCCCCTTGAAGCCGAAACAGCTCTGATACCAAATGTAGGTTTTAAACCTGAACATAAATTATCTATACACGAATCTTATAACAGAAAATAAACAATAGCGAGAGCATAAAACATAAAACAGATAAACATAGAGATTTTCCCCTGGATCCCAAATCGGGACGACCAACTTGATTTTTCATTATATTCCTTCTAGTGTTACAACACACATATATATACATGCCGAAGCATACATAAACCCCAATCCATAAACCCTAGATTAGAACATAACCGTAGTTCCCTTGATCGGATCTACAAAAATACCAGGGGCCGAAAACCATCGTACCCCAATACCATGCACAAAACCATGCAAAAAACCATGGACGCGGACTAACCATGCGTGCTTAGTTGTGGAAAGAATATAACACATACCCAACAAGGTTGATATCTATACTCAACAAGGTAATCACTTAGAATCTGATGATCCAAGTCTCTTCCATGCTCAATGTCTTCTTCTTGATGAGAATAGGAAGTGCATGGTACTTCCTCTTCTTCTTCTTCAATCTTCTTGACTACCTTGGAGAGGTCTCCTCTGGATCTGAACATAGATGAGAATAAACTCATCTTCTTCAACATTCTGATCTTCTTGGGTTTAGACTCATAGGCTAAGCCAAGAAAGTTGCTTTGATACCACTGTAATGTTCCTTTCTCAGGAATATCACAAGTCTATTCCAGAGATAGACTGTGGGGGAATTTTCTAGATATGTCACCTTCACAAGGAAGAGTGAGATCCAGAGGCTACCTAGCCCTTCACAGACTCTGTCTATAGATATGTGAAATATTCCTCCTCAGGAATTGCCCAAAGAGTGGGGCTGCAACAAATGTATGAACATACAATAGATCAACAGTGTTATTTTAATAGTTGTGAGACAAGAAGATGCATATATAGCCAAGAATGATGTTACAACAGTAAAAGAGAACAAGTTCTTGAGGAAACAACCTCTCAAGAAAGGCAATGCAAGCCTCAACAAGACAAGTACATGAAAATAGAGAACACTGTTATTTCTGCATAAACCCAGGTTATGAGGACGCAGTCTATGATAGAATACTGCTGAAAAATGATGTAAATACATGAATATGACAATATATGGCTCAAATACAATAGGGGAGCAAAGCTCTAACATTTAGAAACAATAATACATCAATCTTCCAAAGGATTGGCTGAAATATACAAAATGGGAAAAATGTCGGAGTAGTTGGGCAGCTACTGCAACTCAAATATGGAACTCAATAGAGAAGGCTGAAGATGATGAGAAATCTGAGGTAGACCTTCTCTAATGGATCTCCAAAGTGGAAGGCTGATCCTTACACTTGAGATCTCACCCTCCAATCAACTCTGCAAAACCCGGTAGCAATTGTACTATGAAAATAATGCAGTTACTAGAGAAAACTGTGCTATAGGGGCAAGGATATGTGTTGACCTGATGCCAAGATCTGAAAATAAGATCCAAAGCTTCCAAACTAATCCTCCAAAGGCAAGAAAGACTCTCCCTCTGGGAAACAAGTAATGGAAGAGGTGTTTTGACTACTCACTGCAACACCCAGCAACATAGTGTTATTCTGCTGCAGAACTAACACTGTCCTAATGGAGGAATCTTGGCCTTAAGCCTAGATGTGAGAAAAATCATTCCAAACCCTCAAGAGGCATCTCAAGAAGGAGAAGGAATCCTAAATAGTAATTCCCAGGCAATTCTTGCTAAACAGTAAAGAATGCACAATGTATGAATAGACATGAAATCATAAACATATGCATGAATAACAATGGCTCTCCCCCTCTCCATAAATAGCAAGTGAAGGCTCTCTCTCCATGGGCCCCATCAATTAGGGTTTCCTCCATAAAGGAATATTCCCTCCTCTATCTCTGTGCTATCCCATGTAGTGCTTTCCACCTCATACCCTGCGCTGGTTGACTTGGTCAAACCTCTTTGCAAATGTCTCCTTTCACATATGAGGGTGTGAAATCCAATTCCATTGTTGATCCCTTTCCACACTAGAGGGATTTTATTTATTTTATTATTATCATTGGGCCTCCTTACCCAATTATTCATCTCCTAAGTGAAAATAGGCAAAATTAATGTTCCAATTTATTGAAGCAAAATTTTAGGAACATTACATCATCCTGACACAAAAATTAGGCATGGGATCTAGTGGAGTTTCCGACTGGAAGGAAGCCTGTTGGGAGAAAATGAGTGTTTAAGAAGAAGATGAATGTAGAAGGTAAGGTGGAGAAATAAAAATCTCGGTTGGCTACAAAAGGTTATTCCAAGGTGTTGGGAATCGATTTCGGTGATATTTTTTCTCTTGTTGCCAAGGTTACTTCTATTAGATTAATTTTATCTGTTCTTTCTACGTTTTATTTTCAGGTAGAATAGATGCATGTGAAGACAACATTTCTTCATGGGGATATGGCAGAGGAGATCTACATGAAGCAACCTGAAGGCTTTGCAGTGAAGGGTAAGAAATAGCTATTATGTAGGTTAAAAGAAGTCATTGTTTGGGTTAAAATAATTGCCAAGGATGTGGTATCAGGAATTTGATACCTATATACGGGGACTCGGCTTCACCAAAAGAAAAAAGGATCTCTATGTGTATTTTAAATTAATTGTTGACCGTGTTATTTATTTGTTCTTGTATGTTGATGATATGTTGCTGGCTGGATATGACAAAGAAATTATCCAGGATTTGAAGACCCAATTGTTCTCCAAATTTGACATGAAGGATCTTGGTGTTGTAAACTATATTTTGGGCATGGAAATTGAGAGTGATCGGGAAAAGAGGAAACTCTAGTTAAACCAGAGGAATTATGTCGAGACAATATTGTAGAGGTTCAATACGTAGGATAGTAAACCGATGAAGGTTCCTATTCTTGTAGGTGTAAGGCTATCTGCTAAACAATGTCCCAAGATAGAAGAAGAAGAGGAGGATATGTCCTATGTTCAATATTCAAGTGGAGTGGGTAGCTTGATGTATCCAATGGTATATACTAGACTAGACATTGCATACACAGTGGGCTTATTGAGCAGGTTTATGTCAAAACAAGGGAAGGAGCATTAGACAACAACGAAGTAGGTTTTCAGATATTTGCGTGGCACTAGTGATTATAATTCGTGCTACCAGGGAAGACCAGGATTGGACAGAGTTTTGGACATCCATGGTTTTGTTGACATAAACTGGGATGGAGATTTGGACCAAAGAAGATCTACAAGAGTGTTTTTGTTTAGCCTATTTTAAGGTACAGTAAGTTGGATGAGTAAAATACAGTCTGTAGTGGCTCTTTCAACTATAGAGGCAGACACTCATGCAAGAAAGGAAGTAGTTTGGTTGCAGAGATTGCTTTCAAGTATGGGTTTGGTGTAGTGAGCTATAAGGATATATTTTTGTTAGTATGAATCTTTTGTCGGAAAAATATCACTTTAGCTACGCATAACAAATAGCCCTAACATCAATTATGGCTGCCAATATCTTCAAATCTGGCAGCTATAGTTGGATCCAAATGTGTCAAAACAAATCCGCATCTATGCATAGAAAGACATTAAGCAGTAAAAATAAGGGTTTGCTTCATATACCAATAGACAAGACAAGAACAATTTTTGAAAGAATTTTTTATATTAAGGGCACCTGGGAGGAAAACAAGAAGGCGTATCCAATTCTCCTCAATGGGATGGGTTCTTGGAAGTCCTCAGCACTTCAGATCTAGAATCTCTCTCTCTTGTTGGTGTAGAAAACCCAGACAAAGATAGAACTCAAAAGGGAGCTCACACAAAGGGAGCTTACAAAACAAATAACAGAGGAGAAATGTGACAATGATAATACCAAATTTGCATCACAAGAATATAGATCCAGAGTGATCTATAAATGAAAGGTGACAAATGAATGGGAAAACCCTTCTATTTATAACAAAATATTAGGGTAGTCTAGAGCTTAGTGCATGAATAAAATATTATTAACCAAATTCTAGAACCACCCTTTAGGAATATTTTATTATATTTGTTGGAGGGAAAAGGTATTTGACTTGGGTCAAATCCCTTTATTTGTAAATAATAAATAAATAAATGATTTATTTATTATTTTGAGGAAGTGGTTGAATGATAATTAAATAAATAATGATTTATTTAATTATTTGTAAATGATTTAGTCATATTTAACAAGGAATATTATCTAAATAAGGTTTAAATAATTATTCCTAGAAAATAATAAGATAATAAAGGTTTATCTAATTAATTTCTTTGTTTTTGGGTTAAACATGACTGGGAATAATAATTAAATTATGGTTTAATTAATTATTCCACGAGGAAAATCAAACAAATATAGGTTTGTTTAATATTTCCTTTTGGGGTTTCCTGTTTAGACCATAAACAACCTAATAAATGTGTTTTATTAAGTTATTTTACATAGTGAAAGCAATTTTACTTAGGGTAAAATTGGTCTTACATGGTGTACTTGGGTCCATCTAATGATAATAGGTTAGATGACCAAAAAATGGTGTAACAATTGTGATAGCCAAAGTGCAATTTTATTCGCTAATAGCCTTGCTTATCATTCAAATACAAAGCACATTGATGTTCAATATCACTTTGTAATAGATATGGTTGAGGATAAAAAGGTGTTTCTGGTAATGGTGGACACTTTGAAGAATGTTGCAGATGCATTGATGAAGTCTATGAGCACTAAGAAGTTCTCTTGGTGTAGAGAAATAATGGGTGTTCCAAGGGTGGACTAATGACTAAGCTCTCTTGTGGCCCCCTGTGAAAAGAAAAAAACAAGTGGGTACACTTTTTTGGGTATGTGTTATATTATTTCCACGAATAGTCACACGCGCAGGGTGGGGGGTCACATGGGGGGGGATAGCTTGTCTTGTTCGCTGTGTTGGGTGCAAGGGGGGGGTCATAGGGGGAGAGACAACCCCCCTTTCGAGGGGTTTTCACGGGGCGGGTATCCCCTTGCATGGTGTCAAGGGAAGCACTGCGGGAAATGTTTTTTGGACCCTATTTTAGGTGGGCAGACCTGCCTATGGTTTTGTACATGGGTTCGCACATGGTTTTGGGGCATGATGTTTTTTGGCCCCTGGTATTTTGTAGATTCAATCAAGTGAAATACAGTTATGTTCTAATCCAAGGTTGATGGATTGGGGTTTATGAATGCTTCGACATGTATATATGTGTGTTGTAACACTAATATGAATATAATGAAAAATAAAGTGAGTAGTCTCGATTTCGGATCCAGGGGGAAAATCTAAGTGTATATATGTTTTATGTTTTATGCTCTCGCTATTGTTTATTTTATGTTTTTAAGAATTCCTTTGTAGATAATTTATGTACAGGGTTAATACCTACACAATGCACAACTATTGTTGGAATAGATCGTCAAAACCACATGTTTGTGCAGGGCACCTACAAACATAGAAGGTTCTATTTTGTTTATGGTTTAAATTTAGATTTTTTTCATGGCTTTGTTTTTATCATTTGATGTAGCTTGAGTTTATGATTTCACTTTGTTAAACGTTGTAGTAATTTTCAGAATTTCGTATTGTTATTTAGAGTAAATGCTCATATGGTTTATCTTTGTCATTGGATGTAGGTTCATTTGCTAGAAAAATACTGAGAGGGGGGGTGAATTAGTATTTAGAGCTTTCTGAAAATATTTTAACTTTTTCTTTTACATAATTCCATACGCGGCTTTTATGAAACCAACTCACGTATACACGCACAAATACTGAAAGAAACTAGCATATACTGATATAATTTTACAGATTATAAAAAAATTTCAGGAACAATCTTTAACTCAGTTTATCAGTCATGCATCTGTTAGATAATCAGTAAATATGTGCAGTAACAGTAGTATAAATCATCACACAAATGAAACACACATGAACATGAGGATTTAAGGTGGAAACCCAATTCGGGAGAAAACCACCACTACTGTCATCTCTGTCTTCAATATTTATTATATGGAAAACTGTTTAAAATATTGTACTGATGTAGGCTCATATTAGTATGTAGGCATCTACCTATAGAAGGCTGCAACCTTCTCTCGTTTTCCAGCTGCTACTGGAAGGGAGCCACAACCCCCTAATCTCATTTACTAGCCACTACTAGAAGGGAGCTTCATTCCCGTGATCAAAACACCAACTTCTACTGGCAGGAAGCTTCTACTTCCATATTGAAGGCTTCAACCCTTAGAACCACTACAGACCATGTTTCATCAATTTTCATACTGGATCAAACAGCATCAACACAACCCTTCATAAACATTGACAACCATATACTTGTTGAGTCCCAAACTTGCATCTTTCCTATACACCTTTCTAGAATTTTTCCATTTACCTTGACCTCCTAAGTCATCAATATTATTTCATATTAATCATAAAAGAGCATTTAAAGTGGTTTTTAGCTATGTTTTTTGTCTGTTGTTTGAATTAGATTTTTTCTCATTAAGCTGCGGAATCTTGTTACTTTCCGCAGCTGCTGCAACTTTCCGCAACCATTTTGTTAAAGTCTATATTGCAGGTGACTTCAGGCAAATCGAGCCACATGGGCAAGTTGGAAATGACATGGACATGGACTGAGTCCTACTGGCTCAGTCGAATTCACCAAAGAAGTCAGTGGTCAAAGATAGTCAAGCGGTGGTCAACCGAAGAGTCCCACGGTGATAGAACTCTGTTTTTCACCACGTGAAGATTTGCGTGACCGTTTCTAAATCACAGGAGACATATCAACACCTGTAAACGGCTCCATAAGCCGAATCCAATGGCCACTCTCCATAGATTTAATCCTCACGGCAGCCATAATGCTAGATTTCTAGATGTGGTTGTTCACGTGTCTTGTATCAGCACAGAATGTAGGAAATTAGTTATGTCATCCTCTGTTATAAATAATGCGTTCTCATATGCATAGGAGTTAGCTTGTGTAATGTAATTTGCTGGAAAGAAATTCCACTGTGCTGTGACATTATTTCTTTGTTATTACTGTGTTTTAAATATATGAGAAGACTCTGTTCATAAGCATAATTCGTGTTTGATAGCTGCTTCCCGAGGATTGTGCAGAGGGCCCCTGCACACGTCGAGGTTTTGTTTATTACTGTATAGTTTCATGTTTGATTTCCTTATGTCCATTATGCCATAGTTATTCACTTGTATATACTACATCTTTCATGGTATTTACATTTTACCTCTGTCCATAACTTTTCATGCTTTATACTGTTGTTAACTGATCAGTGTTTTTGTTCCAGATTACAGTAGGCAGCCCGAGCATTTGCACATAGTTAATGACATGGAATCAATATTGTCCTTCTGCTGATTTATTTTTCTTAGCTTTTAATTCTAGCATTGTTTTATTCATTTCAGCTTTGTACATTTGTTTTACTAGTTAGATTAGATATTAGATTGCTCATTTCATTATCAGTTACCTCCGAAAGCCATAGCGAGACTAATGATGAGGGATGGAAGTATGAATGTGTAGTTTGATGTTATTTTATTTTTCTGCAAGTTAGATATTAAATTGCTCATGTCATTATCAGTTACCTCCGAAAGCCATAGCGAGACTAATGGTGAGGGATTGAAGTATGAATGTGTAGTTTGATGTTAGTTTATTTTTCTGCAAGTTAGATATTAAATTTCTCATGTCATTATTAGTTACCTCCGAAAGCCATAGCGAGACTAATGGTGAGGGATTGAAGTATGAATGTGTAGTTTGATATTAGTTTATTTTTCTGCAAGTTAGATATTAAATTGCTCATGTCATTATCAGTTACCTCCGAAAGCCATAGCGAGACTAATGGTGAGTGATTGAAGTATGAGTGTGTAATTTGATATTAGTTTATTTTTCTGCAAATTAGATATCAGATTGCTCAAGTTGTTTATGATTACCTCCGAAAGCCATAGCGAGACTAATGGTGAGGGGTCAGAATATGAGTTGATGTAATTTGATTTTAGCTTTACTTTGCTTGCAATTCTTGGATTTCTTTGAGCATACTTTCTTTTGTATTTAGACAGCAGCAAGGGTAATGAGTTTCATGATCAATAGTTCACTGTTTGTTTGACTAGTATAGTAGCACATTTTCATTTTATTTTAGGAATTAATTTTTTCATTGTATGTTTCAAAATCCATTTGAAGTTTGAAGTTTGGGAAATCATTATAAAGGACATCATTGCCTTGAACATTCATAACCATACTTGTCTTTCAGAATTTCCATCTCACATTAGGAAACCAACCAAGATAAATAAAAATCCAAAAATGAAAAAAAGTAAGAGATAGGTTATCTTGCACATATAGTATGCCACACTTCGTCAACTTACGAATCCCGGATTGACAAATTAATGTAGCAATTTAGGACACACTAAATTGACCAAACAATACTTTACCCAATACTTTAATTAGAATAGTGAGACCACTGTAGCCAGAACTCAGAAATAACCCAGACTTTAGAATAAATATGTAGATACAAACTCAACCCTAAACATTCATCAACTTGAAATGCATACGCTACTTCGCTTCACTGAACTCGCGTGTATATGTGCTTTCCTTCACTCCAACCTACGTATAGCTCTATGAATATTGTTTTTCAGAATGTAATCAATCTCAGATCCAGATCTAAGGCTTTCAGTCAGATATCTTTAGAAATGCAAAAACCTTCATCAGTTAGTCACCATAAACCATGTTTATTCTCTCATTGATCAGATTTGTAAATAATCAACTAGCAGCATATACAGTATTCAAACAACCCAGATCTACAAGAAGACTTGATTGGCAAATAGTAGGAATGACAGAAAAAAACTCTGCAATAAGCTTCAGAAAACCATAAATTCCATACGTGCCTTTTCTGAAGCAAACCAGCTTATATACGTGCTTTTGCTGAGATGAACTAGTGTATATATCTGTAAATATAAATTTTGCAGAATGAACCAGATCCATAGAACTTACCTAGATTTCTTCACTTGTCTTCAGCAAACTTGCGCCAAGTCATAGATCTAATCATCTCTTCAATGGATCACACAAGAGCATAGTCATTTCAGATCTAGAGATCCTAAACCATCATTGTATCCATGGGTGCATCATAGATTCAGATCTATCAATTAAAACAGAGTTCATCCCATGCATATATACCTTAGAGAAAATTATTTAGTAACAACCCTTACTCATGCACACCTCGCACTATGATTTTCTTCTCCTTATATATATTTAAACTTTTCTAATACCATGAGTCAAAACCACACAATTTCTGATGGTATTATTGGACAGAATCAAATAGACAATAAAGCCTCAATACTGTGTGCTAATATCATGGTAATGACACTTGGTATCATAATTTTAGAGCGCAAAAGGCATATGCGACTTGGAGCATTCGTTTCCATGTGTATATGCAACTTATCTTCATAAAAAATATGTATATACTAATTCTGAATGTATATGCGGGTTGCCTTCACAAAATTAGCATATACTATAATATCCCAAAATAGGGATTTTCTACAACAAATAGAATATCTTAAGATATTCTAAAGTTGGAGATCTAGAAGATAGACTCATATCATGTGTTCAAAAACAAATAGGCTTGAAATGAGTGAAATGACAGCAAAAGAAAAATTTCTACACATTCCCAAGTGGGGAAAATGCAGAAAATAGACCCTTAAAACGTTATTTCTAAATATCTGTGTTTTTACTGGGTGAAATAACACTAGTTTCCCTTAGCATATGCTTTTAGGCCCTCATATAAAAAATGGCATCAGAAATAAATCCCTTTTGATATGTTAAACAGACCTCCCGACTACCTAATAGCTTAAAAATGGCCAAATCCCATGACTTGAATTATGCAGAAAAAGACTGAAGCATGTAAAAAATTATTTTATGATGTTTTCTATAGTATAATGATGAAATAACATGGATTTGGAGTTACATGGAATAATATGCGAAGAAAAAAGAGATCTAGCCTTCTTATTGTATTATAAAGTTAACCCGGCAAGGGTTTCTTGAGACACATGAACAAGGAAGAGAGGATTTGATTTATTCAGCTCAAAAAATGCAATATTACTAAAACATTACAGAAATATATCTGAATAATACAAAATATAGATGAGAATCCCTTCCTCTATCTTTCCGAGAGAAGGGTTGGCCCTTTCCCTAGGAAACTAACCTAGAAACAAGGGTCTTAACCCTGCTGCATCAACTCTATGCAAAATGACGTAGTTCCTGCAAGGAAATATGTTGTAGGAGATAAGAACCACTTTGGCCTACTGCCAAGATATGAAATGTGCTTAGAAATCTTCATATTTGATTTCTCAAGAGAAGGAAGGCACCCTCTACTGAGAAACAGACCCGTAAGTGGTGTAAGAATCCTCCACTGCAATGCCCTGCAACTCAGCAATATCCTTCTACAGAAATAACACTGGGGCTAAAGAATGATGCTTGGCCTTAAGCCTGGATGTGGAGCAATACAGGAAAAACTCTCCCAAGAGGCCTCTCAAGGGAAGAGGTGGGATTCCCGCTCGGGAACACCCAGTGCTACCTTGCTAAACAGCAAGAGGAAGCCAAGTCTAAATAGACAAGGTTAAGAGATCAAAATACAAAATCATGAATAACAAAGGCCTCCATCCTCTCCATATATCGTAAGTGAACCTCTCCACATTGGTTCCCATTCACATGTGCCATCCAGCTCATGCAAGTTGTCCTCCACCACAACTGCGTTGTCTAAAGGAGGTTCAATGTATCTAGACAACTTAGTTGACTTGGTCAAATTTGACTGGATCAACATGATCCCATATCTATTCACACCCAAGGGTGCTCAAATTAGCTGCTTATTCTTACTCCTTTCACATTAGGAGTGTTATTGATCCTTCTAAAGAGGTTAATGGGCCTCCCTACCCATTTATTCACCTACTTAGTGATGAAACAACTCTAATATTCCATTTAGCTTGAAGGCTAAAAATTTGGAATATTACAGTCCTCCCCTCCTCTTCTTGTGGCCTCCTCATCAAAAGTCTCCAGCACTGCTCAACATGATCTGCTACAAATCTGTCCTCCAGTGGTTCCTTCCAAGCATGCAAAACCATATGGCTCACATCATAGAAAAGTGGAAGATGTAAATGGAAACCTCCTTGTTGTCCAATGGCTTCTCATGGTAGGAGTGATGATGAACATGGGGAATATGATTCCCAATGAGTGACTCCCACACCCATGCTATCATCCAAATGAAATGAGCCAATCTAGTTAGCTCAAAAAGATCCTCAACCCCCGGTTCATACAATGTGTTGGGGCTGCATGGAGAGATTGAATCCTCCCAACCAAGTGGTTTCTCTCTCCATTTATGGTAAGTATGGGGATTTTGTTGATCTTGAGCTGAAATATCATGACCTCCAAGAGTGGCCCAAGCTACCCCATCAAGCAAATAAACCATGAAGTGCCTCCTCCAAAAAATCAAGTTCTCCAAATGGCTCCTCCCACATGAAGAAGAGAGATGTAATTTGGAAATCATGGGCTACCCATTGCTTCTCCTGAAACATGCATCATGCAAAGTAGGGAGAATCATTCCCCCAATGGGCATCTTCAACTCATATCCCAGTCTCCAAACAAAGCTTCCAATGAACATAGAAATATCAGCAATACATGGAAGCAAAAACCAATAAAAAAAAGTTGTCACATGACATCCGGAAAGTGGATCACAGTCCCACACAAGGAACCAGCGCAGTGCATTCCTTGCCTACATCAAATCAAACAAAAAAAAGTGCTTTTCCAACCACTTATTTTCTGCCACAATCATCTTACAAGATATAATCATGAAAGTACAAGGTGGTGTCAATGGTGCACACCAAAAATCATGTGGCTTCCCGCAAAAACCACAAATGAGATAGCCAATCTCAATGCTACAAATGGCTTCAAGTACATCATTATACAATATTCAAGAAGGAGTAATCCTCCTTGGTACAATATGCTGCTCATATAAAGAAAATAAGTATAAAACATAATGTGAAATTGTACATTCTCCGTTATGTACTTGAGGTCTTGAGCTAAAATGGTTCAACTGGAAATCCTCCCTCATCTCCAAAGAGTAAGGAAGTGGCTATGAAATCCTCTCGATCACCATCCTAGCTATGCATCTCTCCATATGCTGAAATATGTCATGCTGAATGCCCTCCCAAATGAACTCCTTCATTAAAGAAAAATATGCATCAAAGTGCATAGAAAAGAATTTCTCATGTGCTGCATGCAGCAGCTTCTCCTTAAGACTAAAGCTCTAGTCAAGAAGACTCTTCCATGAGAATAGATGACCACATCATCCACCATGTATCTATCATATCTATCCGGGTCATCAAGAATCATGCAAGCATCAAGAGCCTTGGAGTACTCTACCAAGAGTTGAGACCTCTAGTATGGATCAATCCTCCCAAGAGACAGTGTTGGTGATCTGGAATGTGAAGTTCCCCTCATGCTACTGACTACTTCTTTAACATCCCCCATGCCAAAGTCCCCCTAAAAATTCTTCACCCCTCCAAAATCCAAGAGTGGTGAACCAACTCAAAAGATTCCTCTTACCAAATTCAAATCTGGTGGCCTCCACGGTGGAATGCCTCCATGTAGTGAGACATCCATGGCAAGAGAAGACTGTTCATATAGTTGGGCAAATTTTCCCTTGACCTCATAGTGCAAACTAGTCTCCCTCCTCCTTTCACCAGCTCTCTGAAATAGATAGGGGTGTGTGATCAAATGATGATGTCTTCATTCCTTATCCCCTTCTTCCATCAAAACCATTTCACAATCATGCTGCTCATTGATTTTATTTTGCCTTCCATATGTGAGATCCTGGGGAACTTCTTGTAATGACACAATAAATCCTTCCGTTGGAGCATGTGCTCCTCCTTCCTCTGCATGAGGCACTAGATATGCTCTATATGTGACAGTGTTGTAACCCCCATCCTTCTCTTCATCTTCAATATGAATAGGAGGTAATTGCTCAATAAGTGGATTATTCTTTGCAAAAGGAACCTTCATGCCCTCTGTTCCAAGGTTATGAAACAAGGATCTTGCCTCTAGCAAGGTATTATGCAAGATGTGACCTCCTCCAATAGGTTTCTGAAGTAGTTTTGAGTTTACAAGTTCTCCTAGCTAATACAAAAGTTTCATCGGTTTGATTATCTCATGTTTTTTATCAAAACTTTCTACCAATATCTTAATGAACTTTGCAAAAGAAGAAGTATTAACATTTCTCAATGAAAATGACTCAAACATCCACCAAGCATAGGCCTTACCTTCAAAGTGCAACGTTGTAACTCTGATGGCTTCCTCTTTAGAAACTGGGTGCTACTGCAAATAAGTACACAACTCCTCCACCCAAGATTTGGCTGAGCAAGTTAGGGATCCATCAAAAGTAGATAAGGAAAATCCATCCATGTTGTGCAGCTTTCTCTTCTCCACTTGGATCTTGTAAAACTCTTTGAAAGTAATATGATCTCTAAACTTTTCAGTTTGAGACTCATACTCTGGCAGAAAATTACTAAGAGTTTCCTTCTCCGGCATTTCCTCTTCTTTCATTTCTCTCATAGCAAACAAGGGCATTTGAATGTGTTGTTCATAATACAGTGTAGTTGCATGCTCACACCTATCATGTACCAATCTAGATCTGGCTCTAGATCCAAACTCCTTGGGAGATTCCATCTCTCCTCTCATCTTCTTAAGATTTTCATTGATGCACTGCACAGATTTTGGAAGAAGCTTTGTAAGCCTATATTCCCTTTTTCCTCCACATAATGAAGTCTTATTTTTGTTCATCTCTCCTTCTCTAGATAGCTTCATGGCTGAGTTCCACAGGCTGAGCCGAGATTGAAGCTTTGATACCATTGTAATATCCCAAAATAGGGATTTTCTACAAAAAATAGAATATCTTAAGATATTCCAAAGTTGGAGATCTAGAATATAGACTCATATTATGTGTTCAAAAACACATAGCCTTCAAATGAGTGAAACAGCAGCAACAAAAGAATTTCTACACATTCCCAAGTGGGGAAAATGCAAAAATTAGACCACGAAAATGTTATTTCTGAAGATATGTGTTTTTACTGGGTGAAATAACGTTGGGTTCCCTTAGCATATGTTTTTAGGCCATCATACACAAAATGGAATCAGAAATAAATCCCTTTTTATATGTTAAACAGACCTCCCGGCTACCTAACAACTTAAAAATGGCCAAATCCCATGACTTGAATTATGCAGAAAAAGAATGAAGCATGTACAACGTTATATTATGAGGGTTTCTGCAGTATAATGATGAAATAACATGGATCTAGAGTTGCATGGAATAATATTCCAAGAAAACAGAGATCTACCCTTCTTATTGTATTATAAAGTTAACCCGACAAGGGTTTCTTAAGACACATGTAGAAGGAAAATAAAATCTGATTTATTCAGCTTAGAAAATGCAGTCTTACTAAAAAATTACAGAAATATAGCTGAATAATACAAAAGAGGGATGAGAATCCCTTCCTCTAGCTTTCCGAGAGAAGGGTTGGCCCTTTCCCTAGGAAACTAGCCCAGAAACAAGGGTCTTAACCCTGCTGTAGCAACTCTATGAAAAATGACGCAGTTACTGCAAGGGACTATGCTATAGGAGATGAGAACCACTTTGGCCTACTGTCAAGATATGAAATGTGCTAAAAAATCTTCCTATCTAATTTCTCAGGAGAAGGAAGGCACCCTCTACTGAAAAACAAACCTAGAAGTGGTGTAAGAATCCTCCACTGCAACGCCCTGCAACTCAGCAATATCGTGCTATAGAAATAATGTCGGGGTTGAAGAATGATGCTTGGCCTTAAGCCTAGATGTGGAGCAATACAGTACAAACTCTCCCAAGAGGCCTCTTAAGGGAAGAGGTGGGATTCCCGCTCGAGAACACCCGGTGCTACCTTGCTAAACAACAAGAGGAAGCCAAGTCTAAAAAGACAAGGTCAAGATATCGAAATAAAAAAGCATGAATAACAAAGGCCTCCATCCTCTCCATATATAGCAAGTGAACCTCTCCACATTGGGTCCCATTCACATTTGCCATCCAGCTCATGCAAGTTGTCCTCCACCAAAACTGTGTTTTCCAAAGGAGGTTCAATGTATCTAGAAAACTTAGTTGATTTGGTCAAAGTTGACTGGATCAACATGATCCCATCTCGTTCACACCCAGGGGTGCTCAAATTAGCTACTTATTCTTACTCCTTTCACATTAGGAGTGTTATTGATCCTTCTAAAGAAGTTAATGGGCCTCCTACCCATTTATTCACCTACCTAGTGATGAAACAACTCTACTATTTGATTTATCTTGAAGGCTAAAAATTTGGAACATTACATATACATTGCATCCATACGTGGGTTCCCTTCATAAAACCTACGTATACATTGAGAAATATTTCCTATTTCATTTTTCTGGCACTTTCCAGAATTCCTTTCTCTGGCACATCTAAACTAACCTGTAAAAACATCATTTTTACATCTTTACCAAATATGTTGCTATCAAAAGGAAATTCATCAAGTAGGTTTCCATCAAGAACAACTTCATCAAGTAGGTTGCCATCAAGGACAACATATTTCATCATATTGCCAACAATCTCCCCCTTTGGACTTGATGGAAACCATGATGGTGTTTGATCACCACAACAGATAAATACCTTAATCATAACCATTATTCAAACACCAAAATACACTCCCCTTTTGACATCAAGGGCCAAGGGCGAACCAAAACAAGGTTTTCTTTGTAGAAAGAAGAGCTCTATAGATTTGATGTGCACTAAAATTACCATGCTCCCCCTGAGTTCATGCTAAATATTCAGACAGATTTTTTAATGAAGTAAATGACTCTATAACTCAACCAAGTATAACCTTTCCTATCACCAAGGACTCATAGTTACTTACATCAATGATCCAACCAAGTGAAATTACATATTTGACTCAACTTCCCAACCAAGTGGGTTTACAAATTTTGAACAAGTCCTTACATGACTGAATATAAAAATTTTACATCATAGGTCTCAGCATGACCTTTTCATCAAATTACAGATATGACTATTTATGACCAAAACCAAAGAATCTCAAACATGAGATCATAACGCAGCTACCAATAAGAATGCCAACAATGGATCCTTTTCCACAAGACAAGTGCTCCTCCTTAACTTGTGCATCCTGAACACCTTCAACAATAAAATCATCAAAGAATATTCATCAAGGAGATATATATAAGAGAATGATACAGAAAGATGAATACTATAAAAACAACAGAGATTACCCAATAGTACCACAATTGTTCTGAAATGATGACCAAGAGAATTTATGTCAGCAAAACCTATACATGGTTTTTTTCACAGAAACTCGCATATATACGTGATTCTCCTTTATGTAACCTACGTATCGAATTTAATCTTCTGAAATTAAGCAGAATTGATCAGAGAGGAAAAAACAACTCCCAGCTTCTGTTTGAGATATTCGAATGCTTCCCTAGAAAGAGGTTTGGTAAATATATCAGCCACTTGTTCTTTGGAGGGAACATACTCCAATTTAACCTTTTGTTCAAGCACTTGCTCATGTAGGAAGTGAAACTTGATAGGAATGTGCTTGGTCTTGGAATGCATAAAAATATTCTTTGAGATACTAATGGCACTTGTATTATCACAAAAAGTGGAGAGGGAGGTGAACACTTGATTTGAATGTCTTGTAAAGTCTACATCATCCAAATTAGTTGTGTGCAACATGACGCGACAGCCACATATTCTGCGTCTGCTGTAGATAAGGCAATAGAGCTTTGTTTCTTGCTGAACCAAGATACCAATCGGGGCCCCATATAGAATGCACCACCACTAGTGCTTTTTTGATCATCAACATTCCCAGCCCAATCTGCATCTGTGTAAGCATGAAGAGTGAGATCAACATTCTTTGGATACCATAGACCATAGTCTTGAGTCCCTTATAGATATTTTAATATTATTTTTACAGCCTGAAGGTGAGACTCTTTTGGATTAGCTTGGAATCGTCCAACAATCCCAATTGCATGCATAATGTCTGGTCTTGTCCCGGTTGGATAAAGCAGACTTCCAATCATGGATTTGTATTTTGGTTGATTTACTATCAAAGAATCATCATGACAACTGAGGTTACACCTAGTTACCATTGGTGTACTTATAGGTTTGCAGTCTTCCATCCCGTACTTCTTTAGAATTTTCTTAAGATATTTTTCTTGTGATAAAAATATGCCATTTGATGCTTGTTGCACTTGTAAGCCAATAAAAAATGTTAGTTCCCCAAGTAAAGACGTTTCAAATTCTTGCTGCATAACAGAAGAAAATTTCTAACTCATGGACTCTTCATTACTCCCAAAAATGATGTCGTCAACATATACAACTACAATCAATAGTTTATCATTTTCAATTTTTGTGTATAAGTTGCTATCAACAGATCCCTTTGAAAATTCTTGTTGATGAAGATATTTGTCAAGATGATAGTACCATGCCCTTGGAGCTTGTTTGAGACCATATAAAGCTTTTTTAAATTTGCAAACAATTTTTTCATCATTTCCCAAAATGAATCCTTCTGGTTGTTCTATATAAAACTCTTCTTCTAGATCACTATTGAGGAAAGTAGATTTAACATCCATTTGATAAAATTTGAATTGTTGAAAGCTTGTAAAGGCAAGAAACATCCTTATGGCTTCATGTCTAGCTACAAGAGCAAATGTTTCTTCCAAGTCTATACCTTCTTGTTGAGCATACCCTTTACAAACAAGTCTAGCTTTGTTTCTAATAACATTTCCATTTTCATTTAACTTGTTTTTGAATATCCATTTTGTTCCAATAACATTTTTATCATGAGGTCTTGGAACCAATTCCTAAGTATGATTCTTTTCAATTTGATCAAGTTCTTCATTCATGGCTTGAATCCAACATTCATCTTTGCTAGCTTGATTGAAATGTTGTGGTTCAATAGTGGATAGAAATGCTAGATAACTAGGAGATCCTACAAGAGTTCTTCTTGTTTGGATACCTGATCCCTTTTCTCCCAAAATTTGAGATTATGGATGATTCTTTTGAACATGCCTAGATGGAGCTTTTTCATATATATCTTCTTCTGGTGCTTCATTGGGTTCACCTTCTATATTGTTGCTATTTGATGCAGAAAGATATTCAGCACCATCATCTTCATTCGTTATTGGTATTTCCCTTTTTGGAGTTGAGAGAGACTCATCAATTACAACATTAATGCATTCAACAATATTTTGAAGTCTTTTATTGTAACATTTATATGCTTTACTTCTAGAAGAATAGCCAAGAAATATTCCTTCATCTGCTCTAGGTTTAAACTTACCAAGTTTTTCATCATTGTTCTTGATAAAACATTTACTTCCAAAAACTCTAAAATGTTTTACCATTGGAAGATTACCATACTAGAGCTCATAAGGAGTTTTATCAATGTTCACACGAACATGCGCCTTGTTAAGAATATTTTCTGCGGTATGTGCTGCTTCTCCCCAAAAGATAACAGGTGTTCCAGAATCATTAGGCATAGCACGAGCCATTTGTTGAACTGTTCTATTCATTCTTTCTCCCATGCCATTTTGTTGTGAGGTTCCAGCTACAGAAAACTGCCTTTTTATGCCATTTTGTTCACAGAAATCAAAGAATTCATCTAATATATATTCCCCTCCTCGGTCAAATCTAGGACATTTAATTTTCACATCTAATTTATTTTCAACCAGGGCTTTAAAGATCTGAAATTTTTCAAATTCTTCATCTTTGTGTTTAAGTAAACCAATCCAACAGATTCTAGAGAAGTCATCAATAAATAGAATATAGTATTTTTCTCCACGGGGTGACTTTTTCCTCATAGGTCCACATAAATTAGTATGTATGAGTTCAAGAGGCTTACTTGTTGATCCTTATTTGTCATTGAATTTCACTCTGGTTTGCTTACCGAATTGGCAATATTTTCATATGGTACTTTCAGGCAGAGTGATGTGGGAAAGATCGAAAACTGCTTTGAGTCTGCTAGATTTGCTAATTGGAGAAATACTCAAATGCCCCAATCTTCTATGCCATAACCAATTTTCTGAAGATTTACCCAAGTAACATTGTTCTTTGCAACCTTTCAGTACATACATATTTCTTGGTGTTCTAGTTCCTTTGATCATCGTTTTTCCTGTGCCAATTTCACGTACCACACATTCTGTGGAACTAAAGACAACTTCATTTCCTTGATCACACATTTGACTCACACTCAATAGGTTATGTGTTGTGAAACCAGCTCCAAAAAGAGAAGAAAAGAGATATTAACACCTTAGAAATAAGCCACTTCAACGGGGCAACCTCCAATACATTACATGAATGAACAATTCTTGGATGATACAAATGACAAAACCTCCTTTCTATATATAGGATTCCATGGGGTCACAATGTAATCCTAGTGGGGCCACAATGTAACCCTAGCCGACCTAACAATAATAATGTAAGGGCATAATAATAACAATATGGGGATTATAGGGGTACAGCAATAACAATAAGGGGGGATACACTAACATAATAATAGACTACACTATTAATAGGGACTTAACATGCCCCTCTCCTTCAAACAAGTGTTGTCCTAAATGCTTGATTATTTCTTGATGCCTCTGTATAAAATTACCATCCTCCCATGTGGAATCTTCTACAGGAAAATTCTTCCACTTGCTGGGATACTCTAAAATTGATCTTACTTGTCAATTTCTTGTTTCTGTGACTTCTTCAGAACTTCTTTCGATGTGATGTTGATCTTCTTGTTGTTTCATTAGATTTTGCACCAAAGTTAGGTTATCCTTTGAGAGTTGGAGAACTTGTTGTTGATGCTCAATGTGATCTTCCACTAATTTATCATCCATATTAGCTATTATTTGATCCTTCAAACCATCCAACTTAGCCTTCATTTCTTCTTTTAAACCATCTATGTCATCTTCGGTTGCTCTTCATAAGATCAAATTTTTTGCACTTGGTACTGTAATTTTGATATCTCATACTGCAATTCTTCCTCTTCATGCGTCATAGTATAGCTTTTTGAGGGCTTAATGGGCATGGAATTATTTTTTGGAGGCATTATAGAACCCAATACTGATAAAAATTCTAAAATATGCCCTTGGAATCACTTCAAACTTCTTTTTCAAATGTTATGCAATTTTAAAAACCAAATACACACCTTTTTCTTGATTTTGAGGAGCTCGATATTGAAACTGAATTACCTTTGTGATTTCGGATATTCAATATCTGAAATTTAGCACTGAGGTAGCCCTCTAAATTCTCTTTAGAATGCCACAGGTCTGACCTAATTTGGATTCTTTAAGACAAAGTTGTGCCCAGTCTCCTACGATGACCTAATTATTGACTGGTTCAGGAGAGTGAACTTGTACGACTTTCCACGTGTCACTTTTTTCTCCTTTGTATCTGAAATTTATAGACAGGAAACTACAGTCTATGTACCTCTAGTCATTTTTAACATAATTCCAATCCGATGCTCAGAGAGAAAGTTATGAAGATTTTCCCACGATCACCTCTTTGAGATGAAATTCGGGAGCATGAAAAAGTCCTAACTTCCATAGATCATATCTCCCAAAATATTACGAACCAAGCTCTGAAATTTTGCAACAATGTTCCTCAGGATTTCAGCTTCACACTCTAAAAATTTCTGCTTCTTAACCTTTGTAGAAAAAAATTTATAGCGAAAATGCCACAATGACCTGTTTGGAGTAGCAAAAACCCTATAATCCC
This sequence comes from Pinus albicaulis, assembly GCA_034641835.2. Lineage (NCBI taxonomy): Eukaryota > Viridiplantae > Streptophyta > Pinopsida > Pinales > Pinaceae > Pinus > Pinus albicaulis. The sequence continues at coordinate 1,372,439,294 of CM076570.1, forward strand.
AAGCTCTGATACCAAATGTTGTGAAACCAGCTCCAAAAAGAGAAGAAAAGAGATATCAATGCCTTAGAAATAAGCCACTTCGAGGGGGAAACCTCCAATACATTACATGAATGAACAATTCTTGAATGATACAAATGAAAAAACCTCCTTTCTATATATAGGAGTGCATGGGACCACAATGTTATCCTAGTGGGGCCACAATGTAATCCTAGCTGACCTAACAATAATAATGTAAGGGCACAATAATAACAATATGGGGGTTACAGGGGTACAACAATAACATTAAAGGGGGATACAGTAACATAATAAGGGACTACACTATTAATATAGGGACTTAACATTATGTTTTAATCCATCCACATACATAAAATTGTTATCTTTTACCTTTTCTTTTAGAAAAACATAACCTTTTCCTTTAATGACAGCAGGAGTATCATTTCCAAATGTAACATTCTTTTCTCTTTCTAGAGCATTGTATGCAAGGAGTTTATTTCTATCACCTGTCATGTGCTTTGAGCATCCGCTATCAATGTACCATTGATTTTCTTCCCCTTCTGCAAATAATGCTATGCCACAGTTCTCAACCTGTAAATCCTTCTTTCTCCAGACCTTGGAATTTGAATGTTTATGCTCTTTTGGCTGAAGTTTTCTCCTACATTCAGATTCCTCATGACCAAATTTATTGCAATAATCACATTCAATTTCATTTTGAAGAGGAGAAAAGTTGTTATAAGTATTCCTCTTTATTCCAGTCTCATTTCTTTTCTTTCTTGCTTCTCTGGTCATGATGGTTTTGTATGCAACACATTGAACAATTTTATGACCAAAATTATGACATGAGAAACATTGCCCATTAAAGAAGAATTTTTTGTGATCATTAAACCTTCTATTTGTGTTTACGTGTTGATTGGTCTTTCTCTGATTCATATTTCTTCTATTGTTCTTTGTATTAAATTGGTCATGCATTACCTATGAAGTTTCTTTGTTCTCTTGCTGAGTGAAAAAATGTTGTAGGCTGGCTGTAGCTACATTTAGATAGCTTGGTGCTGAAGACTGAGATGTCTCTCCAATATAACCAAGACTTGTTTTTATAAGAGGAGAGCATTGTACCTTGATAATTTCATCTAAGGTTTTGGATACTTTAGAAAATGTAAGATTTAAAGTTTTCACTTTCTCAATTCTCTTTCTTAGACTTACTATTTCACATTCTAATTTCTCATTGTGCTTCTCTTTTTCCATAAGCTGATTTTTTAGAGTATTTATGGTGATTGTGTTTTCTTCCAAACATATTTTGAGATGATTTATTTCTTCAAGAAAGTCCTTTTCTTCTAATGCATCCATAAAGGTATCACTAGAGTCCTTTTCAAAAGCCATAAATAGTCTAATATCTTGATCAGATTCTCCTTCTTCACTATTTGATAAACCATCACTATCTTCATGAGTATAATAGCTTTTTCTATTGTTAAACCATTTCTTATTTCCTCTAGCCACCTCTTTTCCCTTTTCATGACTATCTTTATGGGGGAATTTAGCAACATAATGCCCAACTCTTCCACAAGAAAAACATTTAAAAGGAAGCTTACCTCTGAATCTTCCAGTGCCAAGTTGTAGCTTCTTTACAAAATTTATCTCATCTTCTTCTGAAACATACCCTGATACTTCTTGTTCTTCTACTTTTTTTCCTTTTGCAGCAGCTCTAAAGACGACTTCTTTGACTTCAAATGGACCTCCTTTTCTCATTTCACAAGAAATCAAAATACCATGTAGTTGAACAATAGTAAGAGTTTGTATATCCTACTTCTCTTCAATGGCAGACACTTTTGACTCGAATTTGGAAGTTTGAGATCTTAAAACCTTTTCTACCAGAGTAGTGTCAGTTATGGTTTCACCCATATTTCTCATACGACTTACAATATAATCTAGACATAAGAAGAAACTAGCAATGATTTCCTCATTATGCATTCTGATATTTTCATATTGAATTCTGAGAGTTTGGGGTTTAGCACTTTTTACCTTGGTATCACCTTCATAGCTTAGAATGATTTTGTCCCATATATCCTTTGTTGTATTCAATTGCATGACTTTGAAAAATTCTGATTCAGTCCAACTTCCCAATAATGCATTGACTTCCTTTGCATTGGTTTCATATTTCTTTCTTTCTGCTGCATCTATTGGAACTGATGCTAGATATTGATAACCTCCTACAGCTATGGCCCATACATCTGCTCCAACAGGCTGAAGATAGAATCTTGTCCTTGTCTTCCAAAATATTAAATTATTTCCGTTGAAGAGAGGAGGCCTGATAGATGATGTCCCATCTTGATTACTAATCTTAGCTGATCTTCCTTCTAACAATTAAGCTTCTTCATAAGGACCTGCTCTGATACTGAATCAGTATTTAGAGCTTGTTGAAAATATTTTAACTTTTTCTTTTACATAATTCCATACGTGGCTTTTATGAAACCAACTCGCGTATACACACACAAATATTAAAAGAAACTAGTATATACTAATATAATTTTACAGACTATAAAAAAATTTCAAGAACAGTCTTTAACTCAGTTTATCAGTCACACATCTGTTATATAATCAGTAAATATGTGCAGTAACAATAGTATAAATCATCACACAAATGAAACACACATGAAAACCAAGATTTAAGGTGGAAACCCAATTCGAGAGAAAACCACCACTGTTGCTGTTTCTGTATTCAATATTTACTATATGGAAAACTGTTTACAATATTGTACTGATGCAGGTTCATACCAGTACATAGGCATATACCTGTAGAAGGCTGCAACCTTCTCTCGTTTTCCAGCTGCTACTGGAAGGGAGCTACAACCCCCTAATCTCGTTTACCAGCCACTACTAGAAGGGAGCTTCAACCCCTTGATCAAAACACCAGATTCTATTGGTAGGAAGCTTCTACTTCCATATTTAAGGCTTTAACCCTTAGAACCACTATAGACCACGTTTCATCAATTTTCATACTAGATTAAACAATATCAACACAACTCTTCATAAACATTGACAACCATTGACTTTACCCAATACTTCAATCAGGATAGTGAGACCACTGTAACCAGATCTTAGAAATAACCCAGACTTCAGAATAAATATGCAGATACAAGCTCAACCCTGAACATTCATGAACTTGAAATGCATACGCTACTTTTCTTCACTAAACCTGCGTGTATACACACTTTCCTTCACTCCAACCTGCATATAGCTCTATGAATACTGCTTTTCAGAATGTAATTAGTCTCAGATCTATATCTGAGGCTTTCATTCAGATATCTTTAGAAATGTAGAACCCTTCATCAGCTAGTCACCATCAACCATGTTTATTCTCTCATTGATCAGATTTGTACATAATCAACTAGCAGCATATACAGTATTCAAACAACCCAGATCTACAAGAAGACTTCATTGATAGACAATAGACAAATAGAAGGAATGATAGAAAAACCACTGCAATAAGCTTCGAAAAACCCTAACTTCCATACGCACCTTTTTTTAAGCAAACCCGCGTATATACGCACTTTTACTGAGACGAACTAGCGCATAGATCTGTAAATATAAATTTTGCAGAATGAACCAGATCCATAGAACTTACCTAGATTTATTCACTTGTATTTATCAAACGTGTGCCAGGTCATAAATCTAATCATCTCTTCAATGGATCACACAAGAGAATAGTCATTTCAGATCTAGAGATCCTAAACCATCATTGTATCCATGAGTGCATCATAGATTCAGATCTATCAATTAAAATGGAGTTCATCCCATGAAAATATACCTTAGAGAAAATTATTCAGTAACAACCCTTACTCATGCACACCTTGCACTATATCCCATGCAAATTAGTGCGAATAGAGCCAATATGGTTTTGTACATCATTTTCAATCCATGCATGAAATTTCTTGAATGTTTGAAAAGCATCAGATTTGTTCTTCAATAATTAAACCCAACACATTCTGGTATAGTCATCAATAAATGTCATCATATATTTATTTCCATTTGTAGAAGTAACAATCATGGGGCCACATTGATCCAAGTGGATATTGGTGGCCATTCGCCTATTCCACTTAGACAGTTTCATTAGTTTTCTTATTTACTAATTTTAGCAATTTTCAGGTCGTGAACTTTCGAAATAATTTTGACCCCCTAAACAGCGTTGTTTTGAGGTCCGTTGAAGCTTTATAGAAAAATATAGGATATTGTGATTAAATCTTGTAGTACTCAGAGAGATATTTCCAATGAGGTATCATACATGCCAAATAGAGATAATATGACCAAGTTATAACCCCGGGAAGTTGGCTGCCAAACTAACCCCAATGGGGCCCATAATATCTTGGTGTTCAATATCCTTGGGTTAGGGTTTTGGTTGTTTATGGTTTTCTATTATTGTTAAATAATAAAAATTCCCTTGAGCCTCATCCTAACATAGTTTAGAAGCATGTATCTGCCACATCTCTTCTCAGATATAAGCTACCATTATGAGAGCTAGTTCCTTTCAATTCTATCTGTAAGAATTTTTAGTATTTGATATTAACGAAATGGAATATTATTTCTATTGCATCTCTATATTTGTGATTATATATATATTATGTATTGTTCCTTATTAAATTTGGATCAATGGTATCAAATGGTATTCCCTTTCTCTATTTTTTTCTTTGCATGTCCCCAATGATGTTGAGGTATAAGGAGTTAGGGCTTGATCTGGTTGAACCCTTGCAATATCAGCATCAAAAACCCCAATGATCCCCCATCGTGGGTGAAAAGAAAGAAGAAGGAGTAGAAGATCCTATCAAAATATTGCTCGAAGAATCCCTCGAGTGACAGAGGAACGAAATGATGGACAAATTTTCCCAGATCTTACGGCGGATGCCCACGGGCGACGCATCTTCATTTCACAGTGACTCTAGAGGCGCCACTCCCTCAAGGTACAATTTAACTTATAAATTCATGTATTTGAAGGCTATATAGGTGGATAATTTTGCTGGAAGGGTATTTTTCGATCCATGATTTCTCCGATCGAGAAAACATTACCTTTGTGCTCCTTTACTTCTCCAACTCATATTTTCAACTTATCTCCCAAATTTTTTACTCAAATTACAACCAGGAGTACTCGTTGGATGCAAAATTTAATTCCTCATCCAAGGAGTACCCATGTTGCATACTTTCAATGGGTCCTACTACACAAAAAATGAGAAATACATTAAAAACGTGATTGTAATCATGTTTTTTTGTGTATTTCTCATTTTTCGTGTAGCAGGGTCCATCAAAAGTATGCAACATGGGTACTCCTTGAATTAAATTTTTCATCTAATGAGTACGCCTGCTTGAAATTTGAGTAAAACCTTTGGGAGATAAGTTGAAAATACGAGTTGAAAAAGTAGTTTTATTATTTTATTATTTTTTAATCTTTTTACCCTTTTACTTAAAAAATGGTGAATCATCCCTCATGGTTGACATCATCATCTTGAATCTTATTGGTTCTTATAAATTTTATCTTTTTTGTACATTTTTCTTAGGAGGCCCATTTTAGACCTCAAAATTCACCTAATGGCCAACAATGTCACCTCCTCTACAGCATCAAGCCCTTCATGGATGAGGTACTATGTGATGTTTCTCCTCTTGAAGTTTCTAATGTGTTATTAGGTCAACCATAATTGTGGAAGCGACATGCTATATATGAGTCTAGGCCTCGTTCTATTATTATTACTTTTGGAAATAAGTTGTACATGATACTGAAGGTAGTACCGCCTTCCGCCATCTCTTTGATTATTGCAAATCAACGTAGTAAGATTATTTCCCAAACCAAGAAATTTGAAACCATTACAATTCACCCACAGGGAAAGAATAATATTGTGGTCACAACCTCCAAATAGAGCTCCCCTTCATGATAGAAATAGATGGACAAAGTCATGGAGGAATACAAGGACAATTTCTCCAAACCCACAAGAGTTCCTCCGCACTGTCAGCTCAAGCATTCCATCGATCTGATGTCAGGTGTGTTTTTTCCCAATGGACCAATCTATCGGCACTCTCTTTCGAAGAATGACGAAATCAAGAGATATATTCAGGAGCTACTGCAGAAAGGTCACATCTGAATGAGTTCATCACCCTGTGGGAGCCCGATCGTGTTGGTCGAGAAGAAGGATGGGACTTGGAGACTCTATATTGACTCTCAGGCATTGAACAAGATCACTATCTGGGATTGGATACACTGATCCCACAGATTGATGACATTCTGGACCAACTCAAGGGGGAAAAATATTTTAGCAAGATCAAATTGAAGTTCAGGTCTCACCAAGTACCAATCAAACCCTCTGATGTGTGGAAGACTACCTTCAAATCCAAGGAGGGCCTTTTCGAATGGTTGGTCATGGCTTTCGGGTCGACGAATGCTCCCGCAACCTTCATGAGGCTGATGAACGACATCTTGTGGCCATTCAACAAATAATTTGTATTGGTGTACTTGGATGACATCCTGATCTTCAACCGAACATGGGAAGAGAACCTCCACCACATCTGACAGGTCCGCCAAACAGTGCAGTAACACAAGTGTGCCAATTTGCAGAAGTGAATTTTTGGCATGACCCAGGTTCAGTATCAAGGGTACATTATTGATGAGTGGGGGGTGCATGTGGATCCATCCAAGATCCAAGTAATTCAAGATTGGCCAACCCCAACCACTCTAAAAGAGCTCCACAAATTTCTGTGTCTTGCCAATTTCTACTGCAGGTTCGTATTGGGATTATCTCATATCACTTGGCCCTTGAGTCAAGTTAGCAAGGGAGGAGCAAAAGAAAAATTCTTTTGGTTTGAATCTCAACAGAAGGTATTCGTATATTTGAAACATCACCTCTTCTCTATAGCAATGCTCACATTACCATACTTGCAACAACCATTTGAGATTGAGACATATGCCTTTGATTATGCTATTGGGGTAGTTGTTACTCAACATGGGCATCCAGTGGTAGGTAATAGTGAGACACTTTTCGAAATAGTTTGGAAGTATCCCACTTATGACAAAGAGATGTATTCCATTGTGTAGACTTTCCGACAATGGAATAATTACATTTTGGGGAAGGAAATGATCATCCACATAGACCACTGACCCCTGTAGTTCATATAGACATAAGGGAAGTTGCAGAATGATCTCCGTCACAAGTGGCCCACATACATGCAACAGTTTTATTTGAACATGAAGTAAAAAAAGGGTAGCACTAGTAATGTTGTAGACTGCCTTAGCTGACCAATCATCATGGCACTACCCACCGTGATCAAATCTTATTGGAACGAGACTTCCAATTGGCTGCTTCTGTACAAAAGAGATTTGGAATTCAGCCATACATACAAGACACTCTTGGAAGGTAAGAAAGTTCCAAATTTTCACCTCCAGGATGCACTGCTATTTCACCTGGGACACCTTTGTATTTCTTCAAGTGAACTTTCCAAGATGATTTTGGAAGCACACTACAGTCGGGTTGTTGGGTATTTCAAGGTCGAGAAAAAAATGGCAATACTGCATAAGTATTTATGTTGGCTGAACCTTCGAGAGGATGTCGGGAAGTACATCAAGTCCTACACCTCCTGTGCCATTTCCAAACCATCCATCAAGAAGCAAGGCCTCTATAATCCGCTTCCTGCTCCTAGTCGACCTTGGGAATCCATCTCCATGGATTACATGTTGGGCCTTCCTTCTACTAAGCATAGCAACGATTGTTTTTTTTTGGTCGTCAACATATTCTCGAAGATGTCCATTCTAGCGGTTTGCAAGAAGAATATAACAGCAGAAGCCACTATTAAACTCATCTATGAACGAGTGTGGTTACACTTTTGGATCCAATATTCTATCATCATAGATCAGGAAAATAGGTTCCTCTATACATTCTCTTCCAGCCTATGGTCGATGCTAGACACCAATCTTACCAAGTCCACAACTTCCCATCCCCAAATTGATGGCTAGACAGAGGTCGTCAACAAGATGCTCATACACATTTTGCACATGTACAACTCAAAGCATCCATGCATATGGGATGAGAGCCTCCCCTATGTACACCACAACTATAATTGGGCTTTCCACTACTCAACTAGCAATAGCCCCTTTCAGGTGGGCTTGGGATTCCAGCCATTATGTCCCATTGACGTAGCCATGCCATTTGTGGCTACTCAGGTAGATTCAACTAATGTCCCATCTGAAGCTGACAAGGTGAAAAACTTCATTGAGCACGTTCAACACATTTTCCAATAGGTTCATGACATATTTTATAAATCTAATGCCAACTACAAGCAACAAAATGATCAAAATCAAGTGCCACAAAATTTTCAGGTGGGTGACAAAGTTTGGCTGCATTTGTAGAACGAACGCCTAATTGAAGCCCATCAGAAACTCAAACCACTCCATTATGGGACTTAAACCATCATCAAGGCAGTGGGAGACAATGCATTGGAGCTGAGGATTCACCCATTCCTTGGCCTGCACCTAGTGTTCAATGTGGATCGCCTTCGACCATACTATCCACCATTACTGGACACATCCGACATTGTAGAAAAACTCATCCCAACAGAGTTAAATCAAGAATACTTGGAACAAGTTACAACTAATTGGATCATATAAACATAGCTTAAGAGAATTCTCCAACAACCGATATAGCTATATCAAGTTGTCAAAGTAGGCGAACTCCTTCACCAGGGAATGTGGCTCACCAATGACCAGGTTCAACAGGAATTTCCCCACCTCATGGAGGCTCTGCATGAAATGGGGACCATTGCTTCTTAAGCGTGGAGGATTTATCTAGGTGGATATTGGTGACCACCCTCCTATTCCACCTAGAAAGTTTCATCAGTTTTCTTATTTATTATCTTTTAGCAATTTTCGGGTCTTGAACTTCCGAAGCAATTTTGACCCCCTAAATGACATTCCTTTGAGGTACGCTGAAGTTCCATATCAAAAGGAAAGGAACTATGGAAAGAAATGTATTTCTTGGACAAGTGTGTCCAACAAGGCATCATACGTGCCAAACGGAGATCATATGACCAAGTTATGACCCAGGGAAGTTGGCTACCCAATTAACCCTGATGGGGCCCATAAAATCTTGGTGTTACATCTCCTCAGGTTAGGGTTTTGGTTGTTTAAGGTTTTATCTTATTTTTGAATAATAAAAATACCCTTGAGCCTCATTGTAACACATTTCAAAGGCATGTAGCTACCACATCTCTTCACAGATATAAGCTACCATCGCAATTTTCAATATTTGATATTAATGAAATGAAATATTGTTTTGTTTCATCTATGTATTTGTGATTATATCTGTATTATGTCTCATTCCTTATTAAATTTGGATCAAACATAAACTTGAATGAATAAGCTCAAGTTTTCTATGTGCCTTGGAATGTGAATCATGAAAAGACTATTTTCTATGTTTTCCTTGAATACAAGCATCACATTGCTTAAGTTTCCTAAGAATTGTAGGAAAACCAGTAACACAATTTTTCTTAACAATCAAAGGTTGTCATAGTTCAAGTGTCCAAATCTATACTTCCATAAGAGACTTGATGGAAATGTACTTTCATCATAGTGAGAACTGAATGCAAAGTTTTGTGCATGAGCATAGGTACCTTGCAACTTTAGAATTCTTTCTTCCTTTTTCCTCATCATGACAAGTGAGCGATCTAATGATTTTCTAACCTCATCCTTTCCATCAAAGGATAAAAAAAGTTTCCCTGCTGGCAGATGTGGACTTGAGACAACAATTTTCTCCTCAACTCTGGGAGGTATAAAACCTCATGTAGAAGAAATTCTCGAAGACCTGGCAATTTAAGCCTGATTGTGCTAAGCCCTGGTGGATTGAGTTTTGATTTGTATCCAAAGTATACTTCCCCATCAACATTGTCAATAAATTCTTTAAGAAAATATTTTCTAAAATTCATGTGGCATGTTTCTCATGAATCAAGTAACCAATCATTTTGCCAAGAAGCAAGTGAAACATTAAACAATTCTTTAGTTACTCCAATATTACAATGTGCCACAACATAATGAATGGATTCATGTGCTTTACCTTTCTCTTTGTCATCAGTTTTACCTTTGGCTTCATTTATTTCCTGCTAAATTCTCTCCCAAGTAAACTTGCATGTGGATGCATCATGTCCATCTCTATTACACCGTGTGCAATGAAGATCATATTTTTCTCCTTGAAATTGTCTTCCCCCCCTGCCTCTGAAATTTCTTCTTCCTCTTCCTCTTCGGCCACCTCTTAGTCTAAAATAATATTAAGCATGCTTCTTCTCTCTATGTGCAAGACACAAATTTTATTTGGAATATTGAGGAGTTTTATTCTTCCCAAAATCCTTTTATCTCTTTGAAAACTTCTTCTCAAGGGAGTCAAAGGTAATCTGCTTGAGGTCTCCACTTGATTGCAATGACTCAAGATGATGTGAGTAAGTTGGATATAATTTCTTGACATAAGCTATGATAGGTATTTTTCTTTTAACAACAATCTTTTTAATGTCATGCATGATAGATCTTACTTTTGATGCTAAAGGAGGAGGGGCACCATTTCTCAATTCAAGATTGAATAGTTTGATCATCAATTGAATAACTTCAATTTTTGAGTGTGATTTATACATTTCTTACAACTTATTCAAGGCTTCATAAGCATTTGAGAATGGTGTAATCTGGTGACTCACCTCTTCATTTACAGATGTTGCAATCAAGGCATAGGCCTTATTGTTCTTGTTGTCCTAAATGATGATCTCCTTGTATGAGGTAGGCTTTGTAGGTGAATTTTCTCTGTATCCTTCACAAATTCCTTTCCACAACTCATTAAAAATGAGAGTGTGCTTGATTTTCCAAGACCACTGAGGATAGTTCTTGTTGCCAATGAGAACCACTCCCACAATAGATATGAGTGAATGAATTCGAAATATGTACTGTAAAAAAAAATCATTTTGCTGCCACTATGCCAATACCATAAAAAAATGAAGTATGTTTCGAATTTGTAAAAAAAAAGTGAATGTTTTATAAACCAAATATATATTTAGGGAAGGGCTTATATGGGAGAGGTAAAATCTAGGGAGGTGTATGTGGGCGAGAGTGTTTATGGGGGAGGATTAGGTGTCAACATCTCTCTCCCCCCTCTATCATTGTGTTTCCCTCGCCCTCTCTTAACCTTCTCTACCTCTCTCACTCCTCTCCCTCTCTCTCTCTTCATTCCTCCTCTCCCCTCTCCTTTAGTTTATCTCAATCTCTTCCTTGTCACTACCCTTATCTCTCCACCTCTATCACTCTATGTTTTCTTTCTTCCATCCCATATATATCTAGAGTTAATATATATCATGATATATTAATATATATTAATATATATTAATATGAATATTATATTTAATATTATTATTATTATTATTATTATTATTGTAATATTAATATGAGGGTTAAGAATGTTTTTTTGCATGGTATTAATAATAATTTGGTCCATGGTATTTGCTCATTGGATTCACCTAAATATATCATGTTTTTGAGTAAATATATAAAGAAAAGGTTTTATTTATTTACCATACCTCTAGAGTAAGTATAAAAAGAGGTTTTATTTATTTACCATACCTATAGTTTATTTATATGTTCATTTATTTACAATACCTCCTTTTTGAGTGTTCGTAAATATCACTCCAGGTTAAGAGGAAAGAATAATTATTAAAAATATATTGATTACAATTGAACATACATTACAAATGTTTACAAAATTTCTTACATTACATCTACACATGTGCCCTAGACTGGGCTATAGAGCACTAGGAAAATATATCCAAATATGATTAATTTATCACTAATATTGAAATATATCTAATATTAATACAATCATTTTAAATTTGCTAAATATGTGTGAGATTACCTCATCATTTTAATTTTAAATTTGCTTAGTTAACTAAGTTTGTTGAGATGAAAAACATCGTTAATAAATTTAATGATAAAAAATGATGAAATACAAATTTTGAATGCAAAGTGACAATAATAGTGTTGAATGATAGACAATGTGAATGATAACAATGTGGTCAAATACAAATAGTCTTCATTGTCATCAATGTCAAACAATTTTCTGCTACTATTCTTATTTTTAACCTTATTAGTTTTGTCATATTTTCATATCAATTATATGAAAATGACAGCTGAAATCATAAACTATTTAAATATTTAGCTTTAATTGTTGCAGTAAACATCATACCTTGTCTCTCTTGTTGTCCAAAACTTATAGGTTGAATTATTATAAGACAAAAATCAATGTAAATTGTCAATAATTTTTTGTGTTTAGAGTGAAATCTATGCACACTATTAATCCAATCACTTTAAAATTAATTTACATCATACATCTAATTACGTCAAATTAGAAATCAACATCTACATTGAAATCAATGCATCTAATGTAAGAAATCAAATAAGATTAGAAAACAACTTCTACAGTAAAATCAATGCATCTAATGAAAGTAATAGAATAGGATTATAAATCAACATGTACACTGAAATCAATTCATTTAGTGTAAGCAATCAAATAGGATTAGAAATTGCCATCTACAATTGAAATCAATGCATTTAGTGCAAGCAATCAAATAGGATTAGAAATCATCTACATTGAAATCAATGCATCTAGTGCAAGCAAGCAAATAGGATTATAAATCACTGTCTACACTGGAATAAACATATTTAGTGAAAGTAGTTAAATAGGATTTGAAATTATATACATTTAAATTAGTGCATCTAGTGCAAGAATTCAAATATCATTAGAAATCAATATATAGATTAAAATCAATGCATCGAGTGAAAGAAATCAAATAGGATTAGAAATCACCATATACATTGAAATCAATGCATCTAGTGCAACAAATATTCTTCCCTCTCCCCCCATCCATATATATTGATATCTCCCTCCATCTTTCCTTCTTTGTCTCTCTATCTCACCCCCCAAACACACACACTCTCTTAGTCCATATCTATCAATCTCTTTGTCCCTCCCTGCCTCTCTCCATCTCTCTTTTCTTCCCTATCTTCACCTTCTGTCTATATCTTTCTCTTCCCCTTCTATCCCTCTCCCCAAATTCTATCTCTATTTTGTCCTACTATCCTCTCTCCATATCTCTCAATCTTCCTTATCTCTTTGTCTCTTTCCCTCTCTCCACCTTTCTCTCTCTTTGTATTTCTTGTTACCTTTGTCTCTCTCCCCCTCCAACTCCATCTTTCTTTCCCTCTTTCCCGCTGTTGAATTTCCATGACCTCGGGTCTAGGATAAAGTCTTAAAATATTTGACACTACCAAACAAAGAATATCAATAGAACTACTTTACATAGTGGGATATAAACCACAGTAAATCACAATTAAACATAATATAGAAAACTTTTTACTTTTACAACCCAACTTCGTTATATTAAAAACTTATCATACAATAGTCTAGGGCTCTTTTACTAGGGATAATTATCCTCATACATCCACTAGTACAAGATACAAAGAAGACACTTTGACCATTTGGATGTAGTGCAATTTGTCGCCCCTCTCGATTGTACCCTGTACCATCCCCGTCCTTCGGCTCCTAATTTGCAACTCCTGACTCTATCAATGCTTGAAGTCCAACTCGCCACAAAGTCTCGGCCATATAATATGCCCTCTAGTTTTCCCTTTGTCCATTGAGGGCACAAAAAATCGAGACTCCTGTTAAGTTGTGTTGGAGCAGGGTCCTCCAAAGGCTGTGAATTGGGACAATTTTGTATATTTTTGGCATATTTTAGTCTAGCGCAGGGGTTTTGGGTGGGATAAAACCCCAAAAAGCATTGTAATGGGTCAGAGGGTAGACCTAGAGTCCGCAAACCACGGTTTACGGACCACGAGAAAGTTATGCTAAATCACTATAAATAGGACATTTTGGATTTTAAGGTACGCATGAATAGAGATTGATGCAAATAGATGATTAGTAGATCTGTTTGGGTTTTTAGGGAAAGGAATCCTGCTGGCTATGTGTGCAGGTTAGGTTTTGGGTATTGTAAGAAGGATCTGAAGGATTAATGAATGCGGAAGGCTATTGAATATTTGAATCAATTGATCTTATTGTGGATGTGAATCTGTGATATTTGTTTCTGTTATACATGCATCTGTGTTAGATAAGAACGTATCGTGTTATCTGTTATGCTACGTTGATATCTAATCTGAATATTTTCTATGGTAATTTATGCAAGAGTAGCCATGATAGCTGCGTTACTATTATATAAGTTGATAATCTGATAATTACTGTGATTATAATTGGTATTGCACACGTGGATGCGAAAGGAAAGCCATAGAGCTAGGCCCTGTGATATAAGATTTGGTACTTACATAGCTCTGCTTGACTTACCTGTCCTCTCCCATGGTGAAGAAACTTGGTTATAGCACCCACCCATACTGCTTCGGGTGAGACTTTCGCCTGCGCAAGCAGGTCACTGCCGAAAGGGCCAGTAGTATAGGGGTTTGTTGGCAAACCTTAACCTTTGAACCTAGGTCAGGACCCCTCAAGCCAAAAAATGGTTCTGTTGCTGGGACTTGGAGCATTTTGAAAGAGGGATCAGGTAATGTTAAGAGAGTACTGGAAGCCCGAGAAGAAATAAATTGAAGAGTGGTTTGAAAGGAAGATTCAGGAATTTGTGATAAAAGAGAATCGCAGCACAAGGTTAACAACGTAAGAGTGGAATAATAGGTACTTTTCTTTGTAACGTTTTCAACCAAGATTTAGGAGTGGCTGGCAAGGCTTATAGAGTTCTAGAAGTGTTGGAAGGACAAAAGGATTAAACAGTGGAATCCAGAGTTGATCCAGTAGCCGGAAAAGACTGATATCACCATCACTCGCACAGTGGATCACTGTGTGGATAGCGTACTAGGAGGGTTCGTAATAGGATTTGCCATCGACCAAGTCATTTCCTATTCTGAAGTAGAGAGAAGGTTTTTCAAGGGTTTTCGGGTTAAGTTTCTGAAGACCTTACCATTGTTGATTAAGATATTATTGTGCGAAAAGAGCATTCTGTGTAGACATACCGAATGAATGAGCTCTGATTGGGATGGAAGTACAACACGAAGTGGTAAGTACTATCGAACCAACCCCGAAGGAGATAGGTCTGTATATAGTCTGCTAAGAGGGGGAGCTGCGCAAAGCCCTCCAGCTACACCACCTTCAAAGTGACGTAAGGGTTGTTAGCCATCAATAAAATTTTGTCATAACTGATGATGGCTAAAATAGGTCTTTAGTCTTCAAGAAACAAGTTTGAAGTAAAATTGTGACTTCTTGAAGCCTCTCTATGTTCCTTGTCCAAATATTCATTCTCTGATATCTTAACTTCAAAACCTTCAAAGAAAAGCCTTGCTTTTATAAAAGAAACTATTCATCAGACCCATTTTTCATCATTTTTCCTTTTGATAAATC
Source organism: Pinus albicaulis (assembly GCA_034641835.2). Classification (NCBI taxonomy): domain Eukaryota; kingdom Viridiplantae; phylum Streptophyta; class Pinopsida; order Pinales; family Pinaceae; genus Pinus; species Pinus albicaulis. Next base: position 1,372,454,734 of record CM076570.1, read on the forward strand.
CCTCTGCAAAAATTCCCTAGTTTCCCCATTTTACCCTTTTATTTCCTCAAAATCCCCTTTTAAACCATTTAACCCTTTTTATTTGGTTTAGAAAAAATCCTTTTACCTTACCCGAAACACTAAAAAACCCATAAAATTCCATAAAAACCTTTGAATACCCTTTTCTGCTCCTTTTAGGCCTTAAGCCCCTTTCGCTTAAGCCCGAGCCCCTTTTCTGCAGTAAGACTATGCCCTGCAACCAAAGCGCTAAGCCCATCGGCATTTCAGCCTTTCGTAGGTCCCCTGACCCTTTTTTCTTTTTAAAATATCCACCGCGAATGCGAAACCCCAATCACATCTAGACCGTCCATTCCCCGAGATCTGATGGCCTATGCATCATCGCATCGGACATTGCACATCGGCCATCCCCATTCCTTTGTTCCGAGACCCTTTCTCCGCCGATATGCCGATCCCCTGATGAAATCTCCACCGTCGATCTCCCCTAGATCGGATGGTCTGCACTCCGTCGGCACTTCATCGCATCGACGCATCACTCATCGCAATTCCAAATCTCCCTTGTCTCCTGGCCCTTTTCCTCCAGCCGATGCAATCCCGCGATCAAATATCCACCGTAAATAAAATCTAATTGAGCGGTCCATGCTATCCCACCTCATCACCTTTTCCCCTCCCCTCACACCATTCACACCCTTGCGCGATTCCACGATGCGTTCTCCATCGTTGATATTTTCAATCCGACAGCCCACATTACTTCTACTTTTCAACCCTGCCCTTCTAATTCTCCCTCATCAAAAAATCTTGACCGTCGATCCTCACAATCTGACAGCTGTCATTGCTTCCCCTTTCTTCCACCCGGCCAGCCTTATATACCTTCCTGTTTGATATGAGCCATCGATCCAATCTGATTGGACAATCCTCACTCATCGGCACATCATAATTCTGGTTTCCTCCTCCCCAGGACCCTCTGCTTTGCTGATTGTCAATCCACCGAAGTTCATCTCAGCCGTCCATCTTCCAGATCCGACAACCATCAGCTCTCCTCCCATATAATCTCATCGGTCCCACTTGACCGTACCGAGCTTTTTCATCATGTCTTCTTTCAATCTCCACCGTTGATCTCCCAGATCAGATGGCCAGTGATCATTTTCATGCCTGATTTCACCAAACCTCTCGAATGTGCATCTTGCACGAGAAATGGGAATTTTTCCAAAGGACACGTGTTGATCATCCACCTGTGTCACATTCATGTCATATATTACCGCTTCTCACCTTAACCCCACTCAAAAACCACTCGTAGTTTTCTGCAAAACCGCCTATCCATATTTTCGTGCCACAAGCAGATTTAAAACTTGTTTTTCATGGTTTTTTCCATGGAATCCACTCCATTGCATACACTCCCTCCACAAATTCTCTTTCGCCCCCCGCCAAGCCCTCTGAAGTAGTTATAGCCCCATTTGCATGTTTTTATAATATTTTGATGTTTGTTGCAGGTTTTAATGGCAAATAATATTTGAGAGCTGTCCCACAGTCCAGTAAAGGGACAAGGCTGAGGATGGCGATCCTCTGTGGCCAAATTCGATATAAAAAGGGACATAAAGGGCTGGATTATCAAGTTTAATCAATATGTCATGAATGTTTATTATACAATCAAAACCCTCTAGCATAAGCCACCTATACATCAAATCGAGCAAAGCAGAAGAAACACCAAGACAGTGAAGAGTATCAGAGATTAAAGTTAAAGGATTAAAGTTAGAAGCCCGAAGATTAAAAGGCTTAATCCACAGATTAAAGATAAAGACATAGTATGAAGCAGAAAGATGATAAAGAAGGCCTAAAAGCATATCAAAGGCCTAATTCAAGTTTAAAGTGACAAATCAGACAGATCACCCAAAAGATCACTTCATAATGCTAGATCATTGAATAAATTTACCCCTCCGAAGATCGGAAATGCCACCTACAATTTTATTTTCCTCAAAAGAATACATATTTAATGCACTGTCAGAGATAGTTTTCAAAGACAGCTCAAAAAGTAATTGCCAGCCTACCAAAAGCCTCAAAAGTCAACAAAAGTGACTGAAGTTGATGAAACTGAATGAAAAAAATAAATTAAAATGGAGTTAAACATCTGAAATCTTCTCCATAAGGCTTCCCAAAGGCCAAGAAGCATTTACTCTGTATTAATTGAATAGTTGGACCTTCTTTCCACTCCGCCTCCTCAATTTACCTATATATATCATATGAGGAGTTCATTGTTATTGTTGGTTGAATACTTATTGAATGTAAATAGTTGTTGAGGTTGTTGAAGCTCTGTTTTGTAATTGAAGAAAGATAGGCTGAGGAGAGAAGTTTGAAGCTGTAAAGACCTATTGGACTTGAAGATTGTAACTAGTTTGAACATCAAATATACAAGCTAATTTATGGGATCTTGGTCTATGTCAATGGTGATGTTTTTCTTACTGTAATTGTTATTTTTCTAATGTTTTCCATACTATCCACTTTCTCTGATAAATAACAACAAATATAGATTAGTATTTACTGTAAAGTACCCTATTTCTCACTGATAAATCTTTATCTATGTTTTCTTCTAATTATTTTTTTAGGATAATTCAATAGAGTATAACTAGTGAAGTGTTGGGGAGCCCATTTTTACTGAGTACAACTTGAGATGTTGCCTCAAAAATATCCTTTATGAATATGATGAAAGTAGGATAGGTTCAAAGTCCTTAATTAATCTTAGGCTATTCTTTTTTTATCTTAACTTTTTTCCTTTGAGAGTATGCTGAAAGCAGGCTAGGTTAAAATTCCTTACTTGATCTTAAGCTGCCCTTTGTTTTCTCATATGTTTTCTTCTTTCACCACACTTCTTAATGTTCCATATCAAAAATCAATCTAAATAGATCTTTTGACATAGATGACTTGCCCCATGGACCACTCTTGAAACTTGTTGTGCAATTAAATCCTTTTATGACTCCATAGCCCAATAGATTGATACTATTTCTTACCTATCCTATCAATTGAACCATTCTTTCAACTCACTCACACCTTTACCCTTCAAAAGACCTCCTTCATTTTGATGATATCCATCCCAACCAAAAACAAGCAAAACCCTTGTACTTCATAACTAGCCTAATATCATATCATAAGCCTTAAAGATATATCCTTTGAAAACAATTATATAGAGATATCCCTCTCTAAATCCAAGAGGGCTAGATCCTAGGATTCCAAAGTGGTTCTGATGTAGGCTCTGCAGCATTCGTTCTTGCCAACGTTGCAAACTACGGAGACCTAACAAGGGTAAGAACTCGGTCGAAACCCCGCTAGAAGAAGATATGGTTGTGCACTTGAAACTACCTACCTTCAAAGGTGCACGAGATGAGGATATGGACCGATTTTGGTTTGTTTTAGATTCAGTATGGACTGCACAGAATGTGGCTAACGATACTGTGAAGAGGGCTTAGCTATCCCTCGCCTTCAAAGAAAGAGCTCTGGACTGGTAGCTCAGCACAAGAACACAAATATTCAAGTTATTAAGGATTCCCTAAAACAAAAATTCTGAAAGCCTAAGTCCTACTCTCAAATAGTGGCTAACGTAAAATATTTTAAGCAAGGGCCTACTGATTCTGTGTGGGAGGCTAATCAGCGATTGAAAAAATCAATTAGAGAAGGAGGATTCCGGTATGATGACAGGAAACACACTGAATGGTTCGTCGCTATGTTGCTACCTCACCTATGCGTACCTATGAGCCATCAAACTTTCAAATCACAGGATAAAGCCTTGGAAGTTTCTATGAAGTTAGAAGCTACGCCAAGAGATGAAAGGAAGTTAGAAGAAGCAAATCCAGAGCAACTAGGGGCAATGCACATGGAAATTCAGAGCATACAAAAGGAACGAGGAAAGGAAACAAGTTCAGACATATGGTGCATATGCTGTCAGGTATCTGGGCATACAAGAGACCAGTGCCTGCTATTGACAGACTACCTACAGGTGGGAGGACCTAGTCCATTGCATCTGGGATCGAGCGGAGGACCTAGTCCATTGTGTCCAGGGTCAAGCAGACCTGTGTTATGGTGCAATGATTTCCATGTAGCCAGCCTACATGATACTAACCATTGCCCTTGTCTAGGTGCATATGTCCCAGAGCTAAAGCAACAATGGTGCAGGTTTTTCCATTCAGTAGGACACAATGAACAGAACTATCAAAATTATGATCAGATGATATACCGGGGAAACTTATATCGGGTACAATCGGACCCTATGTCGCCAAGATCCCCCACAAGCATGGTTGGCTCCCTGGCTAGGGGCAGGGGAGGAGGTAGGGGTGGAAGCGCAGGTCAAGGACAAGGGCAACTAATCTGCTATAACTATGGAGAAGTAGGGCACTTTGCAAGAGACTATCTGAATCCAACCAGGAAGTCCTGCTGATACTGCAGACAGCTAGACCATGTGATTGAAGATTGTCCTATCTTGATCGAAAATATGCAAGAGAAGAAGCCAGCACCTATGAAGAATGTGCAGAGGGTTAAGATTGAGCTGTGAGACAAAGGTCCAAGTGTGAATGTCGTAATGCATAGTGGAATGGCCACTAGAGGACTTGTGGAGAAGACTGAGACTAACCCGCTTATCTGAAAAGAGGTTGGTGAACAAGAATGGTTGGACCTAAAAGGGGAAAAGGAAAGCTATGTCACAGCTTGCAAAAACTTTGTTGAGACCGAGGCACCTAAGTCTCAGAGGCCTGTGGACCCCAGGATAGATGGTGAGATCAAACCATCCTTGCAAGAATGTATAGAGCTGTTGCACAACCAATAGCTTGAAGAAAACCTTCAAGTGTTGAAAGATAGCTGCGCCGTGCAGCCCCACCTACCTCCGGAAGTCAAACATGTGCACAAGTTGTACCAGTATAAGAAACGCATGGGTAGGGAGATGAGCCAAGTTGGAATGGTCCAATATCTAGCTACATATGGCCAATCAGCAGAATATTATACCTTTGGGGAGACTGTAGATCATGGTAGATATCGCAGGGGTCAAGGTCTGGGCTGATTTTTAAGTAATTCAGATCATAGAATATGCGGACCCATACCCTGTGCTCCTAGGGTTGGATTGGGCCATAGAAATAGGAGGCATCATTAACTTGAAAAAGAGGAGCATGGTATGTGAGCATGATAGTACATGAGTAATTGTGCCACTAGATCCATCGGAAGGAGAAGGATATACAGAACCTGTGCACAGTGAGGATGATGTCGATCACATTTATAAGCTAACTACAAGGGACAAAGATTGGATCAATCCTATGGTGGAGGGTGTGTTGTGTTGGGATAAGGACAATGAATACTCCTTTCACTCCAATGAAGAGGTCAAGAACTGGAAAAACCAATTATGTGATGTCTCGGTGCTTCGATGTCTTCGGGTCATGAGGGACTTCCACTGCATTTCCTGAGAGGTAAGAGAGCTACCCCACTTTGATGATTCTGGTAGCATTAAGGAGTTCCTGAGAATATTTGAAGCTGAGGTTCCAAGAGAGCGGAGGCTATGGGCGCTTAATCTAGCTATGCAAGGAACACCTACATGATGGTGGGACACCCACAAGGGGGCATTTCAGGATTGGGAGGAATGTTGAGATATGATGATCCTGCAGTTTGCACCCCTGGCTGATGTGCACACCAAGACGTTCCTTGGGCCAGGAGATCTCCGTGAGCATATGCTCACCTAGATAGAAAAATGGTACGATAGGACTACAGAAGAGTGGGTTCATCTATTTATTCATGCCTTGGGACCTATTCTCATCGCATGGTACTTAGATGCAGAGCTACATCAGCGCACCCACCACTGGGAAACATTAAAAGACGACTTTATAGGAACGTTCGGACTAGTTGGGGGAATAGAGGTGCTCAATGAAGCTCTACAGGACATAGATTCCTTTGTATTTAATGACTCACACCCCTGCGCAATACCAGAGGTCCTAACATGGGAAGTGGAGATGCAAGACATAGTCGACTATCGTAGTTTGGTGATAGATGAAATAATCCTCGGAACGTCTCTATCCTAGAATCTAAGGGGGAACGTACAGTTACTAGACCTCCGCTGCAGAATATTGACGTTACCCAGCCTCTCAAGCTACGTGAAATTAATATTGGAATGGAAGATCATCTTAATTTGGCCAAGATTAGGGACTAGTGGGATGAAGGTACCATAGGAAAAATTGCAGAGCTACTTATATAATATCAGGACCTATTCCCAACGAAGTTTTCTGAGCTCAAAGGAATCACAGGGGACCTAGGCATTATGCACATCACTCTGAAACTAGAGGTGTGTCCCGTAAAGCAACAAATTTATCGGCTGAACCCCAAATATAAGCAAAAGGTCAAAGAAGAACTTGACAAAATGCTCGTTGCGGGTATCATTGAACCTATCGAACAGTTTGATTGGGTGAGTCTGATGGTCGTCCAGGAGAAGAAAACAAAGGGGGAGATACGAATCTGTGTGGACCTATGCAAGTTGAACAATGCCTTTGTACTTGACCCCTTCCCTATGCCATTCTCAGATGAAATCCTTGACAGCGTGGGCGGACAGGAAGCATATTCCTTCACCGATGGGTTCTTAGGATACCACCAGATCAGAATCGCACCTAAATATCATAGTAAGACTACGTTTTCCATTGAATGGGGATCCTTTCAGTATAGAGTCATGCCATTTGGTCTCAAGAATGCACCTGCTATCTTCTTAAGAGTAGTAGTCGCCATGTTCAAATAATTCATACATAATTTTCTTCAAGTTTATTTCAATGACTAGACTGTATTCGGTTTGGTGAAGGAGCATGTCTCCAACCTGCGCATGATGTTGGATGCCTGTTGAAAGCACCAAATCTCTTTGAATATCAAGAAATGTATCTTTTATGTACCTTTTGGAATCTTGATTGGACACATAGTATGCTGACAGGGGCTGATGGTTGACCCTGCGAAGGTCACAATAATCATAAACCTAGTAGTTCCAACAACGAAGAAACAGTTGCATTTGATTCTTGGGCACACAGGCTACTACAGAAAGTTCATTAAGGGGTACGCGCTGATCACACCACCTATGGAAACGTTGCTCAAGAAGGATGTTTCATTTTTTTGGAATGATGAATGTAAAATGAGTTTTGAGCTACTCAAAGAAAAGATGGTCTTTGCACCTATACTAATATTTCCTGATTGGTTGAAGGAATTTCATGTTCATACATCAGGAATCGCCTTAGGAGTTGTCCTAATGCAACCCGGGGAAGGAGATATTGATCACCCTGTTGCCTTTGCTAGTAGAAAACTCTCTGGCATGGAGCGTAACTACTCCACGACCGAATGAGAGGGACTAGCTATGGTGTACGAATTACAGAAATATCGGCACTATCTATTAGGATGGCACTTTAAGATGTTTACAGATCATTCGGCTTTAAAGTACCTTGTCAAAAAGCCTGTGGTAGGGGGGAAGATTTGCAGATGGACGTTTTTGTTTTAGGAATACGACTTTGAAATCATAGTCAATCCAGGGAAGCTGAATGCGGGACTAGATCATTTGTCCTGCATTAAGACAAGTGAAGAACCTACTAACTTAGAGGAAGGATTACCAGACACACAGTTGTTCACCATTAAGGTCATTGATGTGCACTTCGCCGATATCATTCAGTTCCTAACGATAGGCATGGCACCTGCAGGATACTCGGTACAACAGAAGAAGGATCTGGTTACTCAGGCAACAGACTTTACCATTATAGCCAGTCAATTATATAAAATAGGAGCTGATGAGGTGCTACATAGATACATTTTGGAGCATGAGAGGCACGGTATCTTGTCAGAGGCGCACGAAGGCATCGCAGGAGGGCACTACATAGGCAAGGAAACGACACAAAATATCTTGTGGGCTGGACTATGGTGGCCTACCTTACATTGTGATTCTCATGATTATTGTAAATCCTGCGATACGTGCCAGTGGACAGGAAGGCCGTTGCACAGAGATGAGATGCCATTGACTTTGTGGGACCAGTCAACCCAGCCGGATGAAAGACAGGTGCGTGCTACATTATTACTACCACTGATTATGTAAGCAGGTGGGCTGAAGCACAGGCAGTAAAATATTGTACTACAGACACCACTGCACACTTCATATTTGAGTAGATTCTGACCAGATTTGGGTTCCTAAAGATCCTTATGAGCGACAGGGGAACACACTTTATTAATGAAATGATACAAGCCTTAACTGAGGAGTTCTGAATCCATCATGCAAAGAGAACCTTGTAGCATCTGTAGGCAAACAGAGTAGTTGAAGCTTTTAATAAAATCTTGGAACAAGCACTGACTAAGGTCTGCAACGCCGATCGTAGCGATTGGGACGTGTGCATCCCATCTATTCTTTGGGCCTATAGGATAACCTACAAGAAGCTAACAAGAGAAACCCCCTTTCGGATAGTCTATGGCAAAGAGGCCATTATGCCTATCGAGTATATCATTCCTAGTCTATGTATCACAAAATTTACAAACATGGAGGAACCTGACATCATGGAAGAGTGCCTCGCCCAGCTTATGGCTATGGAGGAGGATTGGTTTATTGCTAACTTTCATCAGCAAGTTTAGAAGGCTCGCGATAAATTATGGCATTATCAAAAAATTCATCAAAAGACATTCAAAAATGGTGAATTGGTCCTGTTATATGATAGCCAGTTCGCAAAACATGTAGGAAAGTTCTGATAGCATTGGCTATGCCCCTACACAGTTAAGGAAATCACGAACGGTGGAGTGGTTAGGTTAGCTACACTACGCGGAGATGTGCTACCATGCTATATCAATGGGAGTCGGCTCAAACCCTATCAGATCGAATGAATATATGGCCGGAGTATCTAGCTAGGATAGGATATACCCACCAGGAATGATGAGTACAGACACAACTAGGGTACGTACCGAAAGCAACCACAACTTTGCAATAGGACAGTTGAACCAGATATGGAAGCCCGGCACAACAGAAGGACCTACATCATAGATGGTCGTGCATATTGCACTGAGCGCTGCTGCCCATAGTCAAGAAGTGCTGCCCCCATTGGTCGTAGCCATCAACGAACTATGTGCACAGTTGGAGATCCCACCACCATAGTGACTCCGGACAAGTCACAAGATTGTGTTGGGGGACTGTTGGAGCAGGGTCCTCCAAAGGCTGCGAATTGGGAAAATTTTGTATATTTTTGGCATATTTTAGTGTAGTGCAAGGGTTTTGGGTGGGAAAAAGCCCCAAAAAGCATTGTAATGGGTCAAAGGGTAGACCTAGAGTCCGAAAACCACAGTTTATGGACCATAGGAAAGTTAGGCTAAATCATTATAAATAGAAGGAAATTTTGGATTGTAAGGTAGGCATGAATAGGGATTGATGAGAATTTTAGATTAGTAGATCTTTTTGGGTTTTTGGGGAAAGGAATCCTGTTGGCCGTGTGCACAGAGATCCCCAGTCCTGCTGTGTGCAGAACCAGCAGCTCTGTGTGCAAGTTGGGTTTTGGGTATTGTCAGAAGGATCTGAAGGATTAATGAATGTAGAAGGTTGTTGAATATTTGAATCGATTGATCTTACAGTAGATGTGAATCTGTGATAAATGTTTCTGTTATACATGATTTTGTGTTATATACGAACGTATTGTGTTATCTTTTATGCTGCGTTGATATCTGATTTGAATCTTTTTTGTGGTAATTTATGCAAGAGTAGCCGTGATAGCAGCGTTAGTGTTATATTATAAGTTGATAATTTGATAATTACCGTGATTATAATTAGTATTGTGCACGTGGAGACGAAGGAAAGCCATAGATTTGGGCCCTGTGATATAAGATCTAGTACTTACGCAGCTTTGCTTGACTTACCTCCCCTCTCGCAGGGTGCGGAAACTTAGTTCCAGCACCCACCCATACTGCTTCGGGTGAGACTTTGAACTGCACAACATTAGGGGAATTTTGAGGTCTAAAATGGGCCTCTTAAGGAAAATGTACAATAAAAATTCACTTTATGAGAACCAATAACATTTTAGGGGATGACATCATCCCTAATGGTTGAGGTGGCATTGCTTTAGTTAAAGATACTTACTTGTCACATTCTCAATGGTGGATAAAAACTCATGGTTAACCATGGTAGTGCTCTAAGTACTTTTAAACTCATAAAATAAAGTACTAATAATAAATGTCATTTCACACTTTTTGAATAAAATAATATTATTGTCATTTCATATTTCTTGAAAGAAACAATGCATATCCCTATACATTTATTATATTATATTATTTTTATATAGTGTATTAATTACATGTTCTTATACAATTTAAATAATATAAATTTTAATTAATAACATATAATATAATTAAGAATTTCTAAATTTATATTTATATTTTATTTTAAGTTATTTAAGTACAAAGGAAAAATGCATTAATTGTTCAATGATAACGATTGTTTCTTGAAAAAGCTCATTCTTATTTATATTCACATCAATACAATTTTTTATTAATTTTATTTCGGTACAGATTTTGAATTGAATTTAACTATGGTTACATGGATTGTGGTGCAAAAAGTGAATTGAAAATTTATAAATATTATTTTGTTATTTCCTTAGGAGGCCCATTTTAGACCTCAAAATTCCCCTAATGGCAGGTCACTGCCGAAGCGCTAGTAGTATAGGGGTTTGTTGGCAAACCTTAACCTCCAAACCTAGGTCAGGACCCCTCGAGCCAACAATTTTTTCACAACTCCACTTGTGAACAACTCTCAATCTTCCCATTGCTACTACTCAGCTAGTCAGGGACTTCAACCCACTATTATCTTCCTGCGCTGCAATAATGAAGACCAACATAGGGCATGGAGGGCTACCACCTACCACTGCAATATGTTCATTTCCTACAATGAAAATGGGCTAGGAAGAATGCCCATCATCTATTGTAGAAGTCCTTATCCATACACAAGTCTCAGGCTCCACAATCCGGCTCCTAGTTTTAAAAACCATTGAGCTCCACAATTTCCATTCTAGTAGTCACCTTTGTCCATAAAGGTGGTGCAAGTCGACTAAAACATGGATACTATCATGTTGTCCTCCAGCAGACCATAAATTACCAATCTCATCCATAATTCATCTTCTCTCATGCTTCCCTCCAACAATCCATGAGAGAGAAAGTCCACACTGTGGCATCTGCACCTAGTTAAGGAATCCCCACACCTGGGTTAACCGTCCACATGGTTTCCCACATACTTCACCAATCCACCCTTTTCCCTGCAAAATAGGAGCTATTGCACAAATATAGGCACCGTCAATGTGTCCTAGCCTACGACACCATCAAAATATCATACAAGGGTCCATGCCGTGTTACCTGACAATTTGTCACCGTCCCTGCCATTCCCCGTCCCGCACATTGGAGGGCTTATTCTGTGACCTGTGAGCAGTGACATGCCTTGAAACCACTTTCATGGCATTCCTTTGAACATGAGCTTTAATTGCCCTGAAGACATCTCCTTGTGAAAAACCCTAAAAACACCCCTTTTTGCATTGGTGCGGGCAGCCAGTTCAGTACCCGCGCCAATGGGGAAAATCCTTCAAAGAGGGCATGCCAATTGGCGCTCTGTCCTAGAGTCGCACTCACGCCAGCCATTTTAAGGAGTGTTTTTTTAAAATAAATGGCGGAAGTTTCGTCCTAACTAATTCATAAACTGGTATCTATCTTGAGTTGGGAGGTTTGGCTCTGAAATTTCCATGTAGGGGAAGTGGTTTGCCACCTCTCATGGAAGCTTCCTTGAGGATAGGTCTAATCCCATGATTATAGGGATCCCAACTCCCCTTCCTCCATCTATAGAATCTTGCTCATCCCCTTTGCAAGCTACTCTCCAAGAATCTCCAAGTTCCCAAGAGCTATCAGAGCCTTATGCTGCAAGAGCCTTGATCATTCCCTTAAGGCCAAATCCAAGCAAGGAGACTATTGTCGAGACATCCGAAGAGAGAGGCTTGTCCCATCCCTGGTAGGATTTTTCGAGACGTGTTCCGCTGGCGACCCTCTGAAGGAGAATTCAACGTCAGAACTTGGTTGTACTCTCCGTTGATTGATTAATAATGAACGACTATTAGTTATGGTTCCACTCTTGTTATTGATTATGATGATGAGTTATGTCCTTTCTAACTGACATATAGTTGCGTATACTGGATTTTATGCTTGCGTTTGTATTGTTTCTTACGTGTGCAGGTGTTCGATCACAGAGATCGTGAGGATTGTGATCTGCTGGAGCTAAGGAACGGGAGCGCTACCTCTTCTACGAACGACAGCATTGGATTCCAGGTAGGCCTTCATCACTAGTTGGTTTATTTGCAACTGGGAACTTGTGCTATAGCATTTGACGATTGTTGATAGACCCGGTCTGGGCTAGTAGGGATCACCTCTGTCCGCAGAGGGGATTTACCTCCACAACAATTTGGTGACTCCGCTGGGGATCGTCTAGCTTGTTGTTGTTTGTTTTATGAGCTATAGACAGAGCCTGAAGTTAGCCAGATAGCCTTCAAAACGCTCTTGCTCTGCAATTGTGAAGTAGATCAAAGATACTTCAGTCAATCTATGGTTTAGTTTGTAAACTCAACATTTGGAGCATTGTCTTGTCTTTTCGGTTGTTTCTCGATTCTGCTTTCTTAATCAGCCTTTTTGGTTGGCTCTTTTTGTGATTTTTCCTCTTGGTTATCTTGATCATCACTGGTCTGCTTCTTGGAGTGATTTTTTTTAAAAATTTTCATAGCAAACTCGACTAGCGCGCTTTACAGCCTGACAGTCGCACCCACTGGCGCAGGTTGCTAGTGTATTACTTGCGCCAATTGCTTTCTGGCGCTAGTTTCAGCCTCACAGTCGCGCCAATCCTATGAGGCACTAGGGTTTGTTCTGTTCTAAGCTCCCTGAGCCTGTTCAGTGTGTTTGGTCTTGTTTTTTCAACTACTTGAGTGTCCTGGAGTCCTGTTTGACTGACTGTGACCTTCATCCTTTGGTTGTTTGCCCATTTCCATCGATTTCACATTTTAGCCCTAGGGCATCTAGGTGCTCTTGTGTGTCGAGCCTTCCTTGGGAGTTTTTGGTTTTTGTTGGTTCAGTCAACCTTTTGATTGCTCCTCTACATTCGTTTAGTGGTTGTTCATCGTTTTATTGCGATTTTTGGGTGATTGTTCTTTTCTTCATTCGAATTTCGCTTGATCTTGCTTTGGGCCTAGATTACACGGTCCATTGGAGTCTTTGGGATCCTCTTGGTTTTGAGGGACCTTTTGTCAATTTGGAGATCTGATTGTGTGTTTGCATTGAGTGAAATTGGTTTGTTTTTCTCTTTCATTATCATTTCTCAAATTGTTTTTCTCATTAATTTTCACTTGTTTAGTGCATTGTGTTATTAAACATTGAAAATACAAAAAGAATCTATTTTGCTTTTGATTAGTTAGTGCAAATTAAAATATTTTCAATGTTATTAGAGATTAGTGACTTTGAAAGAAAATTTTTTGGTTTCCATTAGCTGCATTAGAGACTTTGTTGGTTGTTCTCTGATCGTTTCATTATTGTGTGAAAAGCTCTTAACTCTCTCGTAATTAGCCTTCATCAAATGAAATGATGTACTGTGGCATATAGTTTGCATTTAGGATATTTTGAGATATAACATTCGCTAAGGCCTGAAAACTGAAACGTAATTGAAGATAAACTTTAAAATTTATTCAATTTACACTAAGGCAACATTGAAACATTAACGCAACATTTAGTGGTCTAGGCTAGAGATGTGTTCTCAAAGGCTTCCAAACTCAGTTGTGGCTGTCAGCTTCTGGCTTTAGACAGCGCCAAGATGAAACTCGCGTCCCCATCGTCAGTCGCACATATAAAGGGAGACCCCACTAGGACTTATCCTTTATCCACAGGAAGTTGTTCCGTCAGCCTTCCATACCCGTGATAATAACGGAACAACATTCGGGGGAGATTGCCTACACGTACGTTAAGTCCTTGGTTGATTTTCTTTCATTTTGAAACCGTTGTGTATATTGCGCTCACTGTTATTTGGTACACACTTTTCCTAGTTTACTCGAGTAGTCATTTGATATTTCTCTCGACTCTCAACTTGGAAAAAGGATCACCAAGCGCTTGTCCTTTTCACGCTTGCGTCAAATCTGAAAAGAGATAGAGTCACCTTCATCCATTTCGACTCTTAAAACATGAAACGATGAATTTTCTAAGTTTCAATGTGGTCAAATTAATCACTTATGATCACACGCCCTGTTAGAGTTTGCTTGTTGGCCGTTTGATTGTGTGTCTTGACTCTTTTTCAAAATTTCCGTGTGCGTGTTTGATCTTTTTTCCTGTCATTACTACCATGAAGGTCAAGCACCTCCGTTTCGTCTAATAACCCAAATGACTACTGACGATTCATCGTAGGCTTCTCATCCCTCTGCTGAACCACAGCAGCCCATTGTTTCCGAGTTTCCTGACGGGGGACCGGTTCTTGCTGAGCAACCCTTTGGGGGACCAGTTGAGTTCAATTGGCTCTTTTCTGACCCTTGGTATGAATTGAGATTAGGATCTGATTTCCTTTCTCTTACATCGGGTTCACCTTTTATAGCTGTTGTTTTTCCTCCTAGTCCTTGCCGTCTATTGCAAGATCTAGCGGCAGGCTCAAACATGAGTGATTCTGGTGAGGAAATCCCAACGTCTGGTGAAGACCAGCAACTATTCCCGATGAAGGTTATTCCTAGAAGACAACCCCGAATCATCCGTCATGTCGTCACCCCGTCCTTCATTACCCAGAGTGGTACAGATTCGGGGCCGCATTATCGCCACCGCCTGCCCCCCATGGGGGTATCGGGCCTCCTTCGACGAGGCCGGTTGGTCCTTCATTGGGAACCAAGTCTCCTTCGACACCCGTTACGTCATCCCCTCGTGTCACCGTACCCGTTAGGCCCACCGGTCGCGGTGGGTCGCATTTGCACCACTATCACGCACGTCCGCAAGGGTCGTACAGCCCTCGAAGATGTTCACACAGCATCTGCTATGCCGAAGAACATTTCTCCGGAGGAGTATCGGTTGTCCCTACAACA
The DNA here is from genome assembly GCA_034641835.2 of Pinus albicaulis. NCBI lineage: Eukaryota > Viridiplantae > Streptophyta > Pinopsida > Pinales > Pinaceae > Pinus > Pinus albicaulis. The sequence continues at coordinate 1,372,469,808 of CM076570.1, forward strand.
ACCGAACCCCGAGGTTGGACCATCCTCCCAAGATCCCAACCGCTCTTATTTTTCGCACTATGCACAGGATGGTACACCCGTGTATGCTTTTCCAGGTCAGTATGATGAGCACGGGGACATTTTGCGTCTACCCGCTCTTGAGGCTCACCTCCATGCTCAAGTTTTACCTTATAACCAAGCTTGATGGAAATGTACCTTCATCATAGTGAGGAACCGAATGCAAAGTTTTGTGCATTGAGCATAGGTACCTTGCAACTTTAGAATTCTTTCTTCCTTTTTCCTCATCATGACAAGTGAGCGATCTAATGATTTTCTAACCTCATCCTTTCCATCAAAGGATAAAAAAAGTTTCCCTGCTGGCAGATGTGGACTTGAGACAACAATTTTCTCCTCAACTCTGGGAGGTATAAAACCTCATGTAGAAGAAATTCTCGAAGACCTGGCAATTTAAGCCTGATTGTGCTAAGCCCTGGTGGATTGAGTTTTGATTTGTATCCAAAGTATACTTCCCCATCAACATTGTCAATAAATTCTTTAAGAAAATATTTTCTAAAATTCATGTGGCATGTTTCTCATGAATCAAGTAACCAATCATTTTGCCAAGAAGCAAGTGAAACATTAAACAATTCTTTAGTTACTCCAATATTACAATGTGCCACAACATAATGAATGGATTCATGTGCTTTACCTTTCTCTTTGTCATCAGTTTTACCTTTGGCTTCATTTATTTCCTGCTAAATTCTCTCCCAAGTAAACTTGCATGTGGATGCATCATGTCCATCTCTATTACACCGTGTGCAATGAAGATCATATTTTTCTCCTTGAAATTGTCTTCCCCCCCTGCCTCTGAAATTTCTTCTTCCTCTTCCTCTTCGGCCACCTCTTAGTCTAAAATAATATTAAGCATGCTTCTTCTCTCTATGTGCAAGACACAAATTTTATTTGGAATATTGAGGAGTTTTATTCTTCCCAAAATCCTTTTATCTCTTTGAAAACTTCTTCTCAAGGGAGTCAAAGGTAATCTGCTTGAGGTCTCCACTTGATTGCAATGACTCAAGATGATGTGAGTAAGTTGGATATAATTTCTTGACATAAGCTATGATAGGTATTTTTCTTTTAACAACAATCTTTTTAATGTCATGCATGATAGATCTTACTTTTGATGCTAAAGGAGGAGGGGCACCATTTCTCAATTCAAGATTGAATAGTTTGATCATCAATTGAATAACTTCAATTTTTGAGTGTGATTTATACATTTCTTACAACTTATTCAAGGCTTCATAAGCATTTGAGAATGGTGTAATCTGGTGACTCACCTCTTCATTTACAGATGTTGCAATCAAGGCATAGGCCTTATTGTTCTTGTTGTCCTAAATGATGATCTCCTTGTATGAGGTAGGCTTTGTAGGTGAATTTTCTCTGTATCCTTCACAAATTCCTTTCCACAACTCATTAAAAATGAGAGTGTGCTTGATTTTCCAAGACCACTGAGGATAGTTCTTGTTGCCAATGAGAACCACTCCCACAATAGATATGAGTGAATGAATTCGAAATATGTACTGTAAAAAAAAATCATTTTGCTGCCACTATGCCAATACCATAAAAAAATGAAGTATGTTTCGAATTTGTAAAAAAAAAGTGAATGTTTTATAAACCAAATATATATTTAGGGAAGGGCTTATATGGGAGAGGTAAAATCTAGGGAGGTGTATGTGGGCGAGAGTGTTTATGGGGGAGGATTAGGTGTCAACATCTCTCTCCCCCCTCTATCATTGTGTTTCCCTCGCCCTCTCTTAACCTTCTCTACCTCTCTCACTCCTCTCCCTCTCTCTCTCTTCATTCCTCCTCTCCCCTCTCCTTTAGTTTATCTCAATCTCTTCCTTGTCACTACCCTTATCTCTCCACCTCTATCACTCTATGTTTTCTTTCTTCCATCCCATATATATCTAGAGTTAATATATATCATGATATATTAATATATATTAATATATATTAATATGAATATTATATTTAATATTATTATTATTATTATTATTATTATTGTAATATTAATATGAGGGTTAAGAATGTTTTTTTGCATGGTATTAATAATAATTTGGTCCATGGTATTTGCTCATTGGATTCACCTAAATATATCATGTTTTTGAGTAAATATATAAAGAAAAGGTTTTATTTATTTACCATACCTCTAGAGTAAGTATAAAAAGAGGTTTTATTTATTTACCATACCTATAGTTTATTTATATGTTCATTTATTTACAATACCTCCTTTTTGAGTGTTCGTAAATATCACTCCAGGTTAAGAGGAAAGAATAATTATTAAAAATATATTGATTACAATTGAACATACATTACAAATGTTTACAAAATTTCTTACATTACATCTACACATGTGCCCTAGACTGGGCTATAGAGCACTAGGAAAATATATCCAAATATGATTAATTTATCACTAATATTGAAATATATCTAATATTAATACAATCATTTTAAATTTGCTAAATATGTGTGAGATTACCTCATCATTTTAATTTTAAATTTGCTTAGTTAACTAAGTTTGTTGAGATGAAAAACATCGTTAATAAATTTAATGATAAAAAATGATGAAATACAAATTTTGAATGCAAAGTGACAATAATAGTGTTGAATGATAGACAATGTGAATGATAACAATGTGGTCAAATACAAATAGTCTTCATTGTCATCAATGTCAAACAATTTTCTGCTACTATTCTTATTTTTAACCTTATTAGTTTTGTCATATTTTCATATCAATTATATGAAAATGACAGCTGAAATCATAAACTATTTAAATATTTAGCTTTAATTGTTGCAGTAAACATCATACCTTGTCTCTCTTGTTGTCCAAAACTTATAGGTTGAATTATTATAAGACAAAAATCAATGTAAATTGTCAATAATTTTTTGTGTTTAGAGTGAAATCTATGCACACTATTAATCCAATCACTTTAAAATTAATTTACATCATACATCTAATTACGTCAAATTAGAAATCAACATCTACATTGAAATCAATGCATCTAATGTAAGAAATCAAATAAGATTAGAAAACAACTTCTACAGTAAAATCAATGCATCTAATGAAAGTAATAGAATAGGATTATAAATCAACATGTACACTGAAATCAATTCATTTAGTGTAAGCAATCAAATAGGATTAGAAATTGCCATCTACAATTGAAATCAATGCATTTAGTGCAAGCAATCAAATAGGATTAGAAATCATCTACATTGAAATCAATGCATCTAGTGCAAGCAAGCAAATAGGATTATAAATCACTGTCTACACTGGAATAAACATATTTAGTGAAAGTAGTTAAATAGGATTTGAAATTATATACATTTAAATTAGTGCATCTAGTGCAAGAATTCAAATATCATTAGAAATCAATATATAGATTAAAATCAATGCATCGAGTGAAAGAAATCAAATAGGATTAGAAATCACCATATACATTGAAATCAATGCATCTAGTGCAACAAATATTCTTCCCTCTCCCCCCATCCATATATATTGATATCTCCCTCCATCTTTCCTTCTTTGTCTCTCTATCTCACCCCCCAAACACACACACTCTCTTAGTCCATATCTATCAATCTCTTTGTCCCTCCCTGCCTCTCTCCATCTCTCTTTTCTTCCCTATCTTCACCTTCTGTCTATATCTTTCTCTTCCCCTTCTATCCCTCTCCCCAAATTCTATCTCTATTTTGTCCTACTATCCTCTCTCCATATCTCTCAATCTTCCTTATCTCTTTGTCTCTTTCCCTCTCTCCACCTTTCTCTCTCTTTGTATTTCTTGTTACCTTTGTCTCTCTCCCCCTCCAACTCCATCTTTCTTTCCCTCTTTCCCGCTGTTGAATTTCCATGACCTCGGGTCTAGGATAAAGTCTTAAAATATTTGACACTACCAAACAAAGAATATCAATAGAACTACTTTACATAGTGGGATATAAACCACAGTAAATCACAATTAAACATAATATAGAAAACTTTTTACTTTTACAACCCAACTTCGTTATATTAAAAACTTATCATACAATAGTCTAGGGCTCTTTTACTAGGGATAATTATCCTCATACATCCACTAGTACAAGATACAAAGAAGACACTTTGACCATTTGGATGTAGTGCAATTTGTCGCCCCTCTCGATTGTACCCTGTACCATCCCCGTCCTTCGGCTCCTAATTTGCAACTCCTGACTCTATCAATGCTTGAAGTCCAACTCGCCACAAAGTCTCGGCCATATAATATGCCCTCTAGTTTTCCCTTTGTCCATTGAGGGCACAAAAAATCGAGACTCCTGTTAAGTTGTGTTGGAGCAGGGTCCTCCAAAGGCTGTGAATTGGGACAATTTTGTATATTTTTGGCATATTTTAGTCTAGCGCAGGGGTTTTGGGTGGGATAAAACCCCAAAAAGCATTGTAATGGGTCAGAGGGTAGACCTAGAGTCCGCAAACCACGGTTTACGGACCACGAGAAAGTTATGCTAAATCACTATAAATAGGACATTTTGGATTTTAAGGTACGCATGAATAGAGATTGATGCAAATAGATGATTAGTAGATCTGTTTGGGTTTTTAGGGAAAGGAATCCTGCTGGCTATGTGTGCAGGTTAGGTTTTGGGTATTGTAAGAAGGATCTGAAGGATTAATGAATGCGGAAGGCTATTGAATATTTGAATCAATTGATCTTATTGTGGATGTGAATCTGTGATATTTGTTTCTGTTATACATGCATCTGTGTTAGATAAGAACGTATCGTGTTATCTGTTATGCTACGTTGATATCTAATCTGAATATTTTCTATGGTAATTTATGCAAGAGTAGCCATGATAGCTGCGTTACTATTATATAAGTTGATAATCTGATAATTACTGTGATTATAATTGGTATTGCACACGTGGATGCGAAAGGAAAGCCATAGAGCTAGGCCCTGTGATATAAGATTTGGTACTTACATAGCTCTGCTTGACTTACCTGTCCTCTCCCATGGTGAAGAAACTTGGTTATAGCACCCACCCATACTGCTTCGGGTGAGACTTTCGCCTGCGCAAGCAGGTCACTGCCGAAAGGGCCAGTAGTATAGGGGTTTGTTGGCAAACCTTAACCTTTGAACCTAGGTCAGGACCCCTCAAGCCAAAAAATGGTTCTGTTGCTGGGACTTGGAGCATTTTGAAAGAGGGATCAGGTAATGTTAAGAGAGTACTGGAAGCCCGAGAAGAAATAAATTGAAGAGTGGTTTGAAAGGAAGATTCAGGAATTTGTGATAAAAGAGAATCGCAGCACAAGGTTAACAACGTAAGAGTGGAATAATAGGTACTTTTCTTTGTAACGTTTTCAACCAAGATTTAGGAGTGGCTGGCAAGGCTTATAGAGTTCTAGAAGTGTTGGAAGGACAAAAGGATTAAACAGTGGAATCCAGAGTTGATCCAGTAGCCGGAAAAGACTGATATCACCATCACTCGCACAGTGGATCACTGTGTGGATAGCGTACTAGGAGGGTTCGTAATAGGATTTGCCATCGACCAAGTCATTTCCTATTCTGAAGTAGAGAGAAGGTTTTTCAAGGGTTTTCGGGTTAAGTTTCTGAAGACCTTACCATTGTTGATTAAGATATTATTGTGCGAAAAGAGCATTCTGTGTAGACATACCGAATGAATGAGCTCTGATTGGGATGGAAGTACAACACGAAGTGGTAAGTACTATCGAACCAACCCCGAAGGAGATAGGTCTGTATATAGTCTGCTAAGAGGGGGAGCTGCGCAAAGCCCTCCAGCTACACCACCTTCAAAGTGACGTAAGGGTTGTTAGCCATCAATAAAATTTTGTCATAACTGATGATGGCTAAAATAGGTCTTTAGTCTTCAAGAAACAAGTTTGAAGTAAAATTGTGACTTCTTGAAGCCTCTCTATGTTCCTTGTCCAAATATTCATTCTCTGATATCTTAACTTCAAAACCTTCAAAGAAAAGCCTTGCTTTTATAAAAGAAACTATTCATCAGACCCATTTTTCATCATTTTTCCTTTTGATAAATCCCTCTGCAAAAATTCCCTAGTTTCCCCATTTTACCCTTTTATTTCCTCAAAATCCCCTTTTAAACCATTTAACCCTTTTTATTTGGTTTAGAAAAAATCCTTTTACCTTACCCGAAACACTAAAAAACCCATAAAATTCCATAAAAACCTTTGAATACCCTTTTCTGCTCCTTTTAGGCCTTAAGCCCCTTTCGCTTAAGCCCGAGCCCCTTTTCTGCAGTAAGACTATGCCCTGCAACCAAAGCGCTAAGCCCATCGGCATTTCAGCCTTTCGTAGGTCCCCTGACCCTTTTTTCTTTTTAAAATATCCACCGCGAATGCGAAACCCCAATCACATCTAGACCGTCCATTCCCCGAGATCTGATGGCCTATGCATCATCGCATCGGACATTGCACATCGGCCATCCCCATTCCTTTGTTCCGAGACCCTTTCTCCGCCGATATGCCGATCCCCTGATGAAATCTCCACCGTCGATCTCCCCTAGATCGGATGGTCTGCACTCCGTCGGCACTTCATCGCATCGACGCATCACTCATCGCAATTCCAAATCTCCCTTGTCTCCTGGCCCTTTTCCTCCAGCCGATGCAATCCCGCGATCAAATATCCACCGTAAATAAAATCTAATTGAGCGGTCCATGCTATCCCACCTCATCACCTTTTCCCCTCCCCTCACACCATTCACACCCTTGCGCGATTCCACGATGCGTTCTCCATCGTTGATATTTTCAATCCGACAGCCCACATTACTTCTACTTTTCAACCCTGCCCTTCTAATTCTCCCTCATCAAAAAATCTTGACCGTCGATCCTCACAATCTGACAGCTGTCATTGCTTCCCCTTTCTTCCACCCGGCCAGCCTTATATACCTTCCTGTTTGATATGAGCCATCGATCCAATCTGATTGGACAATCCTCACTCATCGGCACATCATAATTCTGGTTTCCTCCTCCCCAGGACCCTCTGCTTTGCTGATTGTCAATCCACCGAAGTTCATCTCAGCCGTCCATCTTCCAGATCCGACAACCATCAGCTCTCCTCCCATATAATCTCATCGGTCCCACTTGACCGTACCGAGCTTTTTCATCATGTCTTCTTTCAATCTCCACCGTTGATCTCCCAGATCAGATGGCCAGTGATCATTTTCATGCCTGATTTCACCAAACCTCTCGAATGTGCATCTTGCACGAGAAATGGGAATTTTTCCAAAGGACACGTGTTGATCATCCACCTGTGTCACATTCATGTCATATATTACCGCTTCTCACCTTAACCCCACTCAAAAACCACTCGTAGTTTTCTGCAAAACCGCCTATCCATATTTTCGTGCCACAAGCAGATTTAAAACTTGTTTTTCATGGTTTTTTCCATGGAATCCACTCCATTGCATACACTCCCTCCACAAATTCTCTTTCGCCCCCCGCCAAGCCCTCTGAAGTAGTTATAGCCCCATTTGCATGTTTTTATAATATTTTGATGTTTGTTGCAGGTTTTAATGGCAAATAATATTTGAGAGCTGTCCCACAGTCCAGTAAAGGGACAAGGCTGAGGATGGCGATCCTCTGTGGCCAAATTCGATATAAAAAGGGACATAAAGGGCTGGATTATCAAGTTTAATCAATATGTCATGAATGTTTATTATACAATCAAAACCCTCTAGCATAAGCCACCTATACATCAAATCGAGCAAAGCAGAAGAAACACCAAGACAGTGAAGAGTATCAGAGATTAAAGTTAAAGGATTAAAGTTAGAAGCCCGAAGATTAAAAGGCTTAATCCACAGATTAAAGATAAAGACATAGTATGAAGCAGAAAGATGATAAAGAAGGCCTAAAAGCATATCAAAGGCCTAATTCAAGTTTAAAGTGACAAATCAGACAGATCACCCAAAAGATCACTTCATAATGCTAGATCATTGAATAAATTTACCCCTCCGAAGATCGGAAATGCCACCTACAATTTTATTTTCCTCAAAAGAATACATATTTAATGCACTGTCAGAGATAGTTTTCAAAGACAGCTCAAAAAGTAATTGCCAGCCTACCAAAAGCCTCAAAAGTCAACAAAAGTGACTGAAGTTGATGAAACTGAATGAAAAAAATAAATTAAAATGGAGTTAAACATCTGAAATCTTCTCCATAAGGCTTCCCAAAGGCCAAGAAGCATTTACTCTGTATTAATTGAATAGTTGGACCTTCTTTCCACTCCGCCTCCTCAATTTACCTATATATATCATATGAGGAGTTCATTGTTATTGTTGGTTGAATACTTATTGAATGTAAATAGTTGTTGAGGTTGTTGAAGCTCTGTTTTGTAATTGAAGAAAGATAGGCTGAGGAGAGAAGTTTGAAGCTGTAAAGACCTATTGGACTTGAAGATTGTAACTAGTTTGAACATCAAATATACAAGCTAATTTATGGGATCTTGGTCTATGTCAATGGTGATGTTTTTCTTACTGTAATTGTTATTTTTCTAATGTTTTCCATACTATCCACTTTCTCTGATAAATAACAACAAATATAGATTAGTATTTACTGTAAAGTACCCTATTTCTCACTGATAAATCTTTATCTATGTTTTCTTCTAATTATTTTTTTAGGATAATTCAATAGAGTATAACTAGTGAAGTGTTGGGGAGCCCATTTTTACTGAGTACAACTTGAGATGTTGCCTCAAAAATATCCTTTATGAATATGATGAAAGTAGGATAGGTTCAAAGTCCTTAATTAATCTTAGGCTATTCTTTTTTTATCTTAACTTTTTTCCTTTGAGAGTATGCTGAAAGCAGGCTAGGTTAAAATTCCTTACTTGATCTTAAGCTGCCCTTTGTTTTCTCATATGTTTTCTTCTTTCACCACACTTCTTAATGTTCCATATCAAAAATCAATCTAAATAGATCTTTTGACATAGATGACTTGCCCCATGGACCACTCTTGAAACTTGTTGTGCAATTAAATCCTTTTATGACTCCATAGCCCAATAGATTGATACTATTTCTTACCTATCCTATCAATTGAACCATTCTTTCAACTCACTCACACCTTTACCCTTCAAAAGACCTCCTTCATTTTGATGATATCCATCCCAACCAAAAACAAGCAAAACCCTTGTACTTCATAACTAGCCTAATATCATATCATAAGCCTTAAAGATATATCCTTTGAAAACAATTATATAGAGATATCCCTCTCTAAATCCAAGAGGGCTAGATCCTAGGATTCCAAAGTGGTTCTGATGTAGGCTCTGCAGCATTCGTTCTTGCCAACGTTGCAAACTACGGAGACCTAACAAGGGTAAGAACTCGGTCGAAACCCCGCTAGAAGAAGATATGGTTGTGCACTTGAAACTACCTACCTTCAAAGGTGCACGAGATGAGGATATGGACCGATTTTGGTTTGTTTTAGATTCAGTATGGACTGCACAGAATGTGGCTAACGATACTGTGAAGAGGGCTTAGCTATCCCTCGCCTTCAAAGAAAGAGCTCTGGACTGGTAGCTCAGCACAAGAACACAAATATTCAAGTTATTAAGGATTCCCTAAAACAAAAATTCTGAAAGCCTAAGTCCTACTCTCAAATAGTGGCTAACGTAAAATATTTTAAGCAAGGGCCTACTGATTCTGTGTGGGAGGCTAATCAGCGATTGAAAAAATCAATTAGAGAAGGAGGATTCCGGTATGATGACAGGAAACACACTGAATGGTTCGTCGCTATGTTGCTACCTCACCTATGCGTACCTATGAGCCATCAAACTTTCAAATCACAGGATAAAGCCTTGGAAGTTTCTATGAAGTTAGAAGCTACGCCAAGAGATGAAAGGAAGTTAGAAGAAGCAAATCCAGAGCAACTAGGGGCAATGCACATGGAAATTCAGAGCATACAAAAGGAACGAGGAAAGGAAACAAGTTCAGACATATGGTGCATATGCTGTCAGGTATCTGGGCATACAAGAGACCAGTGCCTGCTATTGACAGACTACCTACAGGTGGGAGGACCTAGTCCATTGCATCTGGGATCGAGCGGAGGACCTAGTCCATTGTGTCCAGGGTCAAGCAGACCTGTGTTATGGTGCAATGATTTCCATGTAGCCAGCCTACATGATACTAACCATTGCCCTTGTCTAGGTGCATATGTCCCAGAGCTAAAGCAACAATGGTGCAGGTTTTTCCATTCAGTAGGACACAATGAACAGAACTATCAAAATTATGATCAGATGATATACCGGGGAAACTTATATCGGGTACAATCGGACCCTATGTCGCCAAGATCCCCCACAAGCATGGTTGGCTCCCTGGCTAGGGGCAGGGGAGGAGGTAGGGGTGGAAGCGCAGGTCAAGGACAAGGGCAACTAATCTGCTATAACTATGGAGAAGTAGGGCACTTTGCAAGAGACTATCTGAATCCAACCAGGAAGTCCTGCTGATACTGCAGACAGCTAGACCATGTGATTGAAGATTGTCCTATCTTGATCGAAAATATGCAAGAGAAGAAGCCAGCACCTATGAAGAATGTGCAGAGGGTTAAGATTGAGCTGTGAGACAAAGGTCCAAGTGTGAATGTCGTAATGCATAGTGGAATGGCCACTAGAGGACTTGTGGAGAAGACTGAGACTAACCCGCTTATCTGAAAAGAGGTTGGTGAACAAGAATGGTTGGACCTAAAAGGGGAAAAGGAAAGCTATGTCACAGCTTGCAAAAACTTTGTTGAGACCGAGGCACCTAAGTCTCAGAGGCCTGTGGACCCCAGGATAGATGGTGAGATCAAACCATCCTTGCAAGAATGTATAGAGCTGTTGCACAACCAATAGCTTGAAGAAAACCTTCAAGTGTTGAAAGATAGCTGCGCCGTGCAGCCCCACCTACCTCCGGAAGTCAAACATGTGCACAAGTTGTACCAGTATAAGAAACGCATGGGTAGGGAGATGAGACTAATGACACAGATCAGTGATCACAAAATGGATCAAGTTATTTTAGACTTGGGGTCAGATGCGAATGTACTACCTAGGTAGACTTGGCAACATATGGGGGAGCCCAAGTTGGAATGGTCCAATATCTAGCTACATATGGCCAATCAGCAGAATATTATACCTTTGGGGAGACTGTAGATCATGGTAGATATCGCAGGGGTCAAGGTCTGGGCTGATTTTTAAGTAATTCAGATCATAGAATATGCGGACCCATACCCTGTGCTCCTAGGGTTGGATTGGGCCATAGAAATAGGAGGCATCATTAACTTGAAAAAGAGGAGCATGGTATGTGAGCATGATAGTACATGAGTAATTGTGCCACTAGATCCATCGGAAGGAGAAGGATATACAGAACCTGTGCACAGTGAGGATGATGTCGATCACATTTATAAGCTAACTACAAGGGACAAAGATTGGATCAATCCTATGGTGGAGGGTGTGTTGTGTTGGGATAAGGACAATGAATACTCCTTTCACTCCAATGAAGAGGTCAAGAACTGGAAAAACCAATTATGTGATGTCTCGGTGCTTCGATGTCTTCGGGTCATGAGGGACTTCCACTGCATTTCCTGAGAGGTAAGAGAGCTACCCCACTTTGATGATTCTGGTAGCATTAAGGAGTTCCTGAGAATATTTGAAGCTGAGGTTCCAAGAGAGCGGAGGCTATGGGCGCTTAATCTAGCTATGCAAGGAACACCTACATGATGGTGGGACACCCACAAGGGGGCATTTCAGGATTGGGAGGAATGTTGAGATATGATGATCCTGCAGTTTGCACCCCTGGCTGATGTGCACACCAAGACGTTCCTTGGGCCAGGAGATCTCCGTGAGCATATGCTCACCTAGATAGAAAAATGGTACGATAGGACTACAGAAGAGTGGGTTCATCTATTTATTCATGCCTTGGGACCTATTCTCATCGCATGGTACTTAGATGCAGAGCTACATCAGCGCACCCACCACTGGGAAACATTAAAAGACGACTTTATAGGAACGTTCGGACTAGTTGGGGGAATAGAGGTGCTCAATGAAGCTCTACAGGACATAGATTCCTTTGTATTTAATGACTCACACCCCTGCGCAATACCAGAGGTCCTAACATGGGAAGTGGAGATGCAAGACATAGTCGACTATCGTAGTTTGGTGATAGATGAAATAATCCTCGGAACGTCTCTATCCTAGAATCTAAGGGGGAACGTACAGTTACTAGACCTCCGCTGCAGAATATTGACGTTACCCAGCCTCTCAAGCTACGTGAAATTAATATTGGAATGGAAGATCATCTTAATTTGGCCAAGATTAGGGACTAGTGGGATGAAGGTACCATAGGAAAAATTGCAGAGCTACTTATATAATATCAGGACCTATTCCCAACGAAGTTTTCTGAGCTCAAAGGAATCACAGGGGACCTAGGCATTATGCACATCACTCTGAAACTAGAGGTGTGTCCCGTAAAGCAACAAATTTATCGGCTGAACCCCAAATATAAGCAAAAGGTCAAAGAAGAACTTGACAAAATGCTCGTTGCGGGTATCATTGAACCTATCGAACAGTTTGATTGGGTGAGTCTGATGGTCGTCCAGGAGAAGAAAACAAAGGGGGAGATACGAATCTGTGTGGACCTATGCAAGTTGAACAATGCCTTTGTACTTGACCCCTTCCCTATGCCATTCTCAGATGAAATCCTTGACAGCGTGGGCGGACAGGAAGCATATTCCTTCACCGATGGGTTCTTAGGATACCACCAGATCAGAATCGCACCTAAATATCATAGTAAGACTACGTTTTCCATTGAATGGGGATCCTTTCAGTATAGAGTCATGCCATTTGGTCTCAAGAATGCACCTGCTATCTTCTTAAGAGTAGTAGTCGCCATGTTCAAATAATTCATACATAATTTTCTTCAAGTTTATTTCAATGACTAGACTGTATTCGGTTTGGTGAAGGAGCATGTCTCCAACCTGCGCATGATGTTGGATGCCTGTTGAAAGCACCAAATCTCTTTGAATATCAAGAAATGTATCTTTTATGTACCTTTTGGAATCTTGATTGGACACATAGTATGCTGACAGGGGCTGATGGTTGACCCTGCGAAGGTCACAATAATCATAAACCTAGTAGTTCCAACAACGAAGAAACAGTTGCATTTGATTCTTGGGCACACAGGCTACTACAGAAAGTTCATTAAGGGGTACGCGCTGATCACACCACCTATGGAAACGTTGCTCAAGAAGGATGTTTCATTTTTTTGGAATGATGAATGTAAAATGAGTTTTGAGCTACTCAAAGAAAAGATGGTCTTTGCACCTATACTAATATTTCCTGATTGGTTGAAGGAATTTCATGTTCATACATCAGGAATCGCCTTAGGAGTTGTCCTAATGCAACCCGGGGAAGGAGATATTGATCACCCTGTTGCCTTTGCTAGTAGAAAACTCTCTGGCATGGAGCGTAACTACTCCACGACCGAATGAGAGGGACTAGCTATGGTGTACGAATTACAGAAATATCGGCACTATCTATTAGGATGGCACTTTAAGATGTTTACAGATCATTCGGCTTTAAAGTACCTTGTCAAAAAGCCTGTGGTAGGGGGGAAGATTTGCAGATGGACGTTTTTGTTTTAGGAATACGACTTTGAAATCATAGTCAATCCAGGGAAGCTGAATGCGGGACTAGATCATTTGTCCTGCATTAAGACAAGTGAAGAACCTACTAACTTAGAGGAAGGATTACCAGACACACAGTTGTTCACCATTAAGGTCATTGATGTGCACTTCGCCGATATCATTCAGTTCCTAACGATAGGCATGGCACCTGCAGGATACTCGGTACAACAGAAGAAGGATCTGGTTACTCAGGCAACAGACTTTACCATTATAGCCAGTCAATTATATAAAATAGGAGCTGATGAGGTGCTACATAGATACATTTTGGAGCATGAGAGGCACGGTATCTTGTCAGAGGCGCACGAAGGCATCGCAGGAGGGCACTACATAGGCAAGGAAACGACACAAAATATCTTGTGGGCTGGACTATGGTGGCCTACCTTACATTGTGATTCTCATGATTATTGTAAATCCTGCGATACGTGCCAGTGGACAGGAAGGCCGTTGCACAGAGATGAGATGCCATTGACTTTGTGGGACCAGTCAACCCAGCCGGATGAAAGACAGGTGCGTGCTACATTATTACTACCACTGATTATGTAAGCAGGTGGGCTGAAGCACAGGCAGTAAAATATTGTACTACAGACACCACTGCACACTTCATATTTGAGTAGATTCTGACCAGATTTGGGTTCCTAAAGATCCTTATGAGCGACAGGGGAACACACTTTATTAATGAAATGATACAAGCCTTAACTGAGGAGTTCTGAATCCATCATGCAAAGAGAACCTTGTAGCATCTGTAGGCAAACAGAGTAGTTGAAGCTTTTAATAAAATCTTGGAACAAGCACTGACTAAGGTCTGCAACGCCGATCGTAGCGATTGGGACGTGTGCATCCCATCTATTCTTTGGGCCTATAGGATAACCTACAAGAAGCTAACAAGAGAAACCCCCTTTCGGATAGTCTATGGCAAAGAGGCCATTATGCCTATCGAGTATATCATTCCTAGTCTATGTATCACAAAATTTACAAACATGGAGGAACCTGACATCATGGAAGAGTGCCTCGCCCAGCTTATGGCTATGGAGGAGGATTGGTTTATTGCTAACTTTCATCAGCAAGTTTAGAAGGCTCGCGATAAATTATGGCATTATCAAAAAATTCATCAAAAGACATTCAAAAATGGTGAATTGGTCCTGTTATATGATAGCCAGTTCGCAAAACATGTAGGAAAGTTCTGATAGCATTGGCTATGCCCCTACACAGTTAAGGAAATCACGAACGGTGGAGTGGTTAGGTTAGCTACACTACGCGGAGATGTGCTACCATGCTATATCAATGGGAGTCGGCTCAAACCCTATCAGATCGAATGAATATATGGCCGGAGTATCTAGCTAGGATAGGATATACCCACCAGGAATGATGAGTACAGACACAACTAGGGTACGTACCGAAAGCAACCACAACTTTGCAATAGGACAGTTGAACCAGATATGGAAGCCCGGCACAACAGAAGGACCTACATCATAGATGGTCGTGCATATTGCACTGAGCGCTGCTGCCCATAGTCAAGAAGTGCTGCCCCCATTGGTCGTAGCCATCAACGAACTATGTGCACAGTTGGAGATCCCACCACCATAGTGACTCCGGACAAGTCACAAGATTGTGTTGGGGGACTGTTGGAGCAGGGTCCTCCAAAGGCTGCGAATTGGGAAAATTTTGTATATTTTTGGCATATTTTAGTGTAGTGCAAGGGTTTTGGGTGGGAAAAAGCCCCAAAAAGCATTGTAATGGGTCAAAGGGTAGACCTAGAGTCCGAAAACCACAGTTTATGGACCATAGGAAAGTTAGGCTAAATCATTATAAATAGAAGGAAATTTTGGATTGTAAGGTAGGCATGAATAGGGATTGATGAGAATTTTAGATTAGTAGATCTTTTTGGGTTTTTGGGGAAAGGAATCCTGTTGGCCGTGTGCACAGAGATCCCCAGTCCTGCTGTGTGCAGAACCAGCAGCTCTGTGTGCAAGTTGGGTTTTGGGTATTGTCAGAAGGATCTGAAGGATTAATGAATGTAGAAGGTTGTTGAATATTTGAATCGATTGATCTTACAGTAGATGTGAATCTGTGATAAATGTTTCTGTTATACATGATTTTGTGTTATATACGAACGTATTGTGTTATCTTTTATGCTGCGTTGATATCTGATTTGAATCTTTTTTGTGGTAATTTATGCAAGAGTAGCCGTGATAGCAGCGTTAGTGTTATATTATAAGTTGATAATTTGATAATTACCGTGATTATAATTAGTATTGTGCACGTGGAGACGAAGGAAAGCCATAGATTTGGGCCCTGTGATATAAGATCTAGTACTTACGCAGCTTTGCTTGACTTACCTCCCCTCTCGCAGGGTGCGGAAACTTAGTTCCAGCACCCACCCATACTGCTTCGGGTGAGACTTTGAACTGCACAACATTAGGGGAATTTTGAGGTCTAAAATGGGCCTCTTAAGGAAAATGTACAATAAAAATTCACTTTATGAGAACCAATAACATTTTAGGGGATGACATCATCCCTAATGGTTGAGGTGGCATTGCTTTAGTTAAAGATACTTACTTGTCACATTCTCAATGGTGGATAAAAACTCATGGTTAACCATGGTAGTGCTCTAAGTACTTTTAAACTCATAAAATAAAGTACTAATAATAAATGTCATTTCACACTTTTTGAATAAAATAATATTATTGTCATTTCATATTTCTTGAAAGAAACAATGCATATCCCTATACATTTATTATATTATATTATTTTTATATAGTGTATTAATTACATGTTCTTATACAATTTAAATAATATAAATTTTAATTAATAACATATAATATAATTAAGAATTTCTAAATTTATATTTATATTTTATTTTAAGTTATTTAAGTACAAAGGAAAAATGCATTAATTGTTCAATGATAACGATTGTTTCTTGAAAAAGCTCATTCTTATTTATATTCACATCAATACAATTTTTTATTAATTTTATTTCGGTACAGATTTTGAATTGAATTTAACTATGGTTACATGGATTGTGGTGCAAAAAGTGAATTGAAAATTTATAAATATTATTTTGTTATTTCCTTAGGAGGCCCATTTTAGACCTCAAAATTCCCCTAATGGCAGGTCACTGCCGAAGCGCTAGTAGTATAGGGGTTTGTTGGCAAACCTTAACCTCCAAACCTAGGTCAGGACCCCTCGAGCCAACAATTTTTTCACAACTCCACTTGTGAACAACTCTCAATCTTCCCATTGCTACTACTCAGCTAGTCAGGGACTTCAACCCACTATTATCTTCCTGCGCTGCAATAATGAAGACCAACATAGGGCATGGAGGGCTACCACCTACCACTGCAATATGTTCATTTCCTACAATGAAAATGGGCTAGGAAGAATGCCCATCATCTATTGTAGAAGTCCTTATCCATACACAAGTCTCAGGCTCCACAATCCGGCTCCTAGTTTTAAAAACCATTGAGCTCCACAATTTCCATTCTAGTAGTCACCTTTGTCCATAAAGGTGGTGCAAGTCGACTAAAACATGGATACTATCATGTTGTCCTCCAGCAGACCATAAATTACCAATCTCATCCATAATTCATCTTCTCTCATGCTTCCCTCCAACAATCCATGAGAGAGAAAGTCCACACTGTGGCATCTGCACCTAGTTAAGGAATCCCCACACCTGGGTTAACCGTCCACATGGTTTCCCACATACTTCACCAATCCACCCTTTTCCCTGCAAAATAGGAGCTATTGCACAAATATAGGCACCGTCAATGTGTCCTAGCCTACGACACCATCAAAATATCATACAAGGGTCCATCTGCAACATACCTTGTTGTTGTCCTCTTTCCCTCTGATCTAATGTGTTTGTTCTCATCTCGACTACTTGGTAGGCCTCTAAAAAATATACGTGGGATCCTACAAACAACTCCTAAGGCTTCCTCAAGCTGCCCATCAAATTGGTGCACACAATATTGAACACTTTGACCCAATACACAGAAAAATCTCGCTCCAATTCTGTTGCTCAATCACTATGGAAACTATCACTAGTGTATGGCATCTAATAATCAAATCTCCCCCCTCTTCATTGAATTCCACAGTCAGCCAAACTGACCCAAAACTGGTCACTGACTATCACCCAACACAAGGTGAATGTGTTTCTATGCTTGTTGTTCCACTGCCTCCTTGGACTATTCCTGGTTAGGGAACTAGTACACTACACCAACTATTCATTTCACACCTAAAAAATCCTTAATTTATGTGATTTAGCAAGGCAAGAGGGGCATCCTATTATGTTGTTGTTCTCGGCTCATTCCAACCCCAAAATAGCCTTGCGTTAGCACTGTTCATAGGTGTTATGGCCTTCGGACTACCATAGTCATCCTCCTATGCTCATGAGCCACCCAAAACAGATATCCCTCTACCACAAACCCTTCCAACAAGCTTGTAGTTCACCCTCATCACACTCGGCATAGCTATAGTAGCCTCATCCTTCATACAATCAACAAAACAACCTCCAAACTCCTCGTTGGTCTACCTTTATTCATGTAGCTAAAAAAAATTCTTTCTGCCCTCCTACGCTGCCCTTGTTGGGTATGTTTTATATTCTTTCCATGATTAGTTGCACGTGCAGGGGGTTCAAACGGGGGGCGATAGCTCCCCCTCTATGTTGGGTCGAGTGAAAAGCCCTGGGAAAAAAAATTTGGATGCTATTTTTTGGTGGGCAGGTCTCACCCATGGTTTTGTGCATGGATTTCCACATGGTTTTGGGGAATGATGGTTTTCAGCCCCTCTTATTTTGTAGATCCGGTCAAGGGAACTATGAATGGATTGGGGTTTATAAATGCTTCAACATGTATATATATGTGTTGTAACACTAAAAGGAATATAATGAAAAATCAAGCTGGTAGTCCCGATTTGGGATCCAGGGGAAATATCTGTGTATATCTATTTTACATTTTATGTTCTCACTATTGTTTATTTTCTATTTTAAGATTGATTGTAGACAATTTCTATACAGGGTTAAAACCTACATTTGGTATCATAGTTGTTTTGGCTTCAAGGGTACGCCTTTGCTGCTAAGGGGTTTTTTTCTCGGGCCTGTGGTAGAACCTGTTTAGTGGAATATATGCAAGATCAATTCTTGCGGTGAAAGAAGATGCCGAGCAGTGGAAAGATAGAGATAGAGAAATTTAATGGTCATAGTTTTGGGTTGTGGAAGCTCAATATGGAGAATCTGTTGGTGGATAAAGATCATTGGATCATGGTAGATCTGGTTACTAAACCATTGACAATGTCAGATGAAGACTGGAAGAAGTTGGATTGGAAGGAAAATAACAAAATATGATTGTGTGTCTCAGATTTAGTATTGTTGAATGTATCTTTGGAGGCTGCGTCGAAGACTTTATAGGACAATCTAGGGACTTTGTACTAATCTAAGTCTCTGGTGAATACATTGTTCCTATGGAAAAATTTGTATAATCTGAGGATGAAGGATGGAGACTCGGTGACAGAGCATCTGAACACCTTCAATATTGTGGTAAGTGAGTTGTTATCTGTTGATATTAAAATCTTAGATGAAGATAACTGCAATAGTTTGTTGTGTTCTCTACTAGATTCATGGGACAGTCTAGTTATTACAATAGGTAGAAATACCACTACCTTGAATTTTGATGACATTGTCTCAGCCTTGTTGTCGAAGGAAATGAGACAGAGAAATATGGAGGGCCATAATGGAGATGCCTTATCTGTACAAGAAAGGTCCCAAAACATAAAAAAAGTAAGTTTTCGAGTGGGATATATAAATCTAGAGGGAGATCTAAATCTCCAGGAAAGTTTGTAAAGGTGTGCTAGAAATGCATAAAGGAAGGGCACTACAAAAAGGATTGCAAATCTAAAGCTCCTGAGAAAGGAAATGGATCTGATGATGCTCCTCTTGAAGAGGCAAAAACCACCTCAGATGAAGGTGGGGATGTTTATTTGGCTTCTTATTCAAATACACATGTATATCATGAGGCATGGTTGATTGACTTGGGTGCATCGTTTCACTTATTTCCCCATAGGGAGTGGTTTTGCGAGTATGAGAAGTATGATGGTGGTGATGTATTCTTAGGAGATGATAGGAAGGCTAGAATTTTCAGATGTGGAAAATTCAAGATGATGCTACAAGGTGGAAGGATTAGAACACTTCCTGGCATTCTTCATATTCCTACATTGGCCAGAAATCTTATTTCTATAAGCAAGATGGATGATGCAGGTGTAAAAATATTGTTCGAGAAAGATACTTGCAATATGGTTTGGGGAGCACTGGTATTAATGCGGGGAGTTCATATTGGAACTCTGTACAAACTTTAGGGTAGCACTGTTATTGATGGGTGCAACAATTCTGTGGTTCTTGAAAGTGGAGTGGAAAGCCTAGTGATCTCTGGAGAAAAGACAATGCTATGGCATCAAAGGCTTGGAAATATTGAAGAGAGTGGCCTTCAGAGACTGCATGGTAATGCTATGGTAGAAGGTATGTCCAATTTCTCTCTGGATTTCGATTTATGTGAACATTGTGTATATGGGAAGAAGTATAGGGTGAGTTTTCCTTCTAGTCCTAAAAGGGCGAATAAGATATTAGAGCTTGTGCACATTTATTTGTTTGGACCTGTGTCAGTTTCATCAATGGGAAAGTCTATGTACTATGTTTCATTCATAGATGACTTCTCAAGGAATACATGGATATATTGTTGATCAGTGGTTTTCATTGATGTCAACCCAAGAAGCACCAGGGGCTACCCCGATCTTGCATGGTAATTTTTACCTACAAAATTACTATAATCTGGGTCAAGAATATTTTTGATGACTTCTACTTGTCGAGATGTTTTTGTTGATATATAGCATGCCATGTAATTCTTCACGGTTTGAGAGATATTCATGTTTGAAGTTTTTAACCCCAGTTAGTGGGCTAAAACCCCATGGGGTTGTGGCATGGGTGATTGAAAAGTCAATCATTAATAATTTTTAAGCTCCTAAAATCCCTCCAATGTTCACTTGTTGAAACCCCTCTCAACCTAAGCATTTATATAAATTGTGATCCTCATATCCTCCTTATGTATGGATTTCTCTACCTAAAACAGGTCATCATGGAATTTTTGCTATCAATTGTTTTCTACAAAGTTTCAGAAGCTGATATTTTTATGAGGCAAAGCCGAAATCTGGAGAAAGCTCCTGTACAAATTTCAGATCGAGGTGCACAAAATTTTCTGAGATATGATCTGTTGAAGTCATTGTTTTTGCAGGCTCTTGAACTTCATCTAAAAGAAGTGACTGTGGGAAAATCATCATAACTCTCTGTCTCTGATTATTGGATTGGAATTCTGTAAAAAGTGGCAGATAGTGCATGGATCGTCGTTTTCTCTATATCAATTTCAAAGCCAAATGAAGAGAAAATAATATGTGGCACACCATATAAGTTTGATCTACTGAAATAATCGATAGTTAGGTAATTGTGAGAGATTGGGCATGACTCTATCTTGAAGAATCCAAATTGAATCAGACTTGTGGCATTGGAAAAAAGACCCAGAGTAGTACTACAAAACTAAAAATCACATATTGGAGAGCTGAAATAACAGAGATACAATAGATTCAATATCGAGATCCTAGAAGGCAAGAAAAAGCGAGATAATCTATTGTCAAGGGTTGCAAAGGAACAAACTTTCGAGGGTAGAAAAGCAAAGAGAGGTGTAGTAGAGGGTAGCATGAAAAGAGCAACAATCAAGGTGCAGAATAGTAGCAAGAAGTTTAGCACTTGAATTCTTCAAGTGGGAAGCATTGAATACAATCATTGTAAAGGTAGCATTGTACTAAGTCATTGTAAATGCATCATTGTAAAAATTGTACAAGTGTCTATCTGCCAAGAGTTGAAAAGGCGGTGTCGGGAAGTCTAAGATCATAATTAGGTGGATGTGTCATAGTTAGGGTTATGGTCTAGTGTGTCTTCTTCTTCTATATCATTCTATATCATTGTAAAGTGGACCATTTTCCCTAGCACGGGAGTCCATTCTTGTTTTACTCTTCTATAGGGTGGTAGGGTGGTGCTAGGGTGAGTTGTAGCTCATTAGGTGTTGGGGAATCCGTTTAGTTGACTACTGAAGAATCTTGAGCATTGGAGCGTCCATCCAGTGGGAGCTAGAGAAGAATGATTTTCTAGATTCTAGGAAGTTGGAGCTTTATTTTCAATTGGAGTTGAATATTAAAGAATTATTAGAAAATAATTCAGGTGGTTTTTGTCTCGGAGAGGGTTTCCACCTTAAATCTTTGTGCATTTGTGTTCCTTTTGTTTATTGCTATCATTGTACAAACACTAATAATAATTGAAGATTAACTAATTCTCTAATTGAAAGAAATACTGATTCATCCGCCCCTCTCAGTATTTCCAACAATTGGTATCAGAGCTTGGTTCCTTCATAACAATTTAACAACTGGAAGGAGGTCATGGAGCATATGAAGAATGGTGTACCTATGTTCAATGAAAATAATTATGCACTTTGGAAAGGAAGAATGGAGGTCTATCTTTTGGCGCAAGGTTACGAAGTATGGGACACTATTCAAAATGGATTTACATCAACCGTGGATGAACAAGGTAAGAATAATTTGGTAAATTATGCAAAATAAAATAATATTATTATCACTAGACTTATTGAATATGCTTATCATAAGGTGTTGGGTTGTAAAACTGCCAAAAATGTATGAGACAAGCTTGAGAATATATATGCAGGTGACTCAAATGTCAAAGAAGCAAAGCTTCAAATATATAGAGCAAAATTTGAGAAACTCAGAATGAGACAAGATGGCAACATTACTGCATATTTCCAATACGTTGATGAAATAACTAATACTCTGGAAGGATTTGGAGAGCTAATTGATGAGAAGACTATTATACGAAATATTCTTAGAACATTACCAGAGAGATTCAATCCAAAGGTATCGGTCTTAGAATACAGGGAAAATATGGAAAAACTCAGCAAACAGGAATTACGTGGAGTTCTCATAGCATATGAAATGAGACTTGATGAAGAAGAAGATACTTCAGATCTAGAAACTGCATTCGTTGCATCTAAGAAAACCAATAAGTACAATCAACCTTCAATTGAAAAGACATGCACCTGCAAGTGTGAAGAAAAGGGAGATGATGAAGAAGTTCCTTCATATGAAGAATATGATTACTTTACGAGAAAAATAAAAATTGGTAAGCGAAAATTCAAAGGTAAACTTCCATTGATATGTTTCGGCGGTGGTGAGGTTGGCCATTTCACAGAAAAATGTCTGAACATAAGTGATGGAAACTCAAAATGAAAGAAAGGCTTTAATAAATTCAACAAGCAAGGATCCAAAAGGAACTTTCTCTCTAAAGAAGACAACTCATCATCCAATGAAGACAATGACAATGAAGAAGAAGCCAATGAGAGAGTATTTTTTTATGTCCAAGCACAATAAACAAGAGGTATCAAACAACGAAGAAGAAGGTTTGACCATAGAAGAATTTTCTAAGTAAGCATTCAAGCTTATAAAAGAGCTCAAGGTTGAGAATATTCGTTCCAATACTCTTGAAGAACAAGTTCAAGGTCTCAAAATTGAATTTTAAGAACACAACTGCATTGAAGAGTCACTTCAAAAGGAGTTGGAAGAAAGCAGCCAAGAAAGGGAAGAATTAGAAGTCGAAGAAGTCTCGCTGCGTAAGGAAGTCAAGAAAGGAAAAACTATCCAAAACTATGCCAACATCTCAAGCGCATTTGAAGAACTCATCAACGATCAACGATATTACAACGATAGAACTGGCCCTAATTACAAAGAAGAAGAAGAAGGAATTTCTACAACAAAATACAATGAACCTATGAGATCTGATATGCATGTAGACTTCATTCGACAAGATTCGCAAGAACAGCCTTGGAAGACAATTCATCGATGAATATTTCCATCCAGGTACTAACATATTTTTTATGGCGATTTTTATTCATGTGGAACATTTGGTCATAAAGCTGTAGAATGTCGCACATACCCTAGGAACTAATACAATTCTAGGAGATTTGTCAACTATGAACCTCCCAGGGCTCAAAGAAACATCAATAGATTTGAACATTTAAGAAATAATATTTAATGTTACAAATGTCGAAACTTTGGACACATAGCCAGAGAAAATAGACTTGAAAATCCTCTAGAAGAATCTTTGAAGCCACAGAATGAACGAACATGGAAGAATAAGAAGACTGATAATTGTGCTCTCGCTCTCAAGGCTCAAAACAACAAAGATGTGTGGTATGTTGATAGCGGTTTCTCAATGCATATGACTGGAGATAGAAATAAGTTTGTATCTCTGAAAGAGAAGAAGGATGGAACCATGTCCTTTGGAAATGATGGATCTTAAAATGTTCTAGGATCAGGTACCATCACTCTCGGAAGCAAAGATGCTCTAGCCAAGAATGTTCTATTGGTTGAAAACATGAATCACAATCTGCTCAGTGTTGGAAAAATTTGTGATCTAGGACACACAATACTATTCAACTCCACAAAATGTGAAATCAGGAAAGGCAGGTATGGTGAAATTGCGGCTACAGCAAGTCGAGTTCCAAACGAAATATATGTTCTGGATGAAGCAACTAAAGGATGTCTACTAGCTAAAGTGGATGATATAATATTGGGTAGAAATGATGATTTACTAAGTAAGAACTTTGCTACAAATATGCAAATTGAGTTCGATATGTCTTTACTTGGTGAGTTGACATACTTCTTAGGGCTTCAAATATCTCAGCAAGAGAAAGGAATATTTATATGTCAAACCAAGTACATCAAGGAAATGCTCAAGAAATTCAAAATGGAATATTGCAAACCCATCCTTACTCCGATGGTAAAAGGTTGCAAATTGAGCATAGACGAATCATCTAACGATGTCAATCAGAGGTTGTACAGATCAATGATTGGTAGTCTTCTATATGTAATAGCCTCTGGGCCAGATGTTATGCAAGTTGTTGGACAAGTAGAAAGATTCCAAGCAGAACCAAAAGAATCACATATTATTTTCTTCAAAATAATTCTTCTATATCTAAAGGGAACAACAGAATATGGCTTGTGGTATCCCAAGGGTAACAATCTCATTATTCAAGCATTTATAGATGCATATTGGGCATGAAGTGTTGATGATCGTAAGAGTACTCGTGAATCATTTGAATATCTTCGCAAGAAGCTTGGGATTCTCCCAAGTTATCATTAGATTTTCCCTTTTCAGAATATAAAGGGGGAGTGGAAGTGTGTACAGGTCCATAGGATGGTTGTGTGTCAGGGGGAGTGGAAGTGTGTACAAGTCTGCAGGATGGTTGTGTGTCAGGGGGAGTTACCCTTTGCAATTTATGTCAAAGGGGGAGAGAATTTTGTAGGAAGAGGTGTCATGATCACAGGGGGAGTACTTTTGTTGCCATCAATGCCAAAGGGGGAGATTGTTGATCATTGGTTGTCATTGATGTCAACCCAAGCAGCACCAGGGGCTACCCTGATCTTGCATGGTAATTTTTACCTACAAAATTACTATAGTATGGGTCAAGAATATTTTTTATGGCTTCTACTTGTCAATATTTTTTTGTTGATATATGGCACGCCATGTAATTCTTCATGGTTTGAGATATTCAAGTTTGAAGTTTGTAACCCCAGTCAGTGGGCTAAAACCCCATGGGGTTGTGGCATGGGTAATTAAAAAGTCAATAATTAATAATTTTTTAGCTCCAAAAATCCCTCCCATGTTCACTTGTTGAAACCCCTCTCAACCTAAGCATTGATATAAATTTTGATCCTCATATCCTCCTTATGTAGGGATTTCGCTACCTGAAACCGGTCATCGTGGAATTTATGCTATAACTATTTTTCTACAAAGTTTTAGAAGCTGAAATTTTTATGAGGAAAATTTGAGATCCTGAGGAATCTATTGTAGACATTTCAGATCAAGGTGCATAATATTTTCTGAGATATGATCTGTGGAAGTCAGTGTTTTTGTAGGCTCCTGAACTTCATCTAAAATAATTGACCATGGGAAAATTGTCATAACTCTCTCTCTGAGGATCAGATTGGAATTATGTAAAAATTGGTAGATAGTGCACGAACTGTAGTTTGTGCGGTATCTATTTCAGATCTGAATGAAGAAACAATGACACATGGAATGCCATACAAGTTCGCTCTTCTGAAACAATCCATAATTAGGTCATTGTGAGAGCTTGGGCATAACTCTCCCTTGACGAATTCAAATTGGATTAGACCTGTGGCATTGGAAATAAGAATCAAAGTATTACTACAAAACTGAAAATCACATATTAAGGAGTTGAAATAACATAGATACACTAGATTCAATATCGAGATCCTAGAAGGCAAGAAAAAGCTAGATCATGTGTTGTCAAAGGCTGCAAAGGACTAGACTTTCTAGTGCAACAAAGAAAATCAAGGTGTAGGAGAGGGTAGCATGACAAGAGCAGCAATCAAGGTGAAAAACAACATCAAGAAGTTTAGCACATGAAGTCTTCAAGTGGGCAACACTGTATACAGTCATTGTAAAGGTATCATTGTACTAAGTCATTGTAAAAATTGTACAAGTGTCTATCTGCCAAGAGTTGAAGAGGTGGTGTCGGGAGGTCTAGGATCATAATTAGGTGTTTGTGTCATAGTTGGGGATATGGTCTAGTGTGTCTTCTTCTTCTACATCATTCTATACCATTGTAAAGTGGACCATTTTCCCTGGTACGGGAGTCCATTCTAGTTTTATTCTTCTATAGGGTCGTAGGATGGTGCTAGGCTAGTGCATGAAGTCACCAACATGTTCGCGCTTGTGAAAAATTTAGGGTGGTAGGGTGGCACTAGAGTGATTTGTAGCTCATTGGGTGTTGGGGCATCTGTTTAGTTGACTACTAAAGAATCTCGAGCATTGGGGCATCCATCTAGTGGGAGTTGGAGAAGAATGCTTTTCTAGATTCTAGGAAGTTGGAGCTTTATTTTCAATTGGAGTTGAATATTAAAAAGTTATTAGAAAAGAATTCGGGTGGTTTTTGTCCCAGAGAGGGTTTCCACCTTAAAAAATGTGTGCATTTTTGTTCCTTTTGTTTACTGCTATCATTGTACAAACACTGATAATAATTGAAGATTAACTAATGCTCTAATTGAATGGAATACTAATTTAGCACCCCCCCTGAGTATTTCCAACATATATTTCTTGAGGAAGAAATATGATGTCTTTGATAGATTTAAATAATTTAAGGCTCTGGTGGAAAACTAGACAGAGAATAATATAAAGGTGTTGAGCATAGATAATGGTGGAGAGTTCTGCAAGATGGAATTTGAAGAGTTCTATAAGAAGTGTGGTATAGCACGGTATAAGACTAATCCATACACACCTCAGTAAAATGGATTTGGGGAAAGAATGAACATAACGTTGTTGAAAAGGCAAGACACATGCTCAGAGGTACTAGATTAGGATAAGAATTCTAGGTAGAGGTAGTGGAGACTGCATGTTATGTGGTTAACATATGACCTTCATTAGCGTTGGAGGATAAGACTCCACATGGTGTATGGACTGGTAATAAATCCTCTCTTTCACATCTGAGGGTATTTGGATGTGATTTATATGTACATGTTCCAAAGGAGAAAATTTTCAAGTTGGATAATAAATCTGAAAGGTGCATCTTTATTGGGTATAAGGATGGTTTAATAGGTTACAAGATTTGGAACCCAAAAACAAGGAAGGTTGTGTACAACCGAGATGTGGTGTTTAGAGAGGTGAAAGATGTTGCTAAACATGAAGTCCTATGAGAGGAACTTGAGAAGATATAGTTTGACCTAAAGGAGGATGAATCAGACTCTACAACAGAACAAGATTCAGAAGAGGAAGAGCCACAAACTCCAGTTGTGAGAAGATCGGCTCGGGAAAGAAGGAAACTAGAAAGGTATAATTCATCTAATTTCTGTTCTATTTTTTATTTAACTATCACTAATGATTATCCCAAAAATGTCAGGGAGGAATTGGATTCATAGGATAGAAAACTCTGTAGGGATGTCATTGGTTGATGAAATGGCACCCTTACACAAAAATGAGGCATGGGATCTAGTGGAGCTGTCGACTGGAAGGAAGCCCATTGGGAACAAATGGTTGTTTAAGAAGAAGATGAATGTAGAAGGCAAGGTGGAGAAACACAAAGCTCAATTGGTAGAAAAAGGTTATTCCCAGGTGTCAGGAATTGATTTTGGTGATATTTTTTCTCCTGTTGCCAAGGTTACTTCTATTAGATTACTTTTATCTGTTATTTTGCATTTTGTTTTGAGGCATAATAGATGGTTGTGAAGACAACATTTCTTCAAGGGGATCTGGAAGAGGAGATCTACATGAAGCAACCTAAACGATTTATGGTGAAGGGTAAGAAAGAACTTGTATGCAGGTTAAAAAAGTCTCTGTATGGGTTTAAAAATTCACCAAGGATGTGGTATCAGAAATTTGATACCTATATACGGGGACTTGGCTTCACCAGAAGAAAAGAGGATCAATGTGTTTATTTTAAATCAATTGGTGACTGTGTTATTTATTTAGTCTTGTATGTGGATGATATGTTGCTGATTGGAAATGACAAAGACATTATCCAAGATTTGAAAACCCAATTTTTCTCCAAATTTGACAGGATGGATCTTGGTGGTGCAAACTATATTTTAGGCATGGAAATTAAGAGAGATTAGACAAAGAGGAAGCTCTGGTTAAACTAGAGGAAGTATGTCGAGACTATATTGGAGAGGTTCAATATGCAGGATAGTAAACAGATGAAGGTTCCTATTCTTGTAGGTGTAAAGTTGTCTGTTGAACATTGTTGCAAGACAAAATAAGAAGAGGAGGATATGTCACGTGTTCCATATGCAAGTGCAATGGGTAGCCTGATGTATGAAATTGTTTGTACTAGACCGGACATTTCGCATGGAGTGGGAGTATTGAGCAAGTTTATTTCAAAACCAGGGAAGTAGTATTGGACAACAGTGAAGCAGGTTTTCAGATATTTACGTGGCAATAGTGATTATGGTTTGTGCTACCAGGGAAGACCAGGATTGGACAGAGTTTTGGACATCCGTGGTTTTGTTGATGCAGACTGGGCTGGAGATCTTGACCAAAGAATATCTACAAGTTGGTATGTGTTTAGCCTATATGGAGGTGTAGTTAGTTGGATGGGTAAAACAAAGTCTGTAGTGGCTCTTTCAACTACAGAGGCAGAATACACGGTAGCCACTCATGTAAGCAAGAAAGCAGTTTGGTTGCAGAGATTGTGTTCACGTACGGGGTTTGTGTAATGGTTTATAAGGATAGACTGTGATAGCCAAAGTGGAATTTTATTGGCTAAGAAACCTCCTTATCATTCAAATAAAAAGCACATTGATGTTCAATATCACTTTGTGAGAGATATGGTCGAGGATAAAAGGGTTTTTCTAGTAAAGGATGACACTTTGAAGAATGTTGCAGATGCATTGAGGAAGTCTGTGAGCACTCAGAAGTTCTCTTGGTGTAGAGAAGCAATGGGTGTTGCAGAGCTGGACTAATGACTAACCTCTCCTATGGCCCCTTGCGGAAATAAAACAACAAGTCAGAGAATTTTGGGTATGTGTTATATTCTTTCCACCATTAGTCACATGTGCGCAACATGGGGGGCGGCAGTGCCCTAGGAAAAAAAAATTGGACACTATCTTTTGGTGGGCGGGTCCCGCCCATGTTTTTGGGGCATGATGGTTTTCGACCCATAGTATTTTGTAGATCCAGTCAAGGGAGCTACGATTATGTTCTAATCCAGGGTTAATGGATTGGGGTTTATAAATGCTTCAACATGTATATATATGTGTTGTAACACTAAAAGGAATATATTGAAAATTCAAGCTGGTAGTCCCGATTTGGTTTCTAGCAGAGAATCTCTGTGTATATCTATTTTATGTTTTATCCTCTTTCTATTGTTTATTTTTTGTTTTAAGATTCGTTTGCAGACAATTTATGTATAGGGTTAAAACCTACAACCCTTTCATGTGTCATTGTTCCACCAAATTCGATGCGTAAAATGAATCATCTCACTCTCCTTTTATAGGCATAATGAGGGGCTTCTATCTAGGACATCACACAAGGGTTGCTAGTGTGTCATAAACCTAAAACAAATTAGGCCAACATAGACATGCAAGTGCAAACCCATTATTAACCTTCAAAAATTCATAACTCCTCAATGACAACTCAGAATTGGATGATTTTTGATGCGTTAGATTCGTATTGACGGGCACTGTCATCCTCGGTGATCACATGTCAAAAATCCATCATGGTTTTTTCCCAAAAATCGATGGGTGAGAAACCCCCAAGCTTGGATCTCAAGCCCACAAGCCCATTTGTGGTGCATTTTTCTCCATCCCTCGAACACTAGGGCTTGGAGTACCTCCCAAGATACACAAAAATCAACAATCCCTCTTAGCGAGGGAAGTACTTCCAATACGAGGAAGTAACCATCATCTGACAATGACACTAGCCCATTTGGTACCCATGAGTACAACATACCTTGTAGATGAATCCGAAAATCTTGGTAGTGCCTCTGCCTCATCACATCTGAACTCGAAGATCCTGAACCTCCATAGGGCTTCTCCCTCCAAGGCTAGACTCCCTCTGAGCCTACACTATCTCCATTGGTTTAGTCCAGCAAGCACTCATCATCCTGGATCAAATACTACACTTGTAAATCCATCCAATATCGAATATGCAACACCATGATACGATGAAGACTCTAGCCTGACAATATCTAGTCTGTCACATGAACGCATCTCGATCAACTTAATCTCGTCCATGCTATAGAAAACCTCGAGTTGTCCCAACCATACATGGCACATCAACGAAATTTCACAATCAACAATATGCCCTACAGCAAACCATTGTTCACTAAGCTCAACACCAACCCACCAAAACTCCCAGCTAATCTTGCTACCAATCCAGTGAAGAAAACATCCTGATGTCTTCAGTTGAACCCTATCCTCCATGACCTAGACACCCACAACTCCCTTTGAGTTGCTTCATTGTGTACTCTCTGATTCATTGTCCCTCAAAGTAGCTCAGACACCCTCTGATACCATGTTGAATTTCCACAACCTTGGGTCTAGGATGGAGTCTTAAAATATCTAATGCTATCAAACCGAGAATCTCAACATACCTACTTTAAACAACAGAATATAAACAACAGTAATCAAAATGCGCAGAATATATAATTTTTTTTAATTTTTCGACCCAGCTTAGTTATATTAACAACATATAATACAACAGTTTAGGGCTCCCATACTAGGGATAATGGCCCTCATACATCCACTAGTACAATATACAAACAATACAATTTAACCATTTGGTTGTAGTGCAATCTCTCAACCCTCTTTGTCGTACCCTATACCTGACCGGTCCTTCGGTTGATGATATACATCTCCTGCCTCTATGAATTTTCCAAGTCCACCTGGACACTAAATCTTGGCTGTCCAATCTACTCTCTAACTTTCCCTTCATCTATCAAGGGCGCAACACATAGAGACTCTTGAGTTGTTCACAACTCCACTTGCGAACAACACTCAATCTTCCCATTGCTGCTCCTCAACTACTCAGGGACTTCAGCCCACTATGATCTTCCTGCACTTCAACGATGAAGACCAACATAGGCCACAGAGGCCTACCACCTATCACTGCAATATGTTCATCTCCTACAATGAACACGGTCTAGGATGATTTCATATTATCTGTTGTAGAAGTCCTTCTCCACACACAAGTCTCAAGCTCCATAATCCTACTCCTCATTGGCCAAGCCCTTGAGCTCCAAAACGGCTAGGCTAGCAATCACCTTTGTTCATCAAGGTGCTACACTGTGGCTCCAACATGGACACTATCACACTGTCCTCTAAGAGACCATAAGTTCCCAATATTATCCACACTTGGTCTTCTCTCATGGTGCCCTCCAGTAGTCCACAAGAGACCAAGTCCACACTGTTAGCCACCTATAAAATTTGTTATATCAAATGGTGGCCAAATATTTTTTAGCCTTCAAGAAACAATTCATTTCCAAATTGTGAGTTCTTGAAGTCTTATGATGTCCTTTATCCTTGGTATTAATCTTCACTACTGTTTCACTATTAACCCTCAAGGACCTTGCTGTTTACCAGGAAACACTGCTTAAAGAGGCTCCGTTTTCCATCATTTCACTCCTCCTTTTCACTCACAAATAATTCCACTTTTCACCCTTATTCCTTTTACAAAAATCCATCTATAAACCTTCATTTTAACCTCTAAATCATCCTAAACCCATTTTAAACCTTATGTTTCCCTTTATTTGGTTTAAAAATCCTTATTTTCACCTATCGAAACCCTATTTGGCCTTAAAAATCCTCGTTTTTGCCCTAAAAATCACCCTTTTGCACTATAAGTTATTTAGCCCCTGAAGGCTTATGGCTTTTTAAACCCTGTCCTTCATATGACCTAAAGCCCCATAATCGGGCGCTTAATGGCCTAAAAACCCTTTTCCGAACCCTTATTTCCTTCTATTTTTCGTTTCCCCGACATTTCGATTTTAAATAGATGTGGACTGTTGATCTCTGCAGATCAACGGCCATCGAGCGCCCATTCTTTTCCCATTCATTTCCTGTCCCTTTTTCCCCTTTCAAATTCTCCGCCTCATCTTTAGATCTCAACCGTTCATTTTTGAGATCCTATGATCGGGACTTAACCCGATGACCCATTGCACCTGTCTACTACGTGACAATATCTACATTAGCATAGGCCCCACTCCATCTTTGCCCGTGCATCTTTCGGCCCGTTGCGTGTGACCTGCACCGTTGGATCTACCGATGATAATCCAACGACTGAAAAGTTATATCGTGTAATTTTCGGCCCCTTTCCACAGTGCGCTACTTCCGCGCGATAAAAGTGGTTTAAAGAATCCACGTGTTGATTGATGAGTCATATCGCGCTCCATTCGGCTAATTCTGCTTACTGCCAAGAGCCCACACGAAAACCGCTGCCAGTTTTCCCAAAACCACCCTTCTTCATATTCGCACCATAATTCAAATATGAGCTTGGTTAGCTGTTCTGCCCAGTTTTTCTCCTTACTCCGCTGCATTTCCTCATCCTCACAGCTCCAAAATGCTTCCATTAAACCTTTGAAGGCAATTAACCATCTCTGCAGGGTTTCTTAATGAGTTTTCGTATTTTGCAGGGTTCTAATGGTGGTTAATCTGTGTATTTCCACAGTCACAGACAGATGACCAGTTCAGTCCAGAATGACGATTCTTTGACTTATATCAATGAGTAAAAGGGACCAGCAGGGTTTCCAAATTCATGTTATCAATGGATCGTGATCCTTGATCTTAGATGAAACCCTCCAACTAACAGAAAGCTACATGTGCCAGTGAAACAAAGTAGTAAAGTGTATCAGTATACAGAATTAATGAGTAAAGAAGATTAAGGCCAAAGCCTAAAGATCAGGGTTTTAATCCTCAGGTTTAAAGAGATAAAGACAGTATCAGAGAATGAAGGCCCTAAGCAAATATCAAGGCTTAATTAAGCCTAAACATAGATCAAAAATCAAATTAAAGTGTTTTAAAATAAAACAGAGAAAATCATATCAGTCGAAGGAAGCCTCCACTACCACATCAGAGGCTAAAAATATCCTTTCAGCTACCAAAAGTGCCACCCATAGCTTTCATAAATTAAAATAAGGCATAGTTATTGCCTAGTCAGTGATATTTTGTTTAAAGACAGCCAAAGTTATTGCCAGCCTGCCTAAAGAGTTTTAAAGTCAACAAAAATCTGCCAAGTAGCTAAAAAACTTAATGAAAACCAATTAATACATGGATAACATCAGAGATCTCCTTTATTGAGCCCCTCAAAGGTAGGGAAGCATTAACTTGTATTAAATTGAACAAATTTCCCTTTTCCTTCTTACCACCTCCTCTTTCTTTTATAAATACTTCCTTAGAAGATGAGAGGTTGTTGGTTGGTTGGTTGTTGGAATTTTGATGTAATAGTTGTTGTATCAGATCATTGTTGAATGGAAATAAGTTTTGAAGCTCTGAAGCTCTGTTAAGTTATTGAAGAAGATAGGCTAAGAAGAGAAGTTTGAAGCTGTGATGAAACATTGGACATCGTAGTTTGTAACTGGATTGAAAATCAATATACAAGCTGATTTTTGGGATCCTGGTCTATATCATTAGTGAAGTACCTCTTACTGTTATTGTTTTCCTTTCATGTATGCCATTTTTTTCACTTTTTTCTGATAAAGAGTAACAAGCATAAAGCTAGGATTTACTGTTAAAAGTACCCTACTCTCACTGATAAGCTTTATCTATATGTTTTCTTCTAATTGTGATATTTGGGAATGACTTAAATTAAGTGTAAACATTATCAAGGAATGTTGGTTAGTCCATGTCTTGAGGTGCAAAACTTGAAAGGAAGTTCTTGAATGATATTTTCATTACATGCTGAGTAGAGTTAAACTAGAAAAGTTTATGGCCCTATCTTCTGGTTCTTTCTCCAAAAGTTGTTTGAAAGTTTCCCTAAGAGTATGCTAAAAGCAGGCCATGATTTTAATACATCTGACTCGATCTTAAGATGCACTTTGTTTTCTTATCTGTTTTCATCCCTTCTGAAAGTAGTCTAGTGAGATTACTGGATTGTTGTCTGATAAGTTGGCTTTAATACAAGCTTTTCTATGGTTAGTCCTGTCCTTTTGCTGGTTTCAAACAGTTACTTAAAAACGCTTTTCTTGTATGGTAATTTGATAAATCCTTGTTGAAATTATTAGCTTTTTCCACTTTCACAACACTTTTAATGTTCCACTCCATCATTTAATCTAAAGGATTTTTTGATATAGATGACTTGCCCCTTGGACCACTCTTGAAATTGTTGCACAATTAAACCCTTTTGTGACTCCATTTCCTAATGGTTTAAAGTTGCTTCATACCTATCCTATCTGCTGAACACTTCTCAATACACTTGCATCTTCACCCTTCGGAACTCTTTCATTGTGTGATATTCCATCCAATTAAAGATCATATCCAACCAAACAAAAAAAAACCCTTGTTCTTAATAACTAGCCTAATATCATACTAAAACCTTAAAATCTAAATCAATATTTGCACTTATAGAGAGATCCCTCTCTGGATTTAGGAGGGCTAGATTCTAGAATCCCAAAGTGGTTTTTGATGTAGGCTCTACAGCATTTAGTCTTTCCACTCTACTAAATTACGGACCCTAACATTTCTGGCGACCATACTGGGGAACTTCTAAAGTAATAGATAACTTCACAACTCAGATAATCCCATTTTTAACTAATGAACCAAGTGTCTGCCTAGAGTGGTTTTTGATTGTTGATGGTGAACAACATTCAAGCCCTGAAATCAAGTAAAAAATCTTCACTTAGTGACTCCACTGAAGATCAGTAGGCTTGTTGATTTTCCTTGGTTTTCCAAAGACTCCATTGGGAAACCCATTTATATCATAACATCATTAAAAATCAGTAAAGAAGACTTTGAGGATTAAATTTTTCTTGCTAAAATATCAGTTAACCTACTTAAGATTGTCATATTTGGTTAAAATTTTCTTGTTATTGGGTCTAAAAACATAGCATAGTGGCTTCTAGAAGAGTTCAACTAGAGCCTATCCTGACCCAAATCCTCCTGAGATAGTTGATAATCCTGAAAGTATACTTAGGAAGTCTCCTAAGGCTCAAGCTTCAACTGTTGTTAGGTCACTCCATAGAACCAATTTTGTCCCTGAAAACCTTATAGCTCTACAAGATTCACAAGTTGACTTAAGAAACCCATTCAGAACTAGGTCACTTGATGATATAGATCAAGTAGATTTTGAGTCTCCACCTTCGTCCCAGGATAGAGGTGAACATCCTGGTAGCAGAGAAACAACCCCTCCTGATTTGCATTTCCTGTATAATTTTAGTTTCTCTCATCCTAGATCTGCTCAACACCCTCTTGCTGGTCTATCCACTTTTTTTATTCATACACCCACTGTTCAAACCACACCATTTCACCAACCCCCTCCCATTTTACATCCTCCACCTGTAAACCCCTTACTTTTTCCACAACTTCCTATCATGGAAACATGGTATGCTCCTCTAGTCCTTCCTTTACCTTTAGTCAATCTGCCACAGGACTATTAGTCCAAGATACCATTATATGATGCCAGTAGTGCTACTACTACTTCATAACATGTGGACAAGATGAATGAATATTTTGATAAGAATGAGATTGATGATGAAACTATCAAACTCAGGTTATTTTCTCAAATTCTAAGGGGAGAAGCAAGAAAATGGTTCAAAGGCTTAACCCCTCAAAGTACTAATGATCTCCAAGCTCTCCACCAGTTATTTCTGAACAAATGGGAAGTTAAAAAAAACCTATCCAAATACTTTCAGATTACAACAAGCTCAAAAGAAACACTGGAGAAAGTGTTCAAAATTATTGCATTAGGTTCAATAGTGTTTATAATGCTCTACCCCCAGAATTGAAACCTCCACAAGGCTCAGCTTTGGCCAAATTTACTGAAGGATTTGATCCTGAAATGGCCTATCGGCTGAGAGAAAGAGACCCCTTGACTTTAGAAGACATGTAGAAGGGAGATCTAGCTGTAGAAGTGAATTTGATTGAGAAAAGAGCTAGAATGAGGAATGAGAAGAAAGTATCATTTAGGGAAGAAAGTGCACCCTCCACATCTAGCTCAAAAATGGAAAGAATGATGGAGGAAATGATGAAGAAGATGAGCATACTTGAGAGAGCACAAGCTAGAGAAAACCAATCAGCTCCCCAAAACAGAAATCAAAATCAAAATCAAAATCAGAACTTTAGGAGAAATCAACCTCAAAACAGACAAAGAGAGGATGATCAACAGATCATACCTCCTTTCCAAGAAAACTACATAAGTGAGGTTGAAGAAGCAATTGAACAAATAGAGGAAGATAACATAAACATGTTGGGAGTAGGTAGTGACCACTTTGATCTTCATATTAATATAAAACAAGGTCTATACACAGCCTATGATGATAAAAAAATAGAGGATGAACGTTATTATCAAGAACTAGAAAATGTCATCATGGAGACCCCAAAAGAATATGACCTTAGGAGTTAAAAGAATCAGGAAGCTCCCAAAAACAAAACCTCCAACAATTCTACAAAAGACAGCCCTGTGAGCAAACCCAAAAACATTAAACAAAAGGACAAAACAATGGCTGTAAATTCTGATCAAAACAAAAATAAAGGCACTCAAATTAATGAAAAACAGAGTGCAGACCTTAGCAGCATTAGTACTTCAGCTAGTGCTCCTATTAAAACAATTTTGACCAATGTAAATAGAGGAAATCAGAAAACTAATTTTGCTAATAAAGTGGTGATTAACAAGGCTAAAACAAACATGGTAAAAAATCAGCTGCCTTTTAGTTTGGAACAGGAAATTGCCAAGATTAAAATCTCTATTCCCCTCACTGAATTAGTCACCCAAGATGTCTATAGATCTCAAATTTTGAAAGCTTTCAACATAGGAGAAAATAATGAAACTGTCAACCTCAATGATGACCAACCAGATCTCTTATTTGGTCCTAAGATTGAAGGAAGATACCAAGAAGGGCCAGTTCCTCCATTTTATGTTAGTTTGAAAATTCATGTCAAAATTTTACACAATGCTATGCATGATTCAGGGGCCTCTCATAACTTAATGCCCAAAGAAGTAATGGAGAGTCTAGGCCTTGAAATCACCAGACCATACAAAGATCTATACTCCTTTGACTCCACTAGAGTGAAATTTTTAGGTTTGATCAAAGACCTTTGTGTGAACTTAGCTCAAATTCCAGCCAAGTGTTTAGTGATGGATATTGTAGTGGCTGATGTACCCCTGAAATATGGTATGCTGTTATCAAGATCATGGGGAGCTAAGTTACAAGGAACAATGAAAATGGATATGACATATGCTACCATCCCTATTTTTAATCAAACTAGAAGACTTTATAGGGAATCTCACATGCAATACATGGTCAGTAGCCAAAAGAGACCAGAAAACTCTCCTCTTTATTCTGTGCATACAGGCCTTGACTCATTTATTCTCTTCAATAATGAAACATTTAATGAGCAAGAAACCTTAACTGACTTAGTGGCCACCCCTTGCTGTAACATAGTAGCAGACACAGAAAAGGAGGAAGACAAGACAAAAGTATCAAGATAGTCTTCCAAATCAGAAAATCACAGCAAACTAATCACAGGTCTAGGGCTACAAAATAGTCATTCATTTTTTGTCAACCTTGAGAATCAAGAGAAGAGTCCTCAACATAATGAATAACATAAGGAACTAAACCAAATTCAACACAGTACTGGCTTACAAGAAAAATCTAAAAGCACATAAGATAAAGAGGAGGGTAGTCAAACTAGTAAATCTGAAACTAGTCCTTTTTGGAGTATGAGTTTTGATGGTTCTCACAGTAAGAATAGTGCAGGTGCAGGAGTGTGGCTTCACAATACAATGAAAAATATTGCTGAAGGACACTCATACAAATTGAAATTTCCATGCACAAATAACACAGTTGAATATGAGACACTCCTTCTAGGCTTGCATTTATTGAAAAAATTAGGAGCCAGAAGGATAATTGTTCATGGAGATTCTGAACTAATAATTAGGCAAATTATTGGGGAATACACTGCAAAACATCCCAGATTGAGAGCCTATAGGAATGATACCCTAGATTTACTTAAAACTTTTGATGAGTATGAACTTACATTTTTCCCCAGAAACCAAAATATGCTGGCCAATGCACTGGCCATTTCTGCTAGTACTTGAAAAAGACCTTGTGAAAGAAAACAACACACAATCCAAGAGAAATATAGACCATCCATCCCAGACAATGAAAAATATTAGCAAGTGTTTGAGGGAGATAAACAAATAGAATACTTCCTATAGTTCATAAATGTATTTGAGTTGCCAAGTTCAGATTCAGAGTATGACCAAGACTTTCTTATTGAAGAAAACCCACTTGATGGAGAAGTAAAATCTCCAGAGATTGCTGATATAAATCTGTTATCTAATAAACTTGAACATACAACAGAAATTGGTGTAGATTTAGAAAAAGAAGACTTATAAATGCTACAATCTAACACTCAAAGCTTGCCAAAAGGACTGGTCCCATTAGAAGAATTGTTTGATTTCAATGATGTTGCCAAAAAACCAAAATTGGAATTTGTTGAAACTGAAGTAGAAGAATGTAACATAGGCAGTGAACAAAAGCCAAAAATGATTAAACTATCTAAAACCTTGCTAGCTCACATTAAACTGAAATACATTGAGCTCTTCAAGGAATTTTCTGATGTATTTGCATGGAGTTATAAGGATCTAAAATCATATGACACAGAGATAATTAAGCATAAGATACTCCTCAAAGAAAACCAAAAGCCCTATAGACAAAAATTGCGCAGAATTAACCCTGTTTAATTACCCCTGGTTGAGAAAGAAATTAAGAAAATGTATGATGTTGGAATTATAGTCCTTATTAGATATTCGGATCGGGTGTCTAATCTTGTGTCAGTTAGGAAGAAAACAAGAGAAATAAGGCTTTGCATTGATTTTCGAAACTTAAACAAAGCCTCTCTGAAGGACAATTATCCCTTGCCCAAAATGGATCATATCTTACAAAGGGTAGTTGGTTCTAAAAGAATTTCTTTGCTAGATGGCTTCTCAGGTTACAATCAAATTCTGGTACATCTTGATGATCAACTCAAAACAACCTTTACTACACCTTGGGGTACTTTCATGTACGTGAAAATTCCCTTTGGTTTAATGAATGTTGGTGCTACATTTCAGAGAGCCATGGATATTGCATTCTCAGAAAAATTAGGCTTCTTCATCATTATTTACCTTGATGACATCACCTTTTTTTCCAAAACAGATGAATAACACCTAGAACACTTGAGAAAAGTCTTTGAGAAATGCAGAAAATATGGGTTATCTTTAAATCCAAAGAAAACAATGTTTGGTCTCCAAGAAGGCAAACTGCTTGGACACATCATATCAGAAGAAGGGATAAAGATAGACCCAAAGATGATTGATGGTATATTGCAAATCAACCATCTTAGAAACATTAAGGAACTTCAATCTTTAATTGGGAAGATTAATTTCTTGAGAAGGTTTATACCAAATCTAGATGAACTCCTTAGAAACATGACCAATATGCTTAAAAGAGAAGAAGGAGTCAAGTGGACCTTAGAAGCAAAGAAATCATTTGAACTAGTAAAATAAGCATTAACCAAAACACCAGTTCTCATTAGTCCTGATTTTACAAAGGATTTCTTCATTTTTTCATTTGCATTAGAACACACAGTGGCTGCTATCCTATTACAGAAAAACTTGAAGGGACAAGAGCAGCCCATTGCATTCTTTAGTAAGTCATTAAGAGATGCACCTCTGAAATACAATATCATGGAAAAACAAGCCTTTGCCTTAGTCAAAGCCTTAAAATACTTCAAAGTTTGCATTTTACATTCCCACAGAATTGCATTTGTGCCAAATTTAGTTGTAAAAGACATTTTAACCCAGGATCCAGATGGCAAAAGAGGAAAGTGGATTGTTGTGATACTTGAATATGATTTAGAAATCCAGCCCACTAAGCTCATAAAAGGCCAAGGACAAGCGAGATTAATGGTTGGGTCTAATTTTGAAGCTCTTGATATAAACATGTTAGATGCATTAGATGAACAAGAGGAGTTGTCAACTCCCATTATTGAGGATCATTTTCTATTTTCATCTTGGTATGCTAATATTTTATATGTTTTTCTCAATTTAAATACACCTCCTGGTTTGTCTAAAATGAAGGCAAGATTTTTAAAGTTGAAAGCTATTAATTACTGCATTTTGGATAAATGTCTATATTGGAAAAATGCTAGTGGATTATTGCTTAAATGTTTGCCTGAGAATGATGCAGATAATATCAAGCATGAATTACATCAAGGAGAATGTGGAGACCACCTCTATTGGAAGACAACTTCCAATAAAATCCTTAGAGCTGGTTACTATTGGCCCACCCTCTTTTAAGATGTCCACAAAATGATTATTTCCTGTCACAAATGCCAACTCTTTGAAGGAAAAAGAAAACTGCTTCCCTTACCCTTGCATCTAATCACTGTTGAAGCTCCTTTTCAGCAGTGGGGTCCATCGGGGAAATCCATCCAACCTCATCTGCCCAACATAGATCGATCCTCACTGCGACATACTATTTTACCAAATGGATAGAAGCCATCCCCTCTAGGCAAGCCACTGACTCTGTCATCATAAAATTCCTTGAAAATCATATCCTGTATAGATTTGGTTGTCCTAGAAATATTATCACTGAAAATGTTTTTGTATTTGGATCCAAAAAGATGGTTGAACTCTGTCATAAATATCAGATTACATTGGGCCATTCTACTATTTATTACCCTCAAGGTAATGGGTTGGAAGAATCCTCAAACAAAATTTTGGTGAATATAATCAAAAAGTTGCTGGAAGACAATAAGAAATCATGGCACACAAAGCTAGTATATGCATTATGGGCTGACAGATTAATACTTAAGAAATCAATTGGAATGTCTCCCTATTAGCTAGTTTATGGAGCAGATGCAATTTTTCCAACCAGTCTAGGAGTACCAGTCATGAAGCTGATCCAAGAAGTACAGTCTAAGGATAATGATATGACAAGAAGAATAAATCAGACTATACATCTTCAACAAACCAGAGAGGAAGTCTACAACAAAGCACTACATAAGCAAGAAAATATCAAGAAGTTGTTTGATAAAAGGACAAAGGCCAGTGATTTCAACATTGGAGACAAAGTTTTGAAGTGGGATTCCAAGAGAGAAGATAAGGGAAAACATGGAAAATTTGATAACTTATGGCTAGGCCCTTATCTCATTCATTCTACTGCTGGTAACAATTCTTATTTCTTGTAGGAAGTGAATGGAACTAAACTTCTTGGGGGTCCTGTCAATGGCAGGATGCTCAAACATTATTTTTCTTAACTATACCAGTTTGAATCTTTTTCATTTTCCCTCATTGTAAATATCATATATATCACTTCTTTCACAGTTAGAAAAAGAAAAATATAAAAAAAATAAAACTAGAAAAGAGGGCAGAATGAAAACAAGAAAGGTACAGCCCCATACCAAAAAAGAGAAATAAAATCTGAAAGTGTGCAAGCTTAAATGCCACTACCACAAGAAACACTTTCTATTCAATCATTCAGTCAAATCATGATTGGATAAGTTTAAATTTACTGCTAATAGGTTAGTGAATCCGATTTTCCAAACAGCTCAATCTTGGCTTATCAGTAAGGTAGATTAGGATAGAAAAACAAAGGTTTAAACAAGATCAAATCTTGAACCTATGAGATTGATGAAGAACTGGTTCTAAAAAGCTCAAAACTTGAACCAGAAAAGAAAGAGGAAGTAGCTCAAACAAGACTAAAACCAGAGTTGAAGAAATAATGAAGGATGTTTTTAAAATTTTCAGATCTTAAGCCTTCACTGTTTTGTTTTAAATTTTCTGCAAATTTTAGTTTATGTGCAGCTTGTTTTTATGCCATAGGCCACAGCAAGTCAGACTGCTTAATCCTAGCTTGGTTGCTTTTAAATTTTTGTTTTAGAAAATAGAGAATGAAGTTTGTCAGATATTCTAATCCTGATAGTTATTAGTCAGGTAGAGAAACTTATGAGTTCAACTGCTTAATCTGAACTCATGGAGAAATAAGAGTAGACTTAGACTAGTTTTATGTTTTCAATAAAAGAATAAAATTATTGATGAAAAGGTTTTCAAGTCCAAGTGCACCTTCTGAAGAAAAAATGTTAGGAAGTAGGTTGTGTAGGTAGATGTTTGGGAAATACTTTTTTGCTAATATATCAAGTTCTAAGTCATTTATGTTAGCAGCTGATAAAAAATTATCAAAGTGCAAGGCACTGATCAGCTTCTAGAGAAAATTGTATGAATTTCTTGACACCTTCAAGAAGATGCCATCCCCACGTGGAGCCACTATTAGCCACCTATAAAATTTGTTATATCAAATGGTGGCCAAATCTTTTTTTGCCTTCAAGAAAAAATTCATTTCGAAATTGTGAGTTCTTGAAGTCTTATGATTTCCTTTATCCTTGGTATTAATCTTCACTGTTGTTTCACTATTAACCCTCAAGGACCTTGTTGTTTACCAAGAAAAACTGCTTAAAGAGGCTTCGTTTTCCATCATTTCACTCCTCCTTTTCACTCACAAAGAATTCCACTTTTCACCCTTATTACTTTTACAAAAATCCCTCTATAAACCTTCATTTTAACCTCTAAATCATCCTAAACCCCTTTCAAACCTTATGTTTCCCTTTATTTGGTTTAAAAATCCTTCTTTTCACCTATCGGAACCCTATTTGGCCTTAAAAATCCTTGTTTTTGGCCTAAAAACACCCTTTTGCACTATAACTTATTTATGTTGAAAATGCAACAAGATGATGGAGCTTAGTGAAATGAA
This sequence comes from Pinus albicaulis, assembly GCA_034641835.2. Taxonomy (NCBI): domain Eukaryota; kingdom Viridiplantae; phylum Streptophyta; class Pinopsida; order Pinales; family Pinaceae; genus Pinus; species Pinus albicaulis. Next base: position 1,372,513,056 of record CM076570.1, read on the forward strand.
GTCGCCTTCACTAAGTGGGCCCGCAGGCTATTTTTGGCATAAAGTCTATTTTTAGACTATGTCTATTTTTAGACATATGGAGCATGGTCTAGGATTTGCAGGTTGCTATGCTTGGATGATTGGTCGAGTTGGTAAAAATAGATGGACCTATATTTTTAGACATTGGGCGGTTTCTATTTTTAGATTGCTGGGCTAAAAATAGAACAGTCAAATATTATTTTCTCTTAATAATATTTGGACTATAAACATTATCTTATTCTCTTGGCGCACTTCAGTTTGAGCTACGGATGTGGCCCATGCAGGTGAAAAAGGAATTACGCTATTCCTAGGTGTTTGGTTGAGCTATTGCATGTTGATTTTAGTTAGACTCATGTGGTAGAGTTTTGGTGGAGTTGATTGAGGAGTTGATGGAGTTGTGTTCGGGTTAACTTAGTTGAAATAGTTGTATTTAGTTTAACTGGCTAATACGCTAGAGATGAGTGGTGTGAATTAAATATTATTTAATTCACTAATTATTAACTCATTATTCAACTAAAGAACACATCAGTTAACACCAGTGCATAGACAGTTCAGTGAAGACCAGTGGAAGAGATAGGTGAAAGAGCCGGTTTGCTATTAGTTGTGACATTAGTTGTGCATGAGGAACGCACAAGCATTGGAGGAGATTGCCAATGAGAATTGCACAGTTGGAGCTAGTGGGATTCAAACTTGGATCTCATCCATAATCCTTTTGGATTGCGCAGTAGAGGCAGGAAAACAGTGGAGGAGTTTTGAACCCGTGACTTGTTCAAAACTGAGCTAGTTTGTGTGTAACTTTTGGAGATAGTACTGAGTACTTGTGAGGAGTATTGTGCTATGTATTGTTACATGTTCTCTTCCATATTATATAAAAAATAGCTGGGGATTTTCAGCTATAAGCTTTCCCCATACATACTGTGTTATATGTGTGATGTTTTGATGATCTTATGATCGCATACCACTTGTTTTATTTTCCGCATGTGTGATGATATAAAGTAGAAGAGGTTATGTGTTATACATGAATTCGAATTAGTGTTTGACCAGGATAATATCGGTAAATAAATATTCATTATTCAGCAAATTTCTACATGGTATCAGAGCAAAGATTGATCATCACAATGATTACAAATTTATTTCGGTAGACAGAGTCTGCATGCAGGCCAAGTAGCCTCTGGATCCATCCTTTCCTTTGAAAGGTGATATATCCAGTAAATGCCCCTGCAGTCTATCTCTATGCTAGAAATAATTTGTTCTCACAGATCAGGAGCGGTTGAGTTTTGAGCTGGTGGAATTCGAATTTGCAGCAGAATTTGGAATTCGAATTTGCAGCAGTTTTCTTGGTGTCGTAGCTGAAATGTATTTCAACGGATTGCGACTGGAGTATGCCCTTGAGGGCAGCTCGAATTATGTTGCATGGAAGGACAAGATGGAGGCAGTGTTAGATGACAATGGGTTGTTGGATTTCATTGAGAAAGAAATTCCAAAGCCTGCTGATGCTGCTCAAGTTGATGCTTGGCAAAAGAAGATGGCGAAATGTCGAAGAATTCTATTGGAGGGCATGAAGGATCACATTGTATCCAGCCTACATGGAAAAGCTTCTCCATACTTGACGTGGAAAGCGTTGACAGATTTATTCCAAAGAAAAAGTGACCAGAGGAATTTGGTGCTCAATGATAAACTCAGAAACATAAAGATGGAGAAAGGCGAAAACATACCGAAGTACCTCACGAAGTTCACCCAATGCAGGGATGAGCTGGGAAGTGTGGGGGTGACTGTCGATGAAGAGGACTTGGTGGACCTGGCTCTTCTTGGTCTTCTGAAGAGTTGGCATTCTCACCAGAACACCTCCATTAATGTATTTTGAGAAATTAAGTTAGATAGATGACCATTGATCTCATGCAAGAGGAGATCAAAGGAAAAGGTCAGGACGAGCTTCATCAAAGGGCAACTAAGAAAAATGTGCTTTATTCAAGAAAGACATAAGGAAGAGAAAGAAATCTTTCTCAATCCGGTGCGAAAGGTAAGAAGTGTGACATGTCCAAGGTGAAGTGCTTTCACTGTCACCAACACGGACATTATGCCACAAATTGTCCAGAAGAAAATAAGTAAGGTCAAAGGATTCTGCAGCAGAGAGGCCTGCTCAGCTGAAAGTGATTTTTCATCGATCACAAGGAGCCATATGATGGGACTGGATGGTTCTTGGACAGTGGTGCGTCTTTTCACATGACAGGATATCGAGATTTGTTTTCTGATTTGGATGAGAAAGATCTTGGAGTGCACATCGAGATGGGCGATGATGGTAGATACAGTGCGACCGGTATCGGTACCATTTCCTTTGAGAGGGAGTCTGGTAAACCCTTCGTATTGAAGGAAGTGATGCATGTTCCAGGATTAAAGAAGAATCTGATCTCTGTGGCGATGTTGGAAGACAAGGGGTATCATGTGGTCTTCAGCGAAGGAAAATCTTTCCTGTGCAGTAAGACAACTGGAGAAACCCAGAAGATAGGGGTTCGAGTCAAGAACCTGTATCAATTGCAATTAGATGGTTGTGCAGAAATGACATGCAAGGCGGGAGAAGTGGTGGGTCGGGATGATGGCGAGCTGTGGCACCAGAGATTGGGCCACCTTCACCATGGAGCTTTGAAGATACTACAGAAGATTTCTACTGGGCTTCCGAAGGGCACTCTTGCACAGTCAGATCAGTGCAAGGGATGTACCTTCGGAAAATTTGTGAAAGCCACCTTTCACGAGAAGGATAGTCACGCCACAACGATCCTTGAGAGAGTTCACACCAACGTGTGTGGTCCTTTCTCAGTAGATTCGACAGCAAAGCACAAGTACTATGTGATCTTTGTTGATGATTTCTCTCGAAAGTGCTGGATCTTCTTCATGCAGAAGAAGAGTGAGCATACTCAAAGTTCTATGAGTTTAAAGCACTAGTCGAGAAGGAATCGGGGAATAAGGTGAAGGCTCTTAGGAGTGACAATGGTGGTGAATTCATCTCTAACGAATTCAAGGAATTTTACAGCGCAGAAGGGATTCGAAGAGAGCTCATATCTCCCCATAACCCACAGCAAAACGGGGTTGCTGAGCGGAAGAACAGAACGATCGTGGGTGTTGCACGGGCAATGTTGCATGATCAGGGCCTACCCCTTCATTTGTGGGCTGAGGCATGCAATACTACAGTATATGTGCAGAACCGTTGTCCTCACAAGATACTTGGTATGAGTACACCCGAGGAGGCGTTTTCCAGCAAGAGACCTGATATTTCTCATTTGAGGATTTTTGGTTCACTTGTGTATGTGCATGTCACAAAGGATGCCAGGAAGAAGATGGAGCCGACCGCAGAGGTTGGGATATTTGTGGGGTACACTGATACGCCCCACAACTATCGTGTGTATTTTTCAGACAGTCGCAAGACTGTTGTGCGACGGGATATCAAATTTCAGGAGGAGAAAGCCATGCAGTGTTCGCTTGAGAGGGAGCCACACTTGCATGCGAGAGGGAGGAGCTGGTTCCTGAAGGATAGTCTCGAGGATGTGGATCCAGCCCAAGATGAGGTTCATGGTCTGGAAGAGACCACTCAATGGTGACCATCGAGAGGGCCATTGCACTCTGAAGGCCAGGCAGCCCGACTCAAGATGTAGAGAGGTTGTGGACCCTGTACAATGTGAGGGCAGAGACAATGCCAGACCCATTTTTGGATACATGGCTCTTGTGAAAATGTGTCGTAGCAGAGCCATCCTCTTTCGAGGAAGTTGTGGATGACCATGGGTAGATGCCATGGTGGAAGAGTATGATTTGATTGTCGGAAAGCAGTGCATGGGGTGTCCCCCCTCTTCTGGAGAGGAAATCGGAGTGGTGGGTTAGGAATGGATCTACAAAAGGTAAGCAGGGCGTGCTTGAGGTGTGGTGAAGCTGAGAGCAGATTTTTCAATGCCCGAGGCTTCTCTCGGATAGAATAGACTATGAGGAGACCTTTACACCTGTCGCAAAGTATTCTTCCATACGGACGATTCTTGCTCTCTCAGCGTAAATGGGGTGGCACATTCATCAGATGGATGTGAATATTGCATTCCTCAACGGAGTCATTGAGGAGGAGGTGTACATAGAGCAGCCCGAAGGTTTTGAGATCTTCAGCAGTGAGTCGCATGTGTGCAGACTCAAGAGAGCACTGTATGGGTTGAAACAAGCACCTCGTGCTTAGTACACATGGATAGATAGTTATTTCACCGAACTTGGATTCTCCAAGAGTGAGGCGGATCCTAACCTGTACCAGATTGTGGTGGAGGGTAAGTTGTTGATCATTGTACTTTATGTAGATGATTTGATTTTGACGGGAGATGAGTTGTTGATACTTTCATACGAGGAGGATCTTGCTAGAGAGTTTGAGATGAAGGACTTGGGCCTCAACATTATTTCTGGGATTGGAAATGCAGCAGCGTGAGTGGTGGACTACTTTGTTTCTGGAGGTAGGGTTTGCTCAGGGTCTGGAGGAAGTTCAACATGGCTGCAAGCCTATTGATACTCCTCTTCCTGGAGGTTGGAGGAAGGAGGATGCTACTTCAGCGGAGGTAGTGGATGCCACTGTCTATCGACAGTTGGTGGGGTCGCTTATGTATCTGGTCAGTACACAACCTGATATATGCTATGCTATTAACCATCTTTCGCAAGCTATGGTTAAGCCTACCAAGCTCTTCTGGAAGGCAAGCAAGCATGTATTGTGTTATCTCAGTGGCACATCGGGATATGGACTATGGTACACACAGGAGGATGAGGTGAGGCTTTTTGGCTTCATGAATGTAGATTGGGCAGGGAGCCCAACGGACAGAAAGAGCACATCTAGAGGGATCTTCAGCATCGGTTCGATAGCAGTTTCTTAGTACAGTAGGAAGCAGAGATCCATAGCACTCAGTTCCGCGGAGGCCGAGTACATGGCAGCAAGCTTGGCTGCATGCGAGGCCATATGGATGAGAAAGATCCTGGTCGGGTTGTTCGGGTCACACTTGGAGCCTACTGTGATTTATTGTGATAACCAGAGCTGCATCAAGCTCTCGGTTAATCTAGTATTTCATGATAGATCCAAACAAATCGACATCAGTTACCATCATATCAGAGACTGTGTTCAACGGAGGATCATGTTACTTTCATATATTCCCACGGAGGATCAGGATGCTGATATCTTGACGAAGGTGCTCACCAAGAGAAAATTCGAGTTCCATAGAGGTAGGATAGGGGTTTTAGATAATCCATATCTTGTTGAGAGGGAGTGTTTAAAATTCAACAAGATGATGGAGCTTAGTGAAATGAAGTTACCTTCACTAAGTGGGCCCGCAGGCTATTTTTTGCGCAAAGTCTATTTTTAGACTATGTCTATTTTTAGACATATGGAGCATGGTCTAGGAGTTGCCGGTTGCTATTCTTGGATGATTGGTCGAGTTGGTAAAAATAGATGGACCTATATTTTTAGACATTGGGTGGTTTCTATTTTTAGACTGTCGGGCTAAAAATAGAACAGTCAAATATTATTTGCTCTTAATAATATTTGGACTATAAACATTATCTTATTCTCTTGGCGCACTTCAGTTTGAGCTACGGATGTGGCCCATGCAGCTGAAAAATGAATTACACTATTCCTAGGGGTTTGGTTGAGCTATTGCATGTTGACTTCCGTTAGACTCATGTGGCAAAGTTTTGGTCGAGTTGATTGAGGAGTTGATGGAGTTGTGTTTGGGTTAACTTAGTTGAACTATTTGTATTTAGTTTAACTGGATAATACACTAGAGATGAGTGGTGTGAATTAAATATTATTTAATTCACTAATTATTAACTCATTATTCAACTAAAGAACACATCAGTTAACACCAGTGCATGGACAGTTCAGTGAAGACTAGTGGAAGAGATAGGTGAAAGAACCGGTTTTCTATTATTTGTGACATTAGTTGTGCATGAGGAATGCACAAGCATTGGAGGAGATTGCCAATGAGAATTGTGTAGTTGGAGCTAGTGGGATTCGAACTTGGATCTCATCCATAATCCTTTTGGATTGCGCAGTAGAGGCAGGCAAACAGTGGAGGAGTTTTGAACCCGTGACTTGTTCAAAACTGAGCTAGTTTGTGTGTAACTTTTGGAGATAGTACTGAGTACTTGTGAGGAGTATTGTGCTATGTATTGTTACATTTTCTCTTCCATATTATATACAAAATAGCTGGGGGTTTTTAGCTATAAGATTTCCCCATACATACTGTGTTATATGTGTGATGTTTTGATGATCTTATGATCGCATACCGCTTGTTTTATTTTCCGCATGTGTGATGATTTGAAGTAGAAAAGGTTATGTGTTATACACGAATTTGAATTAGTGTGTGACCAGGATAATATTGGTGAATAAATATTCATTATTCAACAAATTTCTACAATTTAGCCCCTGAAGGCTTATGGATTTTTAAACCATGTCCTTCATATGACCTAAAGCCCTACAATCGGGCACTTAAAGGCATAAAAACTCCTTTCCGAACCCTTATTTCCTTCTATTTTTCGTTTCCCCAACATTTTGATTTTAAATAGATGTGGACCATTGATCTTTGCAGATCAACAGACATCGAGCGCTTGTTCTTTGCCCATTCATTTCCCATCCCTTTTTCCCCTTTCAAATTCTCTGCCTCATATTTAGATCTCACTCGTTCGTTTTTGAGATCCTACGATCGAGGCTTAACCCGATGACCCATTGCACCCGTATTCTACACGAAAAAATCTACGTCACCGTAGGGTTTCTTAATGAGTTTTCGTATTTTGCAGGGTTCTAATGGTGGTTAATCTGTGTATTTCGACAGTCACAGACACGTGACCAGTTCAGTCCAGAATGACGATTCCGTGACTTATATCAATGAGTAAAAGGGACCAGCAGGGTTTCCAAATTCATGTTATCAGTGGATCGTGATCTTTGATCTTAGATGAAACCCTCCAACTGATAGAAAGCTACCTGTGTCAGTGAAACAAAGCAGTAAAGTGTATCAGTATATAGAATTATTGAGTAAAGAATATTAAGGCCAAAGCCTGAAGATCAGGGTTTTAATCCTCAGGTTTAAAGAGATAAAAACAGTATCAGAGAATGAAGGCCCCAAGCAAAGATCAAGGCTTAATTAAGCCTAAACATAGATCAAAAAGCAAATTAAAGTGTTTTAAAATAAAACAGAGAAAATTTTATCAGTCGAAGGAAGCCCACACTGCCACATCAGAGGCTAAAAAATATCCTTTCAGCTACCAAAAGTGCCACCTACATCTTTCATAAATTAAAATAAGGCATAGTTATTGCCTAGTCAGTGATATTTTATTTAAAGATAGCCAGAGTTATTGCCAGCCTGCCTAAAGATTTTTAAAGTCAACAAAAATCTACCAAGTAGCCAAAAAAATTAATGAAAACCAATTAATACATGGATAACATCAGAGATCTCCTCTATTGAGCCCCTCAAAAGTAGGGAAGCATTAACTTGTATTAAATTGAAAAGATTGCCCTTTTCTTTCTTACCACCTCCTCTTTCTTTTATAAATACTTCCTTAGAAGATGAGAGGTTGTTGGTTGATTGGTTGTTGGACTTTTGATGTAATAGTTGCTATATCGGATCATTGTTGAATGTAAATAAGTTCTGAAGCTCTGAAGCTCTGTTAAGCTATTTAAGAACATAGGCTAAGAAAAGAAGTTTGAAGCTGTGATGAAACACTGGAAATTGTAGTTTGTAACTAGATTGAAAATCAATATACAAGTTGATTTTTGGGATCCTGGTTTATATCATTGGTGAAGTACCTCTTACTATTATTGTTTTCCTTTCATGTATGCCATTTTGTTCACTTTCTCTGATAAAGAGCAACAAGCATAGAGCTAGGATTTACTGTTAAAAGTACCCTACTCTCACTGATAAGCTTTATCTATATGTTTTCTGCTAATTGTGATATTTGGAAATGACTTAAATTAAGTGTAAATATTATCAAGGAATGTTGGTTAGTCCATGTCTTAAGGTGAAAAACTTGAATGATATTTTCATTACATGCTAAGTAGAGTTAAACTAGAAAAGTTTATGGTTTGCCCTGTCTTCTAGTTCTTTCTCCAAAATTTGTTTGAAAGTTTCCTTAAGAGTATGCTAAAAGCAGGCCATGATTTTAATACATCTGAACCGATCTTAAGCTGCACTTTGTTTTCTTATCTGTTTTCATCCCTTCTGAAAGTAGTCTAGTGAGATTACTGGATTGATGTCTAATAAGTTAGCTTTAATACAAGCTTGTCCAAAGAAGTTTATGGTTAGCCTTGTCCTTTGGCTGGTTTCAAACAGTTACTTAAAAAGTATTTTCTTGTATGGTAAGTTGATAAATCCTTGTTGAAATTATTAGCTTTTTCCACTTTCACAACACTTTTAATGTTCCACTCCATCATTTAATCCAAAGGATTTTTTGATATATATGACTTGCCCCTTGGACCACTCTTGAAATTGTTGCACAATTAAACCCTTTTGTGACTCCATTGCCCAATGGTTTAAAGTTGTTTCATACCTATGTTATCTGCTGAACACTTCTCAATACACTTGCATCTTCACCCTTCGGAACTCTTTCATTGTGTGATATTCCATCCAATTAAAGATCATACCCAACCAAACAAACAAAAACCCTTGTTCTTAATAACTAGCCTAATATCATACTAAAACCTTAAAAGATAAATGAATATTTGCACTTATAGAGAGATCCCTCTCTGGATTTAGGAGGGCTAGATCCTAGAATCCCAAAGTGGTTTTTGATGTAGGCTCTGCAACATTTAGTCTTGCCACTCTGCTAAATTATGGACCCTAACACACACTATAGCATTTGCACCTAGTTAGAGAAATCCCACACCTGCGAGACCCTTACATATGGATTCCCACAAACTTCACCAATCCATCCTTTTCCCTACAATAGAGGAGCTATGGCACAAATTTAAGCACCACCAATGTGTCCTCACCTAGGACACCATCATACAAGGGTCCAATTGCAAGATACCTTGTTGTTGTCCTCTTGCCTTTTGGTCTCATATGCCTGATGTCACCTTGGCTTCTTGGTAGGCCTCCCAAAAATCCATGTGGGCTCCTCCAAAAAAATCCTAAGGCCTCCTCAAGCTTCCCATCAAAATGATCCACGTAATATTCAACACTTTGAACCAATCACAAAAACCTCTCACTTCAAGTTTGTTGCTCAATCATTGTGGAAATTATCACTAGTGTAGGGAATCTAATCATCATATCTTCCCCTTCTTCATTGACTTCCATAGGTTACCCAAAATGATCCAAAAATAGTCACATATTGTGACCCAACACAAGGTGAACATGTCTCTATGCCTTCTGTTCCACCACTGTTGTGGACTGTTCCTAGTTAGGGCACTAGTACGCTCCACCAACCATTCATTTCTCACCCAAAAAAAAAATTAATTTCTTCGGTCTATTAAGGGAAGAGGGACCTCCTATTATGTTACTATTATGGGCTCATTCCAGCCCCAAAACATCCCCACGTTATCATTGTTCATATGTGATATGAATTGCGGCCTACCACAGTCATCCTCTTATGCTCATGGGCCACCCAAAAAAAAGATCCCTGTACCACAAACCCTTCCAATAGGCCTGTGGCTCACCCTCATCACACTCGACACAACTATAGTGGCATGTATTCCACATAATCACTAGAATATCCTCCAAACTCCTCGCTCTTCTACCATTGTTCCTGTGGCTAAATTGGATCCCTTCTGCCCTCCTATGCTACCCTTTCATGTGTGAGTGTTGCACAAAATTAGATGCCTAAAATTAATCATCTCACCCACCTTTTATAGGAATAATCAGGGCCTTCTATCTAGGACATCACACAAGGGTTTCCATCCTATCATAAGCCTAAAAAACCTTAGGCAAACATAGACATGCAAGTGCAAACCCATTAGTAACCTTCAAAAATTCAAAACTCCTCAACGACAACTTGGAATTGGATGATTTTCAATGCGTCGGATTTGTATCGAAGAGAACTATCATCTGCATCCATCACCTATTGAAAATACATCATGGTTTTGGACCAAACATCGATGGTGAAAAACCCTCAAGCTTGGATCTCAAGCCCACAAGCCCAATTATGGCACTTTGTCCTCCAACCCTCAAACACTAGGGCTTGAAGTAGTTCCCAAGCTACACAAAAATCAACACCCTCCACTCTCTCACATCCTCTCTCTTCCTTCCTCTCTCTCTCCCTTTATCTCCCACCTCTCTCTCTCTATCTATTAACCCTCCAACTCTATTTGTATATCCACCCCTCTCTCCTTATCTCTCCTTCTCTCCCCTTTTCTCTCATTCTCTCATTTTTTATCTTTTTATCTCACTCCAAACATGCACAATCTGACTCCATCTCTCCCTTCTCTCTCTCTCTCTCTCTCTATCTAGTTCTCGCTCTTTATGTCTTTCTTATTCCCTCCCTCTCTCCCCCTCCAACTCCATGTATCTATCGATCCCTCTCTCCTCCCTCTCTCCTCCTCTATCTCATCCTTTCTCTCTCTCCATTTCTCTCCTACCTCACTCTGTCTTCCCCATCACCCTCCTCCTCTCTCTTCACCATCATTTAATAATGTGAAATGTATAATAAAGTAAGTATTTTGATATTTATTAAGAATGGATATTTATAAACACTTTCTTTCCTTTATTATAATTAATATATATTAATTTTTTTATTAATTAATTATTATTATATTAAAATTATAAAATATACCATGTGTAAACATAAAACCACAATGATGTATGTTTGAGTAGCAGGACGTCTAATGAACCTTTGGAACGATCGGTAATCAGTGGGCAAGGGATCTTTGTCTCTCTAGGACAAGTCGATTAGAATTAAATGGTTGTCCACCCATATATCTTCATGTCATAGTAAAGTCATTACTGCAAGTGATTAAATTTAAAACAGTGTTACACATGTACAAGAAGTGATTAGGCTCAAAACCCTAATCACTAATGCATTACGAGTAACCTTTAATTTCACCCATGAAACCGTTCCATGATTATTTCAACTACACATGCTTCCTATTTTGGTTTGCAAACAAGCCTTCCTATTTCTATATTGCAATTTCCATGGCCGCTTGAGTTTCTCTACTACCTTATCTAATGGGAAAAACAATGAAATGTATTATTATTAATGTTTTGAAATGAAAATTTGTGATATATTATTATTGTCAAATGTATATTAAATTTCATAAATAATATATTTTATTTCATTAAGTAGAAGTGAGTTTGGTTATAAATTTTAAAATATTCTCTAAATATGATAAACAAAAAATTTCGTTTATTTTTTATATGTAATATGGTGAACAAAAAAGTCCATTGATTTTTTAATTTGTAACTACACTGTGGGATGATTTGAATGTGCCACTTTGTAACTAATTATGTACAAAATAATGTTTGAATTGTTTCCATAAGGTGATCATTTCTATTTTTCCTTTAAGATGGCCAATAACCCATCATTCGGTTCCTTCAATGAGTTGGGAAGAACTATAGTTAGAACATGACAGAACTATAGTCATCAAAATTTACAGTCATATTATAGTTAGAACATGAAATTTAATATTCCAAAATTTATAGGAATATTAAAGGTATATTTTGTCACTTAGATAGGTGAATACGTGGGTAGGGAGACCCATAAATATCTTTATAAAGAATAAAACCGCTTCTCGTATGAAAGTGGATCATCATTTCAGCTTAATAAAGCACCCTAAGGTGTGAACAAGGGCTAGAGCATGTGGATTGGGTCAATGTTGACCAGATCAACAACGATATTATGGAGATCATGGAGGATTAATGGAGGACAACACAATCATTTAGGAGGAGTGTATGCATAAGAGTAGCTCCATTATTGAGTGGGACGCAGGGTGAGGAAGCTCACCAAGCATAAAAGGAAGAGAATGGAAGCATTAGAAGACATGGATTTATATTATTGATTTTTATCTTTTTAGATCTGGATTTGTCATGTGACATTTATGTGCATGCTTTTGTTGTTTAGCAGAGTTTTCTGTGCTATTTAGCACAAGGGTGTTTCCGAGCGGAAATCCCACCCTCATCCTTGGGGGACTTAGAGTGCCAAATCAAGAGAGGTTATCTTGAGATACATTACCACTATTTGGAATTTGGCCAAGCTTCAATCTCATATACAACACAGTCTATTCCAGATCTGTGTTGTGTTACAGGGGTGTAGCAGTGGAGGAGAGAGATCTCAAATTTCTAAGCTAGTTTTCCATTGGAGGGATCATCCTTTCATTCAGAAGATTGTGAGGAAGTTCTCAGGGCCTAATTTCATATTTTTGCACCAGGCCAAGTAGCTATCATCAAATACAACGTAGTTTCCCTCAAGGACTGTGTTATTTTTTAGAGCAGCTGCAACAATGGGTTTATTTCCCTAGTTGAATGAGTCGTGTTTCCTTTGAGGGGATCAGCCCTCCATTTGGGAGATCTATTGGAGGAGGATCATCCATTACATATTTAAGATCGGCCACCTCTAATCAGTGATTTAGTTGCAGAGATTATTCAACCCTATCGCCAAATCTGTTATTCTTGTAGATTGAGTATTTCTGGAAACCTTTTCTGTGTTGTCCTGGAGATCTGTTTTGGAGCATGGATCTCTAGTCTTAGAATTTTTGGAGAATTATATTAGCAACAATATATTTTTCTATCTTTCAGCTGTTATTCTCTCATATAAATCACATTTGTCTGCATTCCTGTATTTCATGTATTAACAACATTTTAGATGTAGGTGTATGCTTTCATGGGAGGCTTGTTTGCTTAACTTGTGTGAACTTTTTCTCAAGATATTGTACCTATTTTTATGTTATAATCATAATGGTATGGAACTATGGTTGTCTCATGCTTTGATCTACTGATATTTCTGCATATTTCTAGTTTTATGTGCTATATTGCTGCTTATCCCATTTGGGAATATTACAGTGGTATCAAAGCATAATCTTGTCTCATCCTTTGTACTTCAGCCATTATGTCATCTAAAGAGGCTTCTCATAGGAAGGAGAATATTTGCAGAAGAGATGAAGGAAAAAATCTATTTTCAGGAGAAATGAAAGGGAAGGATTTCTCAAGACTTCTTCAAACTATGCAGGGCATTAACAGAGACATAAAAGAGATGAGGATGGAGAGATATAGAGATTCTCCAAGAGGGCTTGTACATAAATAAAACTCTAGTTTTTCATATTATAGGTGTGAGCATTCAGCTACACCATGAGATCTACAACATGGTACTATGCCTACATTCTTGGCAAGAGAAGAAGAGGAAGGAGAAACACCAAAGGAGGAGACTCTTGGTGACTATGTCCAAGAATATGAAATATCTTAGTCTAGAAGATTCAAGGAGCATCTAAAATTCCAAGGGTTTTTTCAAATCAAGGAAGATAGGAAACTGAATGACCACAGTAGAAGAAGAGGGTGCATGCAGCACACTTTGGGTAGATTCTTTCTACCTACTTTTGATGGGTCACCCAAGAGCACAACTAAGGCTTGGGTAAAGAAACTAGACACATATCTTTAGTTGCATCAAGTTTCAGAAGATGAAGCCATTAGAGTAGCAGTGTTGCATCTTGAAGGTAAGGCTTATGCCTGGTGGTTTTACGAATCTTATTCATTGAATAATGCAAATATATCTACTTATACAAAGTTCACTAGGAGGTTAGTGAAGATATTTGATCAAAGACATTCATAAAATTCTTTGGGTGAGCTAGCCAAACCCAAGAAATCAGAACCTTTGCATGAGTTGGAAGGATCCATGAAGCCAACTCCATTTCAGAACATTGTTGAGGGGAGTAAAGATCTGCAACATTTTTTACAAGGGCAAAATCCCCACTTCAGCAAGAACTTTCTTCTCAAGAAGAAGATAGGAGGATTTCTCCTTGAAGAGGAGATCAAGACAAATGATCTCTTAATGATGAGGTATTCTCCATTGATGAGGAGAAGGAAGAGGAATAGTTGGAAGGAGCCTCCAACGCTGTGACAATAGGAGGGTATCTACCATTATTTGGAGATGGAGATGAATAAATTGCTTCAACTATAGGATCTCTTGTATCTTTGCAAGAAGTTCCAAAGGATCTCCCATATGAATATCACATTAGGGGAATTTTGAGGTCTAAAATGGGCCTCCTAAGAAAAATGTACAACCAAAATAAAATTTATAATAACTAATAGGATTCAAGATGATGATGTCAACCATGGGGGATGCTTCACCATTTTTTAAATAAAAGGGTAAAATGATTACAAAATAATAAAATAATAAAACTACTTTTTCAACTTGTATTTTCAACTTATCTCCCAAAGTTTTTACTCAAATTTCGAGTGGGAGTACTCGTTGGATGGAAAATTTAATTCCTCATCCAAGGAGTACCCATGTTGCATACTTTCGATGGACCTTGCTAAGAAAAAAAATGAGAAATACATTAAAAACATGATGATGTCATCAAATCTTATTTTATTACTTCCACTATTATTTTATAATTTCCTTAGGAGGCCCATTTTAGACCTCAAAATTCCCGTAATGGGAGCAACATGTGTCTATGTTGATAGGCAATTAGAAAAAACAATAGAGAATGTGTGTTCCAACATTGACCATAGTTTTGGGAACATACACTAGGATAGATCACTTCTTTGTGATTAAGACTCTTGACACCAATATGACATTGGGTGTGCATGGGTTGATTACATTGGAGAAGAATACCTTAGATTGTGAGATCTTGTAGAAGGTAGGAGAAGGTGAGAAGGAGGGCCAACATCAAGTGATTGGGGACAACACACCCATCCTTTTCAGAAGGTTTATGCACAGAATAAGGAAGATGATTTGCGCAGTGAGGGCAGGGAAAAATAAATCCAATCACATATACATCATACTCTAGGCCTTGATGTTTCATTACATGGAGGCATTCCACTAGGGAGACCCCCTGATTGGAAGATGAACAAAGAGTTCTCTCAACATGGTGCAACATTGATATATTTGGCTAAGGAAGGATCCTTGGGAGGAGCTAGCACAACGCAGAGAACCTTTGATGGGTTCAAAGGAGGGGTGAGAAATTTTCTGATATGGACATTGTCATCTCCCACTTAGCTATTTGCGCTGAAATATAATGATTTAGAAATCTATGATGGCATGAGCATGGTGTATAAGGGATACTTCATAGCCTTGGAGCAACAAATGATACTTCCACACATGAGGAATATTTCTGAATATGACAAGAGGTTACTGACACTCTTGTATGCATTGGCCAAACTAGGGAAGTTTTGGATGGGAAATACCTTTCAAGAGGAGGTTGACCTCCATGTACTTCAATATTGTCTTGGGCAAGATTAGCTGCAAGGGAGGAAACAAAGGTGGGCTAGCAGTGTTCCAACATGTGGCTTTGGCATTAAGCATTTCAAAGAGGGGAGCTATGATGTGACAAGTGCTTCATTTCATATTTCTACAATGTTGTCATTGTTGGGAAGGATAGATCCATATTCAGAGTCCCAACTATTGCTGGAATGTTCCAAGAACCTCTTCACATGTAAGATTCTTGACGAACAAGTGATAGATGGGAAATATAGAGTGGTCGATGGAGTAATTTATTTCCATGATCAGATTCACTTGACTAAAGACTCCAAGCTCAAGGAGGGGATTCTACATGCAACATATGAGGCACTCTTTTCAGGGCATGAGGATTCCATTGAGTCCTATCTCACCATCATGGAGGGATTCTATTTGGAGGATCTCAAAGAATATGCGCTCCAACATATCAGGAGGTATGTAGCTTGTTTGATGAATGAGGAGGATAGTAACCCCCTTGCAAGGTTGTTTCAGTCACTTTCCCTTTTGATGAAGAGATGGGAAGGTTCATCTATCTTCACCAACTTGTTTAAAACATATGGTAAATATTGTGTTTTGATGCTTATTGATCAACTAACACTGCATGAACATTCCTTTTCCATACATTTGCAACACATTGCTCCACAAGAGAACAAGCCTCTCTTTTTATTTTATGGTCCTTTTGGGAGTACATTCAGTGATGGGATTAACCACTTTCTAGAGGAATTTGGGAAAGATTTGTTTTTCTTGGTTCATATTTAGCCAAATCCTAATGTCCTCTACTATTTTCAATCTTTTGAGAAGCTTATGGAAGTAATAAAGTGGTTGGATGGCCACTTGTCATATGATGTATTGAGACAGCTAGAGACAGAACAACACTGGTCTCACTCGCGGGACTATTGTCACCATCCAACATGCCATATGAAACATATTCCATTTTTCTTCTGGAGCCCTTATGGTGATGACATTCTATTCACTATATGTGGGATGCATTGGGAAAGAGAGGTTACTAGAACCAAAGAGTGGGAACATGAGATTCCAAGTACTTTTTGGCTTCCTGAGGACTATGTTATTGAAGCCCAAGATCAGCAGCTCCATATTTATCATAAATGGAGAGAGAGACAACGTGAGTTGAATAACTTGATCTCTCATTTTCATACATGCATCCCTATACATTGCAGAAGCAATGGATTGGTGATTGTTTCTATGAGCTAGCAAGGATGACTCACTTTTCTTGGATGATAGCATGGAGATTGGAGTTTCTAATTGGGATTGAGGCACCCAACATTTACCATATCTCTTTGCCTTGAGGAGGCCAATGGACAACATATAACTCTTTCCATATATCTCCCACTTCTTCATGATGATAGCTATTTGGTTTATCTACCAAAGGATAACTTGTATACTTGGGAGGAGACCTATCCATTGGAGATTTTGCAGTATCCTTGTAGTTTCTTAAGGAAAAGCAATATTTCGGAGTGTAGGACTGTAATATTTCAAAATTTATTGGAATATTAAAGTTATTTTCTGTCACTTGGATAGGTGAATAAGTGGGTAGCGAGACCCATAAATCTCTTTATGAAGAATAAAACCACTTCTCATGTGAAAGCTGATCATATTTTCATCTTAATAAAGCACCCTAAGGTGTGAACAGGGGCTAGAGCATGTGGACTGGGTCAATGTTGACCATATCAACAATGTTGTTATGTAGATCATGGAGGATTAATGGAGGACAACGCAGTCATTTAGGAGGAGTGTATGCATGAGAGTAGCTCCATTATTGAGTGGGACCCAGGGTGAGGAATCTCACCAATCATAAAAGGAAGAGGATGGAAGCATTAGAAGACATGGATTTTTATTATTTATTTTGATCTTTTTAGATCTAGATTTGTCATGTGACATTTATGTGTATGTTTTTTCTGTTTAGCAGGGTTTGCTGTGTTGTTTAGCACAAGGGTGTTTCCGAGCGGAAATCCCACCCTCATCGTCGAGGGAATTAGAGTTCCTAATCACGAGAGGTTATCTTGAGCTACATTACCACTATCTAGCATTTGGAAAAGCTTCATTCTCATATACATCGCAGCCTATTCCATATTTGTGTTGTGTTTTTGTGGTGTAGCAGTGGAGGAGAGAGATCTCCAATTTATGAGCTAGTTTTCCATTAGAGGGATCATCCTTTCATGTGGAAGCTTGTGAGGAGGCTCTCAAGGCATCATTTCATATTTTGGTACTATTCCAAGTAGCTATCATCAGCTACAACATAGTTTCCCTTAAGGACTACGTTATTTTTTAGAGCAACTACAACAGTGGGTTTATTTCCCTAGTTGGAGGAGTTGTGTTTCCTTTGAGCGGATCAGCCCTTCAATTAGGAGATCTATTGGAGGAGGATCAACCATTGAATATTTCAGATCAGCCACCTCCTATCAGTGATTTAGTTGCAGAGATTATTCAGCCCTAAGGTCAAATCTTCTATTCTTGTAGATTGAGTATTTTCAGAAACCTTTTCTGGGTTGTCCTGGAAATCTATTTTAGAGCATGGATCTCTAGTCTTAGCATTTTTGGAGCATTACATCAGCAGAAAAATATTTTTCCTATCTTTCAACTGTTATTCTCTCATAGACAATGCATTTTTTTGCATTCCTATATTTCATGTATTAACAACGTTTTAGATCTAGGTGTATGCTTTCATGGGAGGCTTGTTTGCCCAACTTGAGTGAACTTTTCCTCAAGATCTTGTACCTATTTTTCTGTTATAATCATAATGGAATGGAACTATGGTTGTCTCATTCTTTGATCTATTGATATTTCTACATATTTCCAGTTTTATGTGCTATATTGCTGCTTACCCCATTTGGGAATATTACATGACGAGACTTGATATGAGAGAAAAACATGATTGAGTTGTTTTCCTAGCATGCTCACCTTTTTTCCTTTTCCTTTTGAGTTGGTCAATATCTCATGTTATTGAATAAAATAATTAGTTGCTTTAATACTACATGGTGTTCAATATTTAGCAATATTTTATACTTGGACTTAGAGTCCAAATACATCAAAATTTATAATTGGATTACATTAAAGGACATAAAAGGACTTGCTATCTCCCAAAAGCCAGATTGAATTATTTACCTAAGATGCTCCCATATTTTTCTTTTACTATTAAGCTGGCCAATAGTCGATCTTGCTAATGCTTCAATTAATTGGAAAGAGAATATAATGAACATAATTGACACATCATATTGGATTACAGTAAGGAAAGGATAAGACTTGATATCTCTCAAAAGTAGGATTGAATTGTTTCCCTAAGATGCTCTCATCTTTTTCTTGTAATTTTAATGGAAATCTATTGTTCGTGTGTCTGGGATGATCTATGTTGTTGTTTCATCAAGTATTCTTAGTATGTGATCACAATCAAGTCATATCACTATTCACATCATCCTCATTTGTCCCTCCTAAACTAGAAATTCTAGAAATTCTCCAACAACTTAGCCTCGTTAGTCCCTCCTCAACTACACATTGTGTAGTTCCAACCCAAAAGATACAAACTTTCCCCTTGACACTGTACAATGCATAGTTCCTGCATCCTAGGACCGTGCACTGCATAGTTCCAGTGCTCAAGATTGAACCTTGGCTTCGAAAATTATGCAAATCAGCCATCTATCCTAGCCCCAACTATGAATTGCATAGTATTTGAGCTCAAGCTCAACCCTTGAGCTCCTGAGTTATGAAATTATGTAGTCACCAGGTCTTATTTTCCTCCCATAACTTTGAAGTTGGCTGAAACAGTGAAAAATCCATCAACCCAACTCACTGAGTCCCAAAACTGCGTAATTTGTGTGCCAAGTTTAGCTTGAATTGTGGATAACGTAGTCTCAAGGCTCAAGATTCACCCCTAACTTCTCTAGATGTGCAATTGTGTAGTCACTGAGCCTCTCTCTTAGCCTGCCACTAATTTTTGGCTCTGTTAGCGGATTACCATACAACATCTTAGACTAGGGTTTTATCAGGTTGTTGTCATCTTTCATGAGATAATTGCAGATGCAGGTACTCTATCATACCATGAAAGGATGGTGAAGAAGGAAATGGAGAAGGAGGACATGCAAGAATATATCTTTGTAGCTCATTATGCAAGTTGAGCAATCAAGACAAAGAAAGGGGACACCATTTTGCGAGCATAACTCAAGACTTGATATCATTTGAAGACTCCTTGCCTCTAGGCCATATGGAGGTGGATAGAAGAGCATAAATAAGAAAACACATATCCAAGAGAAGAAAGAATTTCTTGAAGTTTCCATTTCATATTGCAGTCCATGTTAGTTGTGTCATGTCATGTCATGTCATGAATAACTATATGCTAAATGATTATTGTGGATTATTTAATTTCTTATTCTAAAATGTATTGTAAAGTGGAAGTCCAAAGGACATGTATAGAATATGAAGATTCGTGGGAATTAAAATAGTCATCAGGGTAATAAAAGAGTCACAAGGAAGGTGAAGCACCACCTCCAAATTTGTTATATATACACCCTCATTATATGAGCAAAGGAATTTTCACCTTGGCTCCTCCCACAAGGGATTAGAGGGACAAGCTAGTTCTTTTGGGGAGAAAGGAGTGGATCCAATGCTCCATTATTGGAGCTAGTGGTTTTCATTGTATACATGTGTCTTGGGAATTTTACTTAAGATCAGAAGCCTCATTTCCATCACGTTCTTCATGCATCAATTATGAATATTTGTAAGACTATGATGTGAATGTTTGTAATTCATGTTTTGTTTCACATGTGCTAAATTACTTGAACTATTTTGGCTATTTTAGTACTTGCCATATTGAGAATTTGTTGTAATGGTTGTTATAATTGTCGCATCTTTGTGGACTATTCCATTGGATGTTAGAAAAATCTATCTTATTTATAATGGTTGGAATGAATGACACATGTTTGAGGGCTATTCCACTGGATGTTATCGTATATTTTTTCTATGTGTGTGCCTCTACTAGGGTGGTAGTATTACCTCTCAACAACATTTTCAGTCTTGGAAGATTTAAGAAATATGCATCTCTAGATACTAAAAAATTATTATTAACTTCATCATAGAGACGATATGGTTTGGATTTATTTGAATAACCCAAGAAGATACACTTACGACTCCTTGCACCTAGTTTGTTTCTTTCTTCCTTAGGTGTCAAGGCGTAACAGGTGGAACCAAAGCCCTAAGATGCTTTATTGAAGGAATGTGGCCATGCTACAATTCATAAGGAGTCTTGTTTCTAATTTCATTATAAGGACACATATTCTTTATATACACAACACATATAACCACATCAGCCAAAGACATCAATTTTAAATTCTTGAAAAACATAATGGAATGTACCATATTTAAAATTATCATGTTCATTCATTCCTCCACACCGCTCTGTTGGAGATTGTAAGGCATGATTGTTTGATGTTTCATCCCATGTTGGTGAAGATAGTTTTAAAATTCATTTTAAGTGTATTCATTTCCATTATCAGTGTGAATAGAGCCAATATGAATTTGTGCATCATTTTCAATCCATGCATGAAAGTTCTTGAATGTTTTAAAATAATCAAATTTGTTCTTCAATAAGTAAACCCAACACATTTTGGTGTAGTCATCAATAAATTTCATCATATATTTATTTCCATTTGCAGAAGGAATATGCATGGGGCCACATAAATATGAATTAATAAGCTCAATTTTTCTATGCGCTCTGGAATGTGAATAATGAAAATATTATATTTTATGCTTTCCTTGAATACAAGCATCACATTTCTTAAGTTTCCTAGGAATTTTAGGCAAATCAATAACATCATTTTCCTTCAACAATCGAAATTTTTCATAGTTCAATTGTCAAAATTTAGAATTCCATAAAAGACATGATGGAAATGTACCTTCATCATAGGGAGAACTGAATGCAAAGTTTTGTTCATGAGCAGAGGTTCCTTGCAACTTTAGAAGTATTTCATCCTCTATCCCCGTCATGAAAAGTGAGAGATCTGATGATTTTATGACCTCAAACTTTCCATCAATGATATGAATGGAGTGTCCTTGCTGAAGGATGTGGACTAGAGACAACAAGTCTTTCCTCAAATCTAGGAGGTATAGAACCTCATGTAGAAGAAAGTATAGAAGACCACGTAGTTTAAGCCTGATTGTGCCAAGCCCTGATGGCTTGAGTTTTGATTTGTCTACAAAGTATACTTCTCCATCAACTTTGTTAGTAAATTATTCAAAAAAATATTTTCTAAAATTCATGTGGCATGTTGCTCCTAAATCAAGTAACCAATCATTTTCTCAAGAAGCAAGTGAAGCATTAAAAAAGTCTTTAGTTACTCCAATATTACAATGTGCCACAACATAATAAGCGGATGCATGTGCTTTACCTTTCTCTTTGTCATGATTTTTACCTTTGGCTTCATTGATTTATTGCTCAATTCTCTCCCAAGGAAGCTTTCATGTGGATGCATCATGTCCATCTGTATTGCACCGTGTGCAATGAAGATCAACTTTTCTTCTTGAAATTGTATTCCCCCCCTAACTCTGAAATTTATTTTTCCTCTTCCTCATAGGCCACCTCTTCCTCTAGAATAATATTGAGCATGATTCTTCTCTCTATGTTCAAGACACATAGTTTCTTCAGAATACTGAGCAGTTGTCTTCTTCCCAAAATCCTTTTCCTTATTTGCAAACTTCTTCTCAAGGGAGTCAAAGGTAATATGCTTTAGGTTTCCACTTGCTTGCAATGAATCAAGATAATGTGAGTAAGTGGGAATAATTCCTTGACATAAGCTATGAGAGGTATGTTTATTTCAACACAATGTTTTTAATGTCATGCATGACAGATCTTACTTTTGATGCTAAAGAAAGAGGGTCATGATTTTTCAATTCAAGATTGAATAGTTTAATCATCAATTGAACAAATTCAAGTTTTGAGTGTGAGTTATATAGTTCTTTCAACTTATTCAACACTTCATCAGCATTTGAGAATCATGTAATGTGGTGACTCACCTATTCATTTACAAACATTGCAATCAAGGCATGGGCCTTGGTGTTCTTGATGTCCAAAATGGTGATCTCCTTGTATGAGGTAGGCTTTGTAGGTGCATTTTCTCTATATCATTGACAAATTCATTTCCACAACTCATTAAAAATGAGAGTGTGTTTGATTTTCTGGGACCACTGAGGATAGTTCCCCTTTCTAGTGAGAACGACTCCTACAATAGATATGAGTGAATTCATTCTGAATATGTGTTGTAAAAAAAACTTCACTCTACTCCCACTATGCCAATACTGTAAAAAAGATGAATTATGTTGCTAATTTGTAAAAAAAAATGAATGTTTTATAAAACAAATATATATTTGGGGGAGGTATTATATGGGGGAGGTAAAATCTGGGGAGCTATATGTGGGTGAGAGTGTTTAAGGGGGAGGATTGGGAGTCAACATCTCTCTCCTCCCTCTATCATTGTGTATCCCTCGCCCTCTCTGACCCTTCTCTACCTCTCTCACTCCTCTCCTTGTCTCTCTCTTCATTCCTCCTCTCCCCTCTCCTTCATTTTATCTCCATCTCTCCCTTGTCACTCCCCCTATCTCTCCACCTCTATCACTCTATGTCTTTGTTCTTCCCTCCCATATATATCTAGAGTTAATATATATCATGAAATATTATAATATATTATAATATAACAAATTTAATATTGTATTCATCTAAAGTTATTAAATTTAATAATATTAATATTATAATATATTAATATGAATATTATATTTAATAATAATATTATTATAAATATTTTAATATTAATATTAGGGTTAAGAATGTTTGTTTTGCATGGTACTAAAAATAATTTGGCCCATGGTATATGTCCCATAGGCTTCACCTAAATATAACCTTTTTCTTGAGTAAATATATAAAAGAAAGGTTTTATTTATTTACCATACCTCTAGAGTAAGTATAAAAAAAGGCTTTATTTTTTTACCATACCTCTAGTTTATTTATTTAAAATACCTCTTTTTTTATTGTAAATATATTAATTATTACAAATATATTTATTACAATTGAGTGTACATAACAAATGTTTACAAATTTTCTTACATTACATCTACACATGTGACCTAGAATGAGATGATATATATTGTTAATAACTTTAATGATAAAAAATGATGAAATAAAAATTTTGAATGCAAAGTGACAATAATAGTGTTGAATGATAGAAAATGTGAATAATAATAATGTAGTCAAATACAAATAGTCTTCATTGTGATCTATCTCAAAAAAATTTATGCTACTATTCTTATTTTTACCCTTGTTAGTTTTTTCATATTTTCATATCGATTATATGAAAAGGATAGTTGAAATCGTAAACCATATAAATATTTAGCTCAAGCTATTGTAGTAAACATCATACCATGTCTCTCTTGTTTTCCAACATTAATAGGTTGAATTACTATAACACAAAAATCAATGTAAATTGTTATTAATTTTTTTGTGCTTGTAGTGAAATCAATGCACACTATTAATCCAATCACTGTAAAATTAATGTATCATCAGACATCTAATTATATGAAATAAAAAATCAACATCTACATTGAAATCAATGCATGTAATGTAAGAAATCAAATAAGATTAGAAAACAACTTCTACATTGAAATCAATGCATCTACTACAAGTAATAAAATACGATTAGAAATCAACATCTATAATCAAATCGACGCATCTAGCGAAAGTAAGAAAATATTATTAGAAACCAACATCTGCACTGAAATCAATTAATTTAGTGTAAGCAATCAAATAGGATTAGAAATCACCGTCTACACTGAAAATGCATTTAGTGCAAGCAATCAAATAGGATTAGAAATCGTCTACATTGAAATCAATGCATCTAGTGCAAGAAATCAAATATAATTAGAAACCAACATCTACTTTGAAATCAATGCATCTAGTGCAAGCAAGAAAATAGGATTAGAAATCACTATCTACACTAAAATCAATGCTTTTAGTGCAAGCAGTCAAATTGGATTTCAAATAATCTACATTTAAATTAATGCATGTAGTGCAAGCAATAAAATATCATTAGAAATCAATATCTACATTAAAATCAATGCATCTAATGCAAGAAATCAAATAGGATTAGAAATCACCATCCACATTGAAAACAATGCACCTAGTGGAAGAAATATTCTTCCCTCTCTCCACCCTCCATCTATATAAATATCTCCCTCCATATTTCCTTATTTTTTTCCCTATCTCACCCCCACAAACACAAATGCTCTCTCACTCCATATCTATCAATCTCTATGTCCCTCCCTCCCTCTCTCTATCTCTATTTTCTTCCCTATCTCCACATTCCATCTATATCTTTATCTTCCCCTTATCTCCCTCTCCCCCACTTCTACCTTTCTTTCCTCCTACTATCCTCTCTCCATCTCTCTCCATCTTCCTTATCACTCTCTCTCTCGCTCCATGTTTCTCTCTCTCTATGGCTTTCTTGTTACCTCCCTCTCTCTCCCCCGCTAATTCTGTCTCTCTTTCCCTTCCATCCTTTGTTGAATTTCCAAAACCTTGGGTCTAGGATAGAGTCTTAAAATATCTGATGCTATCAGAACGCGAATATCAACATAACTAATTTACATAAAGAAATAGAAAAAATAGTAAATCAAAACTTCACAGAATATAGGCAACTTTTTACTTTTACAACCCAAATTAATTATATTAAAAACTTATAATACAATAGTGCAGAGCTCCCGTACGAGGGATAATGACCCTCATACATCCACTGGTATAAGATACAAAAAAGACACTCTAACCATCTGGATGTAGTGCAATCTCTTAGCCCTCTCGGTCGTACCCTGTACCTGCCCAATCTTTCAACTCCCGATCTGCAGCTCCTACCTCTATTAATGCTCCAATTCCACTTGGGCACTAAATCTTATTTGTCCAATATGCTCTCTAGTTGTCCCTTCACCCATCGAGGGAACAACACATTGATACTTCTATTGAGTTGTTCAAAACTCCACTTGTGGACAACTCGCAATCTCACCACTACTATTCCTCAGCTACTCAAGGATTTCAACCCATTATGGTCTTTTTGCATTGCAGCAATGAATACCAACATAAGGCATGAAGGGCTTCCACCTACCACTCCAATATTTCCATCTCCTACAATGAACATGGGCAAGGAGGATTTGCCATCATCTGCTATATAAGTCCTTCTCCACACACGAGTCTCAGGTTCCACAATCCTGCTCCGAGTTGGACAAACCCTTGAGCTCCACAACTGCCAAGCTAGCAGTCACCTTTTTCCATCGAGGTGATGCACTTCAGCTCCAACATGGACACTATAATGTTGTTCTCTAGCAGACCATAGGTTCCCAATTGCATGCACATTTGGTCTTCTCTCACGCTGCCCTCCAACAGTCCACGAGAGACCAAGTCTGCACTGCAGCTTCTGCACCTAGTTAGGTGATCCAGATTTATGTAGGAATGTAATAAAATACAGAAATAGACATAAACACAGAGATGCAGTGGAAATAATACTTCATTTCATTAATATCAAATAACATAAATATGCTTACACACATAATGGAAATAAACTAGCTAGGGTGCTGGTAGCGTATCTCTGAGAAGAGATGTAGCAGCTACAAACCTCTAAACTATGTTAAAATGAGGCTCAAGGGCCTATTTATTATTGAGAAATAATGGATAACTCTATACGTCCAAAAACATAACCCTAGGAGATGAAGCACCAAAACTATGGGCCTCGTTTGGGTAAATTGGTGTTTCAACTTCCCGAGGACGTAACTTCGGCATACGATCTCCGTTTGACGCGTATCATACCTCATTAGAAATATCTATCCGAGGATTACAACTTTTAATGTGAGAAACATTGGTTGATGGACACAATTTGCCCCTCGTTTTCCCAAAAAAACGTTGTTTAGGGCCTCAAAACGGCTCCAAAAGTTCAAGACCTAAAAAAATGCTAAAAATAGTAAGTTGTGCTGCAACTTAAAAACTAAACGAAATAATGGTTGGGGTTCAAATGGAATAGGTGGGTGGCCACCAATATCCACCTGGATCATTAAGGCCCCAAAACGGCTCCGAGAGTGCATGGCCCGAAAACCTGCTAAAAATAGTAAGTTGTGTTGAATGTGAAAAGCTGCAAGAATTGATGGTGCGGGTCCAAATGGAATAGGTGGGTTGCCACTGATATCCACCTGGCTCATTCCTCCCTCCTTAGGAAGCAATGGTCCCCATTGCGTTGAGATCCTCCATGAGATGAGGCAAATTATGTTGAACTGGGTATGAGATTTGTTGAAGATGTCATGGACTTGCAAGTGGACATGCTTGATGCATTTAATAAATTTGGTTTCTTTATCAGCCTTAGATAATACATTTGTGGATTCTGTATGTGTAGTTGTAGGATGTATGGCAAAATCAAGCGGCGGCGCGTTGGGGGTCAGATCAATGGAGTGCTTGTCATGACAGTGTAGAGGAACCTCTGTGAGTGAGGAGAAAATGTCCTTGTATTCCTCCATGACTTTTTCCAGCTGCTACAGCCATGTAGGGGAGCCCTATGTCGAGGTTGTGGCCATAATATTCTTCTTTCCCTGTGAGCGAGTTGTAAGGAAAATAAATTTCCTAGTTTTGGAAACAATCTTACTGCGTTGTTTTGCAGGAGTGAAAGAGATGATAGAAGGCGTTACTACCTCCGGTATCCTTTACGAGTTATTTCCCAAAGTAATAATAACAGCACGAGGCCTAGACTCATACACAGCATGTCACCTCTACAAGTATGGTTGGCCCAATAATACATCAGCTGCATCAAGAGGAGCAACATCACATAATACCTCATTCGTGAATGGCTTCATGTTGTACAGAAGGCGACACTATTAGTGGATGCGAATATCTCTCCCTGGGTGAAGCCACCCGATGGTATACGATTGCAAGTGTGCTATGGTTGGTAGGCCAAGATGCTCCATGACTTCTGCTTAAATGAGGTTCTTTTGGCTTCCACTATCGACAAGGAGTTGAAGTGGAGAACCCTTCACCCAAATCTGCGAATGGAAGAGGTGCTCCCCCTCCTCTGGATCCTCGAGATCCTTCCTCTGGATCTTGGTGGTGGAAATGATCACACTAGGATCCACATCAATTATCTGCTTCCCTTTGTCATTGCCTTTGTCTGGTTCTGACTCAGGATCAGAAAATGCATCTGATTCAGGTGCCTTTAGTTCAGCCACCAATGTCTGCTTGGCTCGACACTCATTTCTACTATGAGTGGGGATGTTATGAAATTTACACCACTTCCCCATGTCCTTCTTTGTATTTTTGGTTTTTTTATGAGTCGTATCGCTTTGTCCTTGCCCCTTGTTCTTTGGTTCAGGGGCACCTTTCCCTGGATTCGGATTTGTAGATCCAAAATCTCGCTTCTTCTGCTTAAATTTCTGCTCGATGTTGGCGGCATAGCAATATGTCATGCCAAGAAATTTAATGTCAAGGGACTCCATTTCCTCTTGAATATGTTTTTGTAGATAGCTGCGGCACTTGAGCACCAAATTTCTCTCTGAATCTTTGATACCCAACTTTGTGCACAGGGTATGGAACAAATTCGTCAGTTCATGCACATCTTAATCCCTTTGCTTCCGTAGCATGGTCCATTGAATGTATTTGTCCACATAGCTCCCCATAGGGTAATATTGTTCCTTGATGCTATCTCAGAATGAATTCCAAGTGGGTGTGGCCAAGAACAGAGAGGGTTCCCCTTCATCCTCTTGCTCATGGTAGGTTTCCCACCAGTCTTTGACATGGGGGGTGGCTTTGAGGAGTGCAAAAATAATATTTTCTCGGTCAGAGAAATCATGGACTGAGAAATACCCTTCCAGTAAAATTAACCATCTATCTATGGCGTCTGCATCTATCTGGCCTTCAAATATAGGAATGTCAAATTTTACCTATACCTTGAAGGGAGTGGCGCCTCCAGAGTGGTTGTTGGATGTAGATGCGCTGTAGGTGGGCAGTCGTTGAAGGATTTGAGTAAAGTTATCCATCATCATGTTCCATTGTTTCTCGAGGGCCTCCTTGAGAAATATTTTGATAGGATCTAATGCTCCCTCGTCTTTCTTTTCTTCCGGCATGGGAGGTCGTCAGGGTTGCGAGGCTGATCTTGCAAGGGTTCAACGAGATCGAGCCCTAACTCCTTATACCCTGACCGCATTGGGGACATGCAAAGAAAAATAGAGAAAGAGCAGACCGCTCTGATACCACTAATCCAGATTTATGTAGGAACGTAATAAAATACAGAATTAGACATAAACACAGAGATGTAGTGGAAATAATGCTTCATTTCATTAATATCAAATAACAGAAATATGTTTACACACATAATGGAAATAAACTGGCTAGGGTGCTTGTAGCATATCTCTAAGAATATATGTGGTGGGTACAGATCTCTGAACTATGTTACAATGAGGCTTGAGGGCCTATTTATTATTGAAAAACAATGGAGAACTCTAAACTTCCAAAAACCTAACCCTAGGAGATGAAGCGCCAAAACTGTGGGCACCGTTTGGGTAAATTGGTGTTTCAACTTTTTGAGGAC
The DNA here is from genome assembly GCA_034641835.2 of Pinus albicaulis. Taxonomy (NCBI): domain Eukaryota; kingdom Viridiplantae; phylum Streptophyta; class Pinopsida; order Pinales; family Pinaceae; genus Pinus; species Pinus albicaulis. The sequence goes on from CM076570.1 coordinate 1,372,542,050, forward strand.
GTAACTTGGCATACGATCTCTGTTTGATGCATATTGTACCTCGTTAGAAAGATCTATCCATGGAGTACAACTTTTGATGTGAGCACCATCAGTCCAAAGCCCCATTTTGCTCCTAGTTTTCCCAGAAAATGTCGTTTAGGGCCTCAAAATGGCTCTGGAAGTTCAGGACTCGAAAAAATGCTAAAAATAGTAAGTTGTGCTGCAACTTAAAAACTGAACGAACTAATGGTGGGGGTTCAAATGGAATAGGTGGGTGGCCACCAATATCCACCCAGATCATTAAGGCCCCAAAACGGCTCTGGGAGTGCAGGACCTGAAAACCTGCTAAAAATAGTAAGTTGTGCTGAATGTGAAAATCTGCAAGAATTGATGGTGTGGGTCCAAATGGAATAGGTGGGTGGCCACCGATATCCACCTAGATCATTCCTCCCTCCTTAGGAAGCAATTTTGCACCTTGCGTTGAGATTGTTCATGAGATGAGGCAAATTATGTTGAACTAGGTATGAGATTTGTTGAAGATGTCATGGACCTACGAGTGGACATGATGGATGCGTTTAGTAAATTTTGTTTCTTTATTAGCCTCAGAAAATACATGTGTGGATTAGGTATGTGTAGTTGCAGGATGTATGGCAACATCAGGCGACAGTGCGTTGGGGGTCAGTTCAATGGAGTGCTTGTCATGAAAATGTAGAGGAACCTTTGTGAGTGAGGAGAAAATGTCCTTGTATTCCTCCATGAATTTTTCCATTTGCTGCAACCATGCAGGGGAGCCCTGTTTCGAGGTTGTGGCCACACTATTCTTCTTTCCCTATGAGCGAGTTGTAAGGAAAATAAATTTCCTGGTTTGGGAAACAATCTTACTACGTTGTTTTGCAGTAGTCAAAGAGATGACACGAGGTAGTACTACCTCCGGTATCTTGTACAAGTTATTTCCAAAAGTAATAATAACAGCACGAGGCCTATACTCATACACAACATGTCGCCTCCACAAGTATGGTTGGCCCAATAATACATCAACAACATCAAGAGGAGAAACATCACATAATACCTCATCCGTGAATGGCTTGATGTTGTACAGAAGGCGACACTGTTGGCGGATGCAAATATCTCTCCTTGGGTGAAGCCACCCAATGGTATACAATTGCGAGTGTTCTATGGTCGGTAGGCCGAGCCGCTTCATGAACTCTATTGAAATGAGGCTCTTTTGGCTTCTGCTATCGATAAGGAATTGTAGTGGAGAACCCTTCACCCACATCTGCGAATGGAAGAGGCGCTCCCCTTCCTCTAGATCCTTGGGATCCTCCCTCTGGATCTTGGTGGTGGTAACGATCACACTGGGATCCGCATCAATGATCTGCTTCCCTTTGTCATTTCCTTTCTCTAGTTCTGACTCAAGATCAGAAAATGCATCTGATTTGGGTGCTTTTACTTCAGCCACCAATGACTGTTTGGCCCGACACTCGTTTGTGCCATGAGTGGGGCTGTTATGAAATTCACACCACTTCCCCATGTCCTTCTTTGGATTCGTGGTGTTGTTATGAGTCATATGGCTTTGGCCTTGCCCCTTGTTCTTCAGTTCAGGGGCACCTTTCCCTGGATTTGGATTTGCAGATCCAAAGTCTCGCTTCTTCTGCTTAAATTTCTACTCGATCTTGGTGGAATAGTGATATTTCATGCCAAGTGATGTAATGTCTAGGAACTCCATTTCCTCCTGAATATTTTTGTGTAGACAGCTCCGGTACTTGAGCACCAAATGTCTCTCTGAATATTTAACACCCAACTTTGTGCATAGGGTATGGAACAAATTTGTCAGTTCATGTACATCTTGATCCCTTTGCTTCCGTAGCATGGTCCATTAGATGTATTTGTCCTCATAGCTCCCCACGGGGTAATATTGTTCCTTGATTCCATCTCGGAACGAATTCCAAGCAGGTGTGGCCGAGAATAGAGAGGGTTTCCGTTCATCCTCTTGCTCACGATAGGTTTCCCACTAGTCTTTGACATGGGGGGTGGCTTTGAGGAGTGAAAAAATAATCGTTTCTCGGTCAGAGAAATCATGGACCGTGAAATACCCTTCCAACAAATTTAACCATCTATCTATGGTGTCTCCATCTATCTGGCCTTCAAATATAGGAATGTCAAATTTTACCTGTACCTTGAAGGGAGTGGCGCCTCCAGAGTGGTTGTTGGATGTAGATGCACCGTAGGTGGGCAGTTGTTGAAGGATCTGAGAAAAGCTATCCATCATCCGTTCCTTTATTTCTTGAGGGCCTCCTCTAGCAATATTTTGAAAGGATCTCCTGCGCCCTCATATTTCTTTTCTTTCGCCATGGCAGGTCATTGGGGTTTGCGAGGATGATCTTGCAAGGGTTCAACCAGATCGAGCCCTAATTCCTTATACCCTGACCGCGTTGAGGACATGCAAAGAAAATAGAGAAAAAGCAGACTACTCTGATACCACTAATCCAGATTTATGCAGGAACATAATAAAATATAGAAATATACATAAACATAGAGATGCAGCAGAAATAATGCTTCATTTCATTATTATTAAATAACAGAAATGTGCTTACACACATAATGGAAATAAACTAGCTAGGGTGCTGGTAGCGTATCTCTAAGAAGAGATGTGGTAGCTACAAACCTCTTAAATATGTTACAATGAGGCTCAAGGGCCTATTTATTATTGAGAAACAATTGAGAACTCTAAACGTCCAAAAACCTAACCCTAGGAGATGAAGCGACAAACCTATGGGCCCCGTTTGGGTAAATTGGTGTTTCAACTTCCCGGGGACGTAACTTCGGCATACAATCTACGTTTGAAGCATATCATACCTCGTTAGAAATATCTATTCGAGGAGTACAACCTTCGATGTGAGCAACATTGCTCCATTGACCCATTTTTCTCCCGATTTTCCAAAAAAATGTCGTTTAGGGCCTCAAAACAGCTCCGGAAGTTCAGGACCTAAAAAAATGCTAAATATAGTGTTGTGCTGCAACTTAAAAACTAAATGAGCTGATGATTGGGGTTCAAATGGAATAGGTGGGTGGCCACCAATATCCACCTAGATCATTAAGGCCCCAAAACAACTCCGAGAGTGCAGGACCCAAAAACCTACTAAAAATAGTAAGTTGTGCTGAATGTGAAAAGCTGCAAGAATTGATGGTATGGGTCCAAATGGAATAGGTGGGTGGCCACCGATATCCACCTGGATCATTGGGGAATCCCCACACCTCAGATACCCTTGCACATGGATGACCATAAACTTCACCAATCCACCCTTTTTCCTGCAATAAAGGAGCTATTGCACAAATCTAGGCACCATAAATGTGTCCTTGCCTAGGACACCATCAAACCATCATACAAGGCTCCATCTGCAACATACCTTGTTTTTTTCCTCTTTCCATATAATGTGTTCGTTGCCACCTTGGCTACTTGGTAGGGCTCCCAACAATCCACGTGGACTCCTGTAAACAACTCATAAAGCTTCCTCAAGCTGCCCATCAAAATAATCCACCCAATAGTCAACACTTTTACCCAATACATAACAAAATCTCGCTCGAATTCTGCTACTCAATCACTATGGAAACTATCACCAGTGTAGGGCATCTAATCATTAGATCTTTGACCTCTTCATTAACTTCCACAGGCTACCCAAACTGATCCAAAACTAGTCACTGAGTATGACCCAAGACAAGGTGAACGCGTCTCTATGCTTGTTGTTCCACCGCTTCCATGGACTGTTCCTGGTTAGGGCACTAGTATGATGCACCAACCCTTCACTTCACACCCAAATAATCCTTAATTATATGGTATGGCAAGGGAATAAGGGCCTCCTATTATGTTGTTGTTCTGGGCTCGTTCTAGCCCCAAAATAGCCTTGCGTGAGCACTGTTTAGAGGTGTTATGGCCTGTGTCCTACAACAATCATCCTCCTATGCTCACGGGCCACCCAAACTAGAGATCCCTCTACCACAAACCCTTCCAACAAGCCTACAGTTCACACTCATCACACTCGATATAGCTATAGTGGCCTGATCGTCCATGCAATCACCAAAATAAACTCCAAACTCCTCGTTAATCTACCTTTGCTCTTGTAGCTAAAACAAATTACTTCTGCTCTCCTATGCTACCCTTTCATGTGTGAGTGTTGCACCAAATTGGAGGCCTAAAATGAATCATCTCACCCTCCTTTTATATCCATAATGAGGGTATTCTATCTAGGACATCACGCAAGGGCCGTCAGCTTGTCATAAGCCTAAAACACCTTAGGCCGACCTAGACATGCATGTGCAAACCCATTAGTAACCTTCAAAAATTCATAACTCCTCAACGACAACTCGAGATTTGGTGATTTTCAATGCGTCAAATTCATCTCGATGAGCACTACCATCCTCATCCATCACATGTCTAAATTACATCATGTTTTTGGACCAAACACCGATGGGTTAAAAAACCCCAAGCTTGGATCTCAAGCCCACAAGCCCATTTGTGGTGCTTTGTCCTCAAACCCTCAAACAATAGGGCTTTGGGTACCCCCCAAGCTACACAAAAATCAACACCCTCCACTCTCTCACATCCTCTCTCTCCCTTCCTCTCTCTCCCTTTCTCTCCCACTTTTCTCTCTCCATCTCTCTCTCTCTTCACCCTCCAACTCCATTAGTATATCGCTCCCTCTCTCCTTCTCTCTCCTTCTCTCCCCCTTTCTCTCCATCTCTCCTTCTTTATCTCTTTATCTCACTCCAAACATGCACACTCTCTCTCCATCTCTCCCTTCTCTCTCTCTCTATCGAGTTCTCATTCTTTATGCCTTTCTTATTCCCTCCCTCTCTCCCCCTCCAACTGCATCTCTCTATCCACCCCTCTCTCCTCCTCTCTTCCTCCCTCTTTTATCCTCTCTCTAAATTCCTCTCTCTCGTCCTCTCTCTCTCTCCATTTCTCTCCTACCTCTCTCTCTCTTCCTCAATCACTCTCCTCCTCTCTCTCATCCTTCCTTTCTCTCCCTTTCTCTCCTACCTCCCTATCTGTCCCTTTCTCTCTTACCTCCCTCTCTCTTCCCCATCACTCTCTATCTCTCTCTTTCTCTACCCACCAATACTCTCTCTCTCTCTCTCTCTCTCTCTCTCTCTCTCTTTGTTACTATATCCCTCCCTCTCTCTTCCTGCCACCCCTCCCCCCCTTCTCTCCATCTCTCCTCCTTTGTCTCTTTATCTCACCCCTAAACATACACACTCTCTCTCCATCTTCTCTTGTCTCTTTTTTGAGCGTTCAAAAATATAACTCCAAGTTATGAGGTATGGATAATTATTACAAATATATTGATTACAGTTGAGCCAACATTACAAATGTTTACAAACTTTATTAAGTTATATCTACACATATGCCCTATACCAACTTATACTTAGCTTTAGACACAATGATTTAAGTTTTATTAATTTATTAATATGGTCTTATTTTTATTATATTATTTATATAGAATTTGTAAATATCCCTAATTTATTTTAAATTGATTAGTGTTATTTTATAATTTTATAAAATATCATTAGTTGGCTTTTTTTTCATTATTCTGGGTTTTGTAAATTTGAGATATTTGTATTAATCAGGAGAATATATATTCATTAATAGACACGAAGGGAGTTCGAGATAACCGATTTTGACGCCAACAACTTATATTCATTGAAACTAATTGCATACATACCAACCACCTAAAAAAACTAAATAGAATTCAATGGGCCTTTACCAATCCTAAGAACATTCAAACAAAAGAACCATAACACATTCAAATGCGGCCATGCTCACAGCACCAAAGGTTGTCTCCACCTTGGTTGCATCTTGTTCATCCACAAACGACAACCCACCTGACGCAAAACACAAACCCCAAGGGCCCATTATCACCAGCACACTATTGAAACAAAAAACTGGGCGTTAACCCATGAGACAACCGCCCACTATCTATGACTTCTTCCACAACGAGGGTGCAGGAAATATGAAATCCACACCAGCCAAAAAGACACACCAATCTAGAGAAAAGATTGAAACCCAACCGAAAAATGCAGGGCCATGAAATTTATGTCGCTGTAATCCCAATGAAGACATGCTAACACATGGTCAACTAGAAACAAAACACAAGTGCCCTCGAAGAAGCCAAACCCCTTCACCCACCACTTAGACTCGCTACTCATGGTTATCTCTCTCTATATATATGATGTAAATTAATTTGTAAATTAAATGGTAGATAAATGTGGAAGGCATCAATTTATAATAGATATTAAAATAATTGTGGCACATTTCACATTGTTAAAATTATTAAAAAAAAATACTTAAAATATTAACTAGATTATAATTATTTCCATTAGAATGTTTATTTTGGAATACACTTTCTGTAATTTTAATTTAATTATTAAGTAGAAAATAGTATTTAACTTCCACATAATATTTTAAAATATTCATAACAATGTACAAAAATAAAAGATTAAGATTTATTTCTAAAGTAATTATGTTATTTTTGCTATTTAATTAAATTGATTAATTAAAAACAAAAAGTCGTACAAACAAGCGACATATCAAGCTAGATAGTATTTTTGAACATTTATTATTTCATAACCCATGATATTGTAAGAAATGTTAAGAAATGCAGAAGACAGAAGTTTGGACAAACACACAGGAGCTCACAGGTGCAGATCACCAAGAGCTCCCACCAGCAAATGCATTCGCTTGGCATTCTTCATAAGCATCAGGAATTAAATAGATACATAGGCAAAATAGATTCCTAATTAATAGGAACTGAATGTCAAATAAAGAGCAAATCATAACTACGTAACCTATTCTCCATTAATTTCTAACACCCCCCCTTAATGGAGAAAGGGATTTTTAAACACACCTAAAGTGTCCCTAAACAAATCAAACTTCAGTCTTCCTAGTGGCTTAGTGAATATGTCAGCCATATTATCACAAGAATTACAATAGTCTACAGAAATCTCTTTAGACTGCACTTTCTCCCTAACAAAATGAAATTGAGTGTCTATGTGCTTAGTGTTTTTATGAAACACAGGATTGTAAGCCAGTTTGATGGAACTTTGATTGTCACAATTGATGATCGTAGCTTCTGTCTGTTCTTCCCCTGCATCTTGGAGAAGTCTACGCAACCAAACTGCCTCACATGTCGCTGCACACATAGCTTGATATTCAGCTTCTGCCGAGGATAAAGCAACAGTATGCTGCTTCTTGCTGCACCAAGAGATGACCCCGGAACCAACGTTGAAGGCGTAACCTGTAATTGATCTTCTGTCATCTAGATTTCCCGCCCAATCAGAGTATGTATAACCTGTCAAATTAACATCAAATGAGTCAGAATACAAAATACCAAAATCTGATGTTCCTTGCAGATACCTTAATACTCCTTTCGCTGCACTCCAGTGATTGTCATGAGGTTGAGTCATAAACTGACTCAAAACGCTTGCTGCATTGGCTTAGTCAGGTCTTGTTGTAGTCAAATAAATAAGACTACCAACCAACTGTCTATACAATGTTGCATCTGCATATTTCGAACCATCATCCATCTGAAGTTTGCTATTCTGTTGTAAAGGTATGCATGAAGGCTTACACTCATCCATCTTAAACCTGGATAACAGACTCTTTGCATACTTACCCTGGGACAAGAAAGTTTGACTTGAATCTCTCCAAACTTCTAGACCCAAACAGTATTGCATTTCTCCAAGGTCCTTCATCTCAAATTTCTGTGATAATTGCTGCTTGATTTCTTTAATGAGATTGTCTGCACTTCCCGTTATTATCAAATCATCTACATACAAAGAAATCACCACTATCTGCCCTTCATTATTAAACATGGTATATAAATTGGGATCATTTTTGCTTCTTTCATAACCATTCATGAGGAAAAAGGAATCAATTTTTTCATACCAGGATCTAGGTGCCTGCTTTAAACCATATAAAGCTTTCTTTAATCTACACACTAGATGTTCTTCTCCCTTCTTAACAAATCCTTCAGGCTGTACTAAGTATACTTCTTCTTTTAAATCACCATTTAAGAAAGCAGACTTAACATCTAATTGATGTATTTTCCAATGATGTTTAGTGGCTAAAGCAATAATCATTCTGATGGTGTTTAATTTTGCAACAGGGGCAAATGTCTCCTCAAAATCAATACCTTCTATATGGGAATATCCCTTTGCCACCAACCTTGCTTTATGTTTATCAATAGACCCATCTGCTCTAAATTTCAACTTAAATAACCATTTGCAACCTATGGGTTGTTTATCATCAGGAAGTTTTACTAGATCCCACGTATTGTTCTTAATGATGGATTCATATTCCTCATTCATTGCGTTCTTCCATTCAAGACTTTTACTAGCTTCATAAAAGTTAGAAGGTTTTGCAATGTTTAACATACCAGTCATAAGCGCATAATCCCTATATCGAGCTGGTAACTGTCTTGGCCTGTTTGATCTTCTGAGTGGTGGGGGTTCAATTATTCTGCTTATTTCTTCCCTTTGTGGACTGAACTCCACATTATCCTGCTGCTGCTATACCTGCTGCTGTTCCTGCTTCTGTTCTTGCTTCTGTTCCTGCTGCTGACTGACTCCTGTTTCAGTATCCTCTTCTGAGAGTAAGGGCACATGCCATTCTTCATTGTTTTGGACAGGATTTCCATCATCAATCTGTTCATGGAATAATACATCTCTACTGACAAACACCTTGTGAGTAGGAGGGTCAAACAATTTATAAGCCTTATACTCACTGCAGTATCCAATGAACGGGCATTTAATGGCCTTTGAATCTAACTTCTTCCTGTTCTCTTTGGGAACATGTGCAAAAGCTTTACAACCAAATACTCTAAGATGACTTACTGCAGGCTTGAAGCCAAACAATACCTCAAAAGGAGTTTTATACTCAAGACTTTTAGTAGGACTCCTATTCTTTAAATACACTGCAGTATTAACAGCTTCTGCCCAAAAACCATTGGTTAGATTCTTACCTTTCAACATACTGCGAGCACACTCCACCAGTGTTCTGTTTTTCCTCTCAGCAACTCCATTCTGCTGAGGAGTGTAAGGTGTTGTGAATTGCTGTTGTATCCCATGCTCATTGCAATATTTGGTGAAGACTCCTTTCTTGAATTCCCCCCCTTGATCTGATCGAAGAATCCTGATGAACTTTCCTGTTTGCTTCTCAATCATGTTTTCGAATTGCTTGAAATATTCAAAAGCATGACTTTTCTGTTTAAGAAAATACACCCATGTGAATCTTGTACATTCATCAACAAAGATTAAAAAATAATAGGCCCCCCCTAACGACCTCGTCTGCATCGGGCCACATAAGTTAGTATGTACAATTTCAAGTATATCCCTCTGTTTTCTATCTTTAACGGCAGGAAATTCATCTTTATGCTGTTTACCGAATGCACATGCCTCACAATCAATATGCAACTTTTTCAAAACATGAAGACCCTCTACCATACCTTTGTTTTGCAGCAGAAAGAGATCACCAAAGTTAATATTCCTAAGTCACTGATGCCACAAATTTTCAGCAGACTTATTTGACGCCATCAAGGCTTGCTAAGGCGTACTTTTCACATCCGACTTGTAGAGTCCTCCTATGCGAATACCTGTAGCAATGGGCTTCATCTGATCCAACAAATCTTTAATAATGTAATAAGATTTAAAAAATTCTACCTTGAGGTCCTGATCTGTAATCTTGGACACAGAAATCAAGTTCTTCTTAATGCCAGGAACATACCACACATCAGATATATTCCTGATCTTACCATCAGGCAAAGTAACAAGGACATCTCCATGTCCCTTGATCTCGTACCCACTATTATCTCCAAGATAGACTTTTACTCCAGAGTTGGATTCTTTAAAATTTCTGAACCATTGCTTTTTACCTGACATATGCAAGGAGGCTCCAGAATCCACGAACCAAATATCTGATTCATCCTCCTCAATAGCAGTGTCAGCCTCGGCCATAAATAGTCTAACATCCAGATTCTGATCTGGGTCTGTATCTGCATCTGCATCCGCCAAATGACCTGCATACCTTCTCTGCTTGTACCACTCTTGATTTGCCTTCTTCTTGCGACAAAATTTAGCAATATGGCCTATCTTACCACAATAAAAGCATTCAAGAGCAGAGTCATTTTTATACGAGGTCATACCTTGTGGTGTCATTTTTGATGTGTTTCCCCTCCTCTGATCAGCCATCGCTCTCCCTTTTGGCTTGAACTTTGTTATCAATGCAAGATCTAGATCTTGAGGCTTGAGAGACGACCTCCTTTCCTCTTCATGTAGCAAAATTCCAGTAAGCTCTTCAAAACACGGAGGCTTTTCCCTTGCATTCAATCCAGTTATAAACATCTGATAGTCATCTGTCATACCGTTCATGGTGATTGTCACCAGATCATCATTGCCACGGTTTGACCGATATCAGATAGTTTATCTTTAACTTCCTTTATCTAGGATAAGAATGACGAAACAGACTCATTCTCCTCCATCTTGATTGAGAGGATCTTCTTTCTAAGGAACAAGGTTCGGCTAGTATTCTTAATTTCATACATGTCTTTGAGAGTTGTCCAGATCTCATTCGTTGTCTTGCAATCCCGAATATGAGGGATGATGCAATCTTTAACTGACAGTTTTAGTAGAACTTTTGCCTTCAGCTCCCTTTTCTCCCATTCTTGAATTGTTGCATTCGTTCCACCATTTGCAACAGTCGGCTTACCTTCATCGCCAATGACAATGCTATAGGTATTTTGTCCCTCAAGCAACGTTTGAAGTTTAAATTTCCAATTTGTGTAATTGGAACCATCCAATTTTCTTCTTTCATTTAAATAATCTACCATCTGAGCATTCATCTTGGAAAAAAAAAAATTGGATAAAAAAGATTTACTTAATGAGGGCCTTCAAGTTTCAAATAGAGTAAAAAAAAACTCTTGATTGTATCCAATTTTTTTTTTTTAACCACACTTGGATCAAATTGTCAAATCAATATATATATATAATTGACAATATATATATATAATAAAAAACTTCTGCAATCAAATTCGATCACAACAACAACAACAACAAAAAAAACTCTAACACAAATCTGGAAATGGCGAGCTTCAAGGATCCCCGATTGGGCCAGCACACTGAGAGACCGGCCGCTGCTATGGAAAGAGAGGCGTTCCAAATCTGAGCAATTATGTATAATGGTTAAAGCAGCAGAGTAAGGACCTGAAGAGTGGTGAGTTCACGTCGTAATCATTTCTGCGTTCTGGAAATGCAAAGAAATCAAGGCCTGATACCTACTCGCAATCAAGGCCTGATACCTACTCGCAACCCTAGCAGCAGAGTCTCCAAGGGGTACCGAAGTGTTAACATAGCTAAATTCTTTCAGACTTGTGGGTGCAGCATCCCGTCGCAAGCTCCTTTGAGAAATTTATTTGATGTTTGAATCGCCTTGACAGAAGTTCTGAATGCTATACGACTGTTCTTCGTCTGAATATGTTCGACAGAAACACAAATTACAAGAGCTAGAAGCACGGCAGAAGCTGCAGCAGAGTTGGAAAAAAAAACAACAATGCCCGTGATAGATATCATGCCCTTGTTTTCTACTAACACAGAAGGCTTGATTTGAGAACTTCAGATTCACAGTTTGTCAAGCCAATGGCCTATCTTCTACCAAGTCAAAGTTACCTTTACCTCCAACAACAGGTGTATGGAGCCCAATGGAACCAAATACTCTTTTATGGGTATTATGTCATCGGAATGATGAGGCAGCTACAATTTTTTTTGAAAAAAAAACTTATGGTCTGCCAAAGAGGCTATGATGTGTAGCCAATGGTGATATCTGTGTGTAGGGTATGTATTGTAGATCTTTTCACCGCAGCTCATGTACAGGAATTCATGATTTAAAGGCAAGCATAGATAATGTTTCAAAACATTTCCATGTAAGTTCTCAACCTGTTGACAGAAATGAAATGGCTCCAATGTAGAAAAATGTTACAAACCTTCCTCAACCCCGGGCTGGAGTCGCGCGGTCTGGCCTTCACACAGCAGGTTGGCTGGACTCCAAGCAAAGGTTATAACGTCGCTCCTGTGCTTTCTGTCAATGCCGCCTTCACCCTGCAGCAACAACGAAGTCCGACTCGTGGCTCACAATGCTGCCTTCACCAGCTCGTTCGCACCAACAATCACACCACTTGAAGACTGCCTTCACGGCCTTGAAAACGCCTTCACGGAAATACGATCTGTCTCACGCAGTCAACAGAGAACGCAACTCTTCCTGAGCTCTGATACCATGTTAAGAAATGCAGAAGACGGAAGTTTGGACAAACACACAGGAGCTCACAGGTGCAGATCACCAGGAGCTCCCACTAGCAAATGCATTCGCTTGGCATTCTTCATAAGCATCAGGAATTAAATAGACACATAGGCAAAACAGATTCCTAATTAATAACTGAATGTCAAATAAAGAGCAAATCATAACTACGTAACCTATTCTCCATTAATTTCTAACAAGAAAACTCATTTTACACATTAACATTATCTATAGTAAAATGAGAATAAATTCATTTATCCATAATAAAATGGACTTGATTCTTGATAATTAATAATTTATTCTATATTTTTTTAAAATTAATATATTAATCTTTCTCATACTTAATATTAATAATTTAAAATAATATTTTGATGATTAATAATTTATTCTATATTTTTTTAAAAATTAATATATTAATCTTTCTTATACTTCATATTAATAATTTAAAAAAAAAACGGTAAATGTATAATAAACTAAGTATTTTGATATTTATTATAAATTGATGTTTATAAACACTTTCTTTCATTTATATAATTAATATATAGTTAAATTCATATTAATTAATTAAAATTATATTAAAATTATAAAATATACCATGTGTAAACATAAAACCACGATGATTGTAGCGGGCCGTCTAATGAACCGTTGGAACGATCGGTAATCAGTGGGCAAGGGATCTTCGTCTCTCTAAGAGGAGTCGATCAGATTTAAATGGTTCTCCACCCGCATATCTTAATGTCACCGTAAAGTCATTACTGCAAGTGATTAACTTTAAAACAGTATTACACAGGTACTAGGAGTGATTAGGCTCAAAACCCTAATCGCTAATGCACTACGAGCTGGCCTTTAATTTCACCATAAAACCGTTCCATGATTATTTCAACTACGCATGTTTCCTGCTTTCGTTTGCAAACAAGCCTTCCTGTTTCTATATTGCAATTTCCATGGCTGCTTGAGTTTCTCTACTACCTTATCGGATGGGAAAAGCAATTAAATGTATTCTTATTAATGTTTTGAAATGAAAATTTGTGATGTATTATTATTGTCAAATGTATATAAAATTTCATAAATAATATATTTTAATTCATTAAGCTGAATTGAGTTTGGTTGTAAATTTGAAAATATTCTCTAAATATGATAAACAAAAAACTCCATTGATTTTTGACTTCGTTACTGTACGATAAGATTTGATTATGTAATCTGATGAACAAAGAATTCCATTTATTTTTTACTCTGTATGTAATATTCCTATTTAAGGGAATTTATAAAACACGGGAATGGTACAGCAATGGTATGTTTTCAAGGGAAAATAACCAGTGTTGCAGAGCATACAACAACACATGAAGTAATAAAAACAGCCTATGCAACAGATACACGTTAAACACAGAGATCACTGAGCAAATGGTACAACGATGGAATGACTCATAAGCAAACATTCACAACACATAAAATAGTAGGACTGCTCATGCACAGATATACGTTAAACAGCGGAAATCTGAGCCATTTTATTATGCTGGGAATTATCAGTGATTACATTAGATGCCCCGATGATAGCGCTCAACTGGCGCGGGCAAGATAAAAGACAAAAACACAAGTGCAGCGGGTTTCCTGTTGCGTTCCAGCGGCTGAGAATGTTGGTGCTAATATGCTGCGGCTGAAAGGAAGGCCCACTACGAGACTCCCGATTCTGCTCCGCGCAAGGCTCCCTGACTCGATCCTCTCTGCTGATCCTCCTGACCCGTAACCTCTACGATGGGAACAATACTGAACTCACACTAGTCGATCTGTAGTCTTCCCACACCTACTACGTCGACACTCCTGACGCGGCTCTGCGCAAGTCCAATCCGATCCTTTTGAGAAACTAATGACAGAACTGCCTCACCCGAGCAGGCACTCGAAGTCCCCCGGGGCTGAGGTTAGAACGGCCTCACCCGAGCAGGCACTCGAAGTCCCCCGGGGCTGAGGTTGAGATCTCCGCTCGGAGACACTCGGCGCACTAAACAGTGCTGCAGACCTAGCTAAACAGCCGGCGTGCTCAAGTCTTAGAGGCTAGATTCATTATCATAAAATTCATCAATAATCCGAAATGAGGAAGCCCGCTCTCCTTTTATATGCGGCCTCCTTCTCAACCCTAGACTCCTTCTTTCCTGCGCAGCGCTTCTCGGCCCCACGCTGCCAACTCAGCCCGCGTGTTTGTCTCCGCGCGCTCGCGTGAGCCCCGATCTACTCCCGGTCTCTTATAATTAACTAGAGGCGGCAAAATTGATCTGAATTAATATTCCAATTAGCTATTGCTAATTTGGGAATATTACAGTCTCCCCCGGCAAAATGTTGCTTGCCCTCAAGCAACTGCCTGAACATCTCTCCACCGATACTGCAAAATGTGCTTGGGTCCCAGGTGTGCCACTGAACCCTTTCTGACCTCTGCATCACCCCGTTATGAAGGGATTTCTCAATGCCAGGATCCCGATCTGATCTTTCATGGTACCGGCCAACCAACAATCCTCCCAGATCCCATTTCCACCATGGCCAATCATCGCTCAAGTCCCACGACTCAGGCTGCGCACTGTCTCTAGCTATGGTTGATGCTCTCAGAGGTGAAGACCACCAACAAGCATCAATGCTCCCGGGCTCCTGCTGTGCTGTACCTGTAACCGCATATGCAGCCCCACCAATTGGATACCAACTCATCACCTCTCTCTTGTCCAAGTCCCGACTCAATCCCCTGCTGATCTTGCTCTCCTGAGATCGAGAAGGAGTCCTGAAGTAACGACAACTGGTGCCCTCCTGCCACTGGAATCTGTAACATCTATTATGTCTAGGGGCCCCTGCTCCGCTTGTGCTCAGAGGGCGCCTACTCATGATCTCCCGCCCGTCCATCTTGGAAGAAGAATCCGGTGTAGCAACAACTGTATATGGAATATGCCTAGAGTGTTGCTGCCAACCTGTAGTCGACTCCCACTGCTCTGCCCTTTCTGCCAATGGAAGCTGCCTATAGAAGAAAGCCCCCCTCTCTATAATGGGCCAAAGTGGGCAAGATATGCTGCAAGCCCTATCGATGTACTCCTAGAGAATGCTACTCACTGAAAACACTGCAGCTCTGTTGACTGCGAGTACATCTATATGCACCTCATCCCTGTGTCGATCCATAGATAGATGCTCCCCCATATCCAACAGCTCTTCCCACTCCTGATCAGGAATGTCATACCCCCACTGTCTATTCGTCTCCTGCAGAGCAACCCCATCAGCGTGCAACACCTCCAGAAGATATGGATCCGCAACTACCGTCACCCTACTCGATGGCAGTGCATCTGACTGTTCCCCCTCGATGGCTGACCCCGCGGTCAGCCGCATATCCATCACAGACTCGATGTGAGTCTCCATCTGGATCTCCCCGGAAGGACTATCATGCATGAAGTGCATTGCATCCCCCTCTACTGACTCAAGCCCCAACATATACAACCCTGGCTGGATCATCACAAGTGTCTCTCCATCCAGAGTATCTCCCGTAGAATCCCGTGACTGCTTACCCTGGACACCAAAATGCAGCTCCGGTCTACTGTCACCATCTCTGCATGACTGCCCTCGCTCCCCAAGAGCATCCTCAACTGATCCTGTGGACTCATATGAAAAATATTCCTCACCCTGGCATAGAGAAGGAATGCCCTCATGTTCTACCTCCGCCATATCTCCACTGGGTCTGCCCCCCACCTCAACCTCCGGTAAAGAAGGTGGGCTAAAAATATGACCTTGGCAAGCATCATAGCTTACCCCATGCTGTCTTTCTCTCCACTCATGATAAGTGTAGAGTGTATGCTGATCCTGGGCTGCAAAATCATTGCCCTCCAATGGCAAAGTGAAGAACAATCCTCTAAAGAAGGTTCCTCCATCAATGAAGAACAAGCTGGCCCAAAACAAACCATCCATGTAGACTAGGACATGGTCATCATGGAACATCCTGATGAGATGTTTGCTGAAGGTTTTACATGATGATACATGATGCAAACAATCTCTCACAAGGATACAACGCAGTCTCATCCATTGCAACTTCAGAAAATTACATGGCAAGCAATGTACGAGATCCATCACATCTACTAATGAATAGTAAATGGCTGAATGTGAAAACAACATAAGACCAATCACTTGCCCATGGTTGTACAATGGATGACTATCAATCTCATGGCCCACTTCAAAAGAGAACGCACATGTAGTGGTGGTGGCCATGCCTCCTCCCATGCTCCCATTAGAACATGTAGTGCACAAAAAGTGAGAATTTTTCCCACTCAAAGACACATCCAGCTCATGTGTCTCTCTCATAATCAAGCCTCCCATACAAATCTGATCTATATCGGCAAATGGAGACATGATCAGTAGCAATATGAAGAGAATGTTGAAGGTTTCATGTGGTGCAAGAAGGTACCAACAGCTTCCCAAACAAGTACAACTCAGTTTTACAGGTTGCTGCTTGATAAGAATACATGGCAAAACGTTAATCATGCATGTCTTTATATGATACATGCTATAGTGCAACCACTGAACATACATGTGGTGATAAAACATCTGCCCAAGGCCACAAAAGAGATAGCTGCCTCCATCATGTAGAATGGCCCAATAAAACTCATGGAGCAATATGACAAGCTTTCCCCCTTGTGAAGCAAAGCACTGCATAGGAATGGCAAGAGTGTGCAAATCAATGAATGCAAAAACAAATTCCTCACCATACGCTGGAAGCAAGATGGTACATGGATGCATACATGAGTCCTTCATAGTGTGTTGGCATACTATGAAGAAGACTGAACCATGTTCTGCAAAAAGATAATCCTCTTGATGCTTGGAAATCCAAGTCAAGAAGGATATGCCATAGATGTCTCTACCATCATTACCTCCTCTTTGTTCATCAGGTGCAAATATGAAGTGATCCTGGGACCTATGGGTTATAGATCCACCATATCTCTGCTGCGCACACTTCATCCATAAGGTTCTGCTCCCAAATGACAGCGATGTGAGCTCATGTAAATAAGCTCCCGTCAATACAAAGCTCTGTTCTTTGACATGCTCCTTGTCAAAGACTCCTCCGATAATGCTGCAACAAATATGGAATACTCCCGAAGATAGAAGAGCTCCCAAATCATCAAAGACCGAAGAGATAATGCCATCTCCTCTTCCTGCAACATCATGTAAAGTGTGAGAGAAACTCTGCTCTTGCTCTCCCAGAAATAAGCAAAGCAACAAGACATTTTGTTGCCTCCCCATACTTCCATCAGACAACTCATGTGATGAAGACATAATGAATGATATGAGTAACACATCAACACCATGCATCCATACTCTATGCTGCTCAATGATGCAAGTATCCAGCCATCTTTTCTCCACCCTCCTACCCTTAGGAAGAGTGTTTGCCAAGTGATGGCCAAACCAACGCAGCCAAGCCTCCTGCTGCCCGGTATCATAGTTCTGCAAGTGATGGCCAAAATCCTTCAAGAGTAACCAGCGCAGCCAAGCCTCCTGCTGCCCAGTATCATATATCTGCCAGTAACCTCCTAGCTCCTTGCTCATCAACCACATCCACCCAATCACTTGTGGATGCCTCCTTCTTCTTTTCATCCTGGTGCTCCTCCCATGAGGGCTACCATCCTCCCAAGTCAAATTTTTTCCTTTGCACTTCATGGGACTTTGACATGTAAGCTTCTCGAGGATCAAGAATCAAATAGGTGGTAGGCAAAAACCTCCCATCATGATGTGTATGGCTCAGGGGATGTCCAACACAAGCATGAGAGATGTTATCCATCCGAAGATGTCCTCCATATTCTATTTGCTCTTGTGAGAAGGGAAGAAAGTCATTGCACCCCATGGTGTGTCGGAGTGCATCTCCAGTGAGATCCCTCCTTGAGACCTCCCCTTCATCCATGTTGCACAACGTAGTGCAACCAAGCTGCTCTTGATCTGCGTGGGGAACTTCTTATAGAGCTGCAAGAATCCCATCCTCAAAAGCGTTGGCTGCCCCAACTGTCGATGCATGTGGCTGTTCCTCCATGAGTGGGACAACGTTTTCACAAACCTCCGCAAGGGGTGATGTGACCTCTTCTTCTTGATGAGAATAGGAAGTGCATGGTACTCCCTCCTCTTTTTCTTCAATCTTCCTGACCTCTTGAACCGTGCATGCGTTTCCTCTGGATCTGAAAAGAGATGAGAATAAACTCACCTTCTGCGTGGGCTTGGATTCATAGGGACTAGTGGATCCCTCCTTCATGGGTGAAGGTGACCTCCCCGTGGTATGCTGCAACTCTGATTTCTGCATGCTAGGAACCCTACTGCTCCTTTCACTGTACCTTCCTCCTTCATCCTTCCTGAGCTGACAGTAATCTTTGAAGGGCAAAGTTGCTTTGAAGTCTTCCCCTTTGGACTGCCATTCTCGGAAATAATCTCCAAAGGGTATATGATCCTGCTGCCTCTCTTCCTTACTCTACACTGGAGGTGAGAATGTAGGCATTGTGATAATTTCCACAGGCTGAGCCAGAACCATGCTCTGATACCACTATAATGTTCCTATTTAAGGGAATTTATAAAACACGGGAATGGTACAACAATGGTATGTTTTCAAGGGAAAATAACTAGTGTTGCAGAGCATACAACAACACATGAAGTAATAAAAACAGCCTATGCAACAGATACATGTTAAACACAGAGATCACTGAGCAAATGGTACAGCGATGGAATGACTCATAAGCAAACATTCACAGCACATAAAATAGTAGGACTGCTCATGCACAGATATACGTTAAAATGAAAGTCGAGCTATTTATTATGTCAAATTACTGATTACAATAGATGCCCCGATGATAGCGCTCAACTGGCGCGGGCAAGATAAAAGACAAAAACACAAGTGCAGCGGGTTTCCTGTTGCATTCCAGCGGCTGAGAATGTTGCTGCTAATATGCTGCGGCTGAAAGGAAGGCCCACTACGAGACTCCCGATTCTACTCCGTGCAAGGCTCCCTAACTCGATCCTCTCTGCTGCTCCTCCTGACCCGTAACCTCTACGATGGGAACAATACTGAACTCACACTGGTCGATCTGCGGTCTTCCCACACCTACTGCGTCGACACTCCTGACGCGGCTCTGCGCAAGTCCAATCCGATCCTTTTGACAAACTAATGACAGAACTGCCTCACCCAAGTAGGCACTCGAAGTCCCCCGGGGCTGAGGTTAGAATGGCCTCACCCGAGCAGGCACTCGAAGTCCCCCGGGGCTGAGGTTGAGATCTCTGCTCGGAGACACTCGGCGCACTAAACAGTGCTGCAGACCTAGCTAAACAGCCGGCGTGCTCAAGTCTTAGAGACTAGATGCATTATCATAAAATTCATCAATAATCCGAAATGAGGAAGCCCGCTCTCCTTTTATATGCGGCCTCCTTCTCAACCCTAGACTCCTCCTTTCCCGCGCAGCGCTTCTCGGCCCCATGCTGCCAACTCAGCCCACGTGTTTGTCTCCGCGCGCTCGCGTGAGCCCCGATCTACTCCCGGTCTCTTATAATTAACTAGAGGCGGCAAAATTGATCTGAATTAATATTCCAATTAGCTATTGCTAATTTGGGAATATTACACTGTAACTGCACTGTGGGATGATTTTTATCTACCACTTTGTAACTGATTATGTAGAAAATAATGTTTGAATTGTTTCCATAAGGTGATTATTTCTATTTTTCCTTTAAGATGGCCAATAACCCATCGTTCGGTTGCTTCAATGAGCTGGAAAGAACTACATATATTGTACGTGATATTCAAGTTCTTAAAATGGGGGGTAGTCATCAGAATTTACAGTCAGATTATAGTTAGAACATGACAGGACTTGATATGAATGAAAAGCATGATTGAATTGTTTTCATAGCATGCTCACCTTTTTTCCTTTTCCTTTTGAGCTGGTCAATAGTTCATGTTATTGAATAAACTAATTAATTGTCTTACTAATACATAATGTTCAATATTTACCCATATATTATACTTGGACTCAGAGTCCAAATACATCAGAATTTACTATTGGATCACTTTAAGGAATCCAATAAGGACATGAAAGGACTTGATATCTCCCAAAAGCAAGCACGATTGAATTCTTTCTCTTAGATGCTCTTCTTTTTTTCTTGTACTTTTAAGCTGACCAATAGTTGATGGCGAGCCTTATTTCAGCTGCCATAGGCCCATTAATGCGTCCAGGCAGGAAATGCTGACCGTCCCATTAAAACCGTAGATCATCGTGATCGGGCTAATGCTTCAATGAACTGGAAAGAGAATATAATGAACGTAATTGGCATAGCAGAATTTACTATTGGATTACAACAAGGAAATGACAAGACTTGATATCTCTCAAAAGCAGGATTGAATTGTTTCCCGGAGATGCTCTCGTCTTTTTCTTGTAGTTTTAAGCTGGCCAATAGTCGATGGTGCTAATGCTTCAATGAACTGGAAAGAGAATATAACGACCGTTGGCACATCAGAATTTACTATTTTTTTTTTGCTCGTTTAGACTAATCCTAATCTTCCCATTTTTTTCTCCTTCCATTCCACCCATGAGTTTCGAACCGGTGACCTTACAGAAGGGAGTGCCTTAACAGTGCACCCCATCACCGACTGTTCTACACCACATGGACACATCAGAATTTACCATTGGATTACAGTAAGCACATGGATTTGACGTCTCTCAAAAGCATGACTGAATTGTTTCCCGGAGAGGCTCTCTTTTTCGTGTACTTTTAATCTGGCCAATAGTCGATCGTGCTAATGGTTCAATGAACTGTGAAGAGATACATATAATACTATCATTAGAATTTACAATCGGATTACAGTCAGGAGACGACAGGACTTTGATATTTCCCTAAGATGCTTTCCTCTTTTTCGCTTCCTATTAACATGGCCAATAGTCCATCGTCTTATTGCTTCAATGAACTGGAACGTTCTATATATATATATTGTACGGTGACTTTCTGTCCATGTGCTGTATATGCCATATGGGAGACTGTCATCAGATTTTACAATATATTATAGCTAAGACAAGACAGGAATTGATAGGTGTGCAAATCATTATTGAATAGTTTCCCTCAAATGCTCTCCTCCTTTTCGCTTCTTTTAGGCTGGCCAATAGTCGTCGAGCGGGAAAGAGCTAAATATATTGTGCGGAGGACTAAACTTTAAATCTGATTACAGTCGGGACATGACAGGACGTATATTCATAAAAAGCATGACAGCACATGATAAGTATGAAATGTTAGCAGTTGTTTGAGGAGATGGAGGAATTCCTGGGATTTTCTTAAAATATTTTGTTAGATTTTTTTAAAATCTTATTGAAGTTTTCATGATTTTCAGGACGAAAAAGCAGTCTAATTAGATTACTGCTGAAAAGTTATTTTTTTTACTTTTCTTTTAAGTTAGTCAAAAGTTATTAGAAACATTTACATATATTGTACTATAAAATGTGAGTTTTAAAATTATTAAACATCAGCTTACTGTTTTTGTTGAATAAAAATAAAAATATCATCAATTAGTTGGAATAATTAGGTTGCTTTTATTGCTTTTTCATCCCATTCATAGAATATTATATTATTTCCATTCACCTTATAAAAATAATTGACAAATAATATAATTATAATAAAAAAAACTTAATTCACAATATGATTAATGCTAATGAGTAATATTTATAATCAAATATTTTAATTTATAATATAATTAATATTTATAATAAAGATACTTTTCAAATAGTAGCGGAAGCTTTTCACCATCACTAACCTCATCATCAAAATATTGTAATGTATAATATAATTAATATTTATAATAAAAATATATGATTAACAATTTTTTTTTTTTTGGGTTAAGTTTCAAGTCTTCAATAAGATTCATCCTGAGAACAAAAGTCAAGGAGAAGACAATGAATGAGAGACCATAAATAAGGATGTTAAAGATGAGAAATGAGCATGACGCGATTGGAAAGCCCAAATTAATTATTAAGAAGACTTAATAAATTATTAAAATCACTTAATATGGAGAATTAACTTATCTAAAGTGTTAATGTTAATAAGTATTATTACTAATAATAATTAGGATTTCTTATTATTATAAGATTAAAATAAATATGATAGTTATTAACGTTTCATATTATTAATAATTTAAATGGATGAAGTTAATAGTTATTATTAGTATAGAGATCTTAACTATTAAATTTGTATCATGCGATAGTTAAGGTATTTATACTAATAAACAGTGTTAACTTAATCCATTTAAATGATTAATAATATGACACAATATATTGTCATTGCTACAACACACTTTAAAATTTTGACCTACACCAAATTTTGGAGCACACCTTAGTCTTCTATATTTTCATCTCAAACATTGAAATCCATTCCATGTGTTTTCTTTCAGTGTTTTGATCCCCTTTGCAAGAGAAGAAAAATGTCATCTTTTCACATGTTAAGTGTCGCACAATGTATATAACCATGTTCTAGTGGTTTCAAGGGGTTATATTTTTGTAAATGAATTGATCTAACCATGTAACCATATGCCTTAATTATTGCCAAATTTTTAAGCACTTTCGCACTAGTGTCGTCGCAAAGTGTATATTTAGTGTCGCACTTGTCATAAGTCGTCGCAAAGTTGTCACATCGAGGGAAATATATTATTCATGTGTTCTTGATGATCTGTGTTGTCGTTTCATCAAGTATTATTAGTGTGTGATCACAATCAAGTCATATCACTATTCACATCAGCTCATTGATCCCACACTTATCCAAATTCCAAACATTTTCTAGTAACTTAGCCTCATTTGTCCCTCCTCAACTACACATTGTGTAGTTCCAACCCTCAATCTACAAACTTGCCCCTTGGCACTATGCAATGTGTAGTTCCTGCCTCTCACGACTGTGCACTGCACAATTCCAGTGCTCAAGCCCGAACCTTCGCTTCCAAAATTATGCAATTCAACCCTCTAGCCTAGATCCAACTGCACATTGCATAGCCTCTAAGCTCAAGCTCAACCCTTGAGCTCCTGAGCTGTGAAATTACTCAATCACTAGGTCTACTTTGCCTCCCATAACTTCCCAGTTGGCTGAAACAATGCAAAATTCATCAACCCAGCTCACTGAGTCCCAAAACTGCATAATTTGTGTGCCCACTCTAGCCTGAATTTTGCATTATGCAGTCTCAAGGCTCAAGCTTCACCCCTAACTTCTCGAGGTGAAAAATTGTGTAGTCACTTAGCCTCTTTCTCAGCCTGCCACTGAGTTTTGACTCAGTTAGTGGATTAACATACAACATCTTAGACTAGGGGTTTATGATACTGATGTCATATTTTCATGAGTGAATTGCAGATGAAGGTAATCTATCATACCATGTCAGGATGGTGAATAAGGAAATGGAGAAGGGGAACATGCAAGAATACATCTTTATAGCTGATTATGCACGTTGATCAATCAAGAAAAAGAAAGGGGATAAAATTTTGCGACCATAACTCAAGACTTGATATCATTGAATATTCCTTGCCTCTAAGCCATATGGAGGTGGAGAGAAGAGCATACACAAGAAAACACATAGCCAAGAGAAGAAAGAATGGATTGAAATTTCTATTTCACCTTGCAGTCCATGTTTGTAGTGTCATGTCATGTCATGTCATGAGTAACTATATGCTACATCATTATTGTGGATTATTTAATTTCTTATTCGAAAATGTATTGTAAAGTTAAAGTCCAAAGGACATGTACAGAATATGAAGAGTCATGTGAAGTAAAATACTCATGAGGGTAATGAAAGAGTTACAAGGAATGTGAAGCATCAACTCCGCATTGGTTATATACACACCCTCATTGTATGAGCAAAGGAATATTCACCCTGTCTCCTCCTGCAAGGCATTAGAGGGACAAGCTAGTTCTTTTCGGGAGTAAGGAGTGGCTCCAATGCTCCACTATTGGAGCTAGTGGTGTTTATTGTATACATGTGTCTTGGGACTTTTACTGAAGATCAGAAAACTCATGGAAAACACGTTCTTCATGCATTGATTATGAAAATTTGTAAGACTAATCTGTGAATGTTTGTAATTGATGTTTTCTTTCACTTATGCTAAATTACTTGAAATATTTTGGTTATTTTAGTACTTATCATATTGAGAATTTTCCGTAATGGTTGTTATAATTTTCACATCTTTGTGGAATATTACGCTGGATGTTAGAAAAACCTTTCTTATTTATAATGGTTGCAATGAACGTCACATATATGTGGATTATTCCACTTGATGTTAGATGGATATTTTTTGTATGTGTGTGTCTATACTAGGGTGGTACTATTACCTCTCTCATATAGGCCCACTTTCCTTTCCCTCCATAGTAAAAGAATGTTGACACACAAATAGCCAAACACTCATTAGGCATACTCACTTTTTGATTCGAGATTACCTATGCATTAATCTCTTGTGCCGAACTTTGTAGCCAAGGAAAATCTATAAGAATATATGGCAGCTAGGTCGATATCTCGTATGGGGATCCTATCCCAGATGGTCTGAGGTATAATTGGGACTTCACATTGGGGAACCCCCCTTGGTTGATGGATTTATAACACCCGTCAATAAATGGCACTAGAAGGATGACCAAATGACAAGCTATGCCCATTCAATCTTCTTTGAATCTCTTATTCAAAGTGGATCTTCCCAAAATCATAAACCCACATTTTTTTCTAAAGAGATTAATCTTACCGTCCATGTGGAAGTTTTTCATAACCTACCCTAATTTAAGTTTGATGGTGAGGGTGAATTAACTCTTTATGAACATCAGTTTCAGGTTGTATTCTTTTTTTCCTTTCTAACGAAATACGTTACAAGGATTTCATGGCTAGATTACTCACCCTCACATTTGAAGGTCTGTTAATCGATGGTGGTATACATTACCTGCTACTTCTATCTATTAATTGGACTATCTTGCGAAGTAGCTTCCTAAAACATTTGATCGATATGATTACCAGAATGTTCTAAAAACACTTAATCAACTAAAAATGAAACCTAATGAATCAGTTGAGGATTTTTCTAAATGATTCCTTCACCTTCGCTATGAATTTCTGGGAGAAGACGCATATTGGGATTTATTTAAACAAAATTTTAAGCATTTGGTTCATATCTCTTTGGACGATGAATTTGAACCCCCTAATGATTTTACCTCCCTGAATCTTGTAAATCATCAGACACCTAAAATTTCAGAGGAGGAAGCTACTATTCCTTTTTTCATTTTCCTCCTCCTTTTCTAGTCCCAATGTGGGTGCCTCCTTTTGATGATAATAAATTTTGGATATGCACAAATAAAAATCATAATCCATATCTTCATCATCCTTCTACTTCTCCTGATTCATCTCTAATGAAAGAAACCCCCGGGGGGCTCATGGATCTTAGGATTAAGGCTAATCCTTGTATTCCTCAAGATGGCATTGACACTATTAACATCAATATTTAATCTAGCTCCATTGAAAGTGTTGCTTCTTCAAGGGACATCTATCACCCCCTAACATCTACATGTCATGACTATGTGTATCATGATCTTCTTGATAAATTTTCTTCACCAACTTTCTCTTCATGCTTTCTTGATTTTTGAGTTGATGGTTCAAATTGCATTAAATACGAGGCAGTCACATTACACTGGTGGAGGAGGAGGAAAGTGAAGATACTTTTGATATCTCTTCTGTTTTTCAAAATTCCCCATGTCAAGATGGTGCACTTTCATTCTTCTATGTTTTTCAATATGATACTCCTGGTAGTCAATCAAATGCAATTAATTCTTCGGATCAATTTGAAGCCTTGGAAAAAAAATAATTATAAGGATGATGACTATGTTTATGTATGTGATCATGAATGCCCATGTGCATTAGTTGATATTTCAGTTTCTCGTGAAGACTGCAATTTATATATAGAATATGATTTAGTCAAAGAAGATGTTTCTATCAAAACTTCCTCTTCATCTCACTGTCCCTTGTGCCCTACTATTCACAATGCATCTACTTGTGATGAAGACACTTTATTCTCTTCAAGTTCTTCATATGATGAGTTAAATTCTCAATTGGAACAAGGTGGTAAGGATATCCATGATGAAAGAGAAAATAGTCAAGTCATCGAGTATCATTCCCATATCTCGTAATCTCTTGTTTTGCATGGAGACAACTCTTCAAATTACCTTTCTCATGAAATTTCCTTGATTCATACATCTCGAGATTTGTGATCAAGAGAATCTTTAATTTGAGTAATCTGGTTGTTGAAGTTGCAAAATCCGGTGAAATCAGTGACAAATATGGATTCCTTATAGTTAGTAGTTGTATCATTGAAGGAAGAAGGAGCAGTTATTCTCACACCATGCATGATATGATTCAATGTTCAAAATGCGATTTTCCAATTCCTCAAATTTCTTGGACTTTTCAGGAAGTTGAGGCACTTCAACTTTCATTCATGATTATGTCAAGATCTAGCAACTCTCGTAAGCCCCCCAAACTAAGTTGGGTATAGTTTCTCTCACACAAAACTTCTATTTGCATGGTTTCACTGGATGTAAATTATTTCATGAAAGATGTTTGGTATTTTAGATGTATTATTTCGAGCTTTGAATATTTTATTTCAGATCAGATACAATAATCTTCTCCAATTGATTCATCTCCATGCAAATATTTTGTATCAAAATCAGGTTTGGAATGTGCGTCTCTCATAGGATCATGGAACTGTGAAGTTGACCATTTGAAATACTATCTTTGGTTGAAGAAATCATTCCTATCAAATTACTTTCTTAATAGTCATCTCTCGTATTTCCTTGCAAAATTTTATATTTCAAACCTTTCCCTCCATCGCACCTGAAATCCTAGAGTAATAATGAATTCCTAAGTGATATGGTGAATCAAATTCTTCTTCAATCATGATATTCTGACTGATTTAATACATTTTTTGTATTGGCATTCATTTTCACTTCTTTTTATGACTATGATGCTAGTACAATATGTTACAGGTTATAAAGAAACAGGTTGTCATATCTATCATGAGAGGAATATATAAATCATTTGTTCAAGGAATTCATAAATATGATCAAATTTATCCATCTTTTAACTAGGAATCTCATTTCATAAACAATCCACCTGATCATAATATTAAATTTATTTAATTTAATCATTTTCCAATGAGTATATCTAATGGAAAGTGTTTTACATCATTTGATCTTCATGGTTTATCATTTCATCCTTCAAATACTTGTTAAATGGTTGAGGAAATTCAGCCTTCGTTGATGGTCACATCAAGTCCTCATTATCTTGACAAGTTGGCTAAATATGACTAGATCAATTATCTCTCACTATATTCTCATCTCGACTCTATGCATCTAATTTAAAATTTATCTTTTCAAGGATTTTGGGGTTTTCAAGAGGCTTTTTTCGAATTTCACGATCCAATCTATGATTTTCTCGAAGAATCCTTCTTAGCAAGCCCTTTTTCTAATAACAAGTTCTAGTATTTTCTAATTCTTACTAAGAAGGATGACACAAATTAAGATGCATTCATAAGAATCTTCCATGGTTTATCTGCTTATAATGGTCATAAAAAAGGTAAGAATATGAACTTGTTAGAAGTAGTGGCTATGGCCTCTCTTTCTGCTGATAGGAAAGAACTTTTTTTTTGTGGAAGCTATTCAAGCTCTTTTCTTTTATATGGCACAATGTTTTGTATCTTTTTTAATTGCTCATATCTTTGTGAATGCAAGTCAGAAGTAGTTACAATGGCTTCACTAGGAATTTCATTATATGTGACCTTGAACTTCTGGATGATTAGGTTAGGAGTAGATTTAGTCGCATTTTAATTTACCTTCAGATTCATCCTACACTCGTTTTCTGTAGTCCGTCTTTTGTTTTCTCATTTTGGTTTAGCCTCCTTCCATTTTTTCTTCTACTTTTGTTTCCCTATTGTGTTTTGTCTTTTATTTCATTTTGTAAGATATTTCATGAAGATGCTCTATTGGCTCAAAAGGATATGTGGAAAAATATAAAAGGGCTTTGATATACTGCAATATTTTGATAACTCTTCTCCCTTCTTCCTTATCTTGCTTACACCTTTTAGTCAATAATGTTTTGAAGGAAAATATGATCCATAAATAAAGAGAGTTATGTGTCAAGCATGTTATGTCCCTATATTAATAGTGTAGTCCCTTATTATGTTAGTGTAGCCCCCCTTATTGTTATTGTTTTACCCCTGTAACCCCCATATTGTTATTATTGTGCCCTTACATTATTATTATTAGGTCAGCTAGGATTACATTGTGGCCCTATGGACTCCTATATATAGAAAGGGGGTTTTTCCATTTGTATTATCCAAGAATTTTTCATTCATGTAATGTATTGGAGGTTGCCCCCTCAAAGTGGCTTATTTCTAAGGCATTGATATCTCTTTTCTTTGGAGCTGGTTTCACAACATTTGGTATCAGAGCTTTGGATTCTAGGGCTTCGCTGCTCCAAACAGGTCATCGTGGCATTTTTGCTATAAATTTTTTTCTACGAAGGGTCAGAAGCTGAAATTTTTAGGATGCGAAGCTGAAATTCTGAGGAATATCGCGCAAAATTTCAGAGCTTCATTTGCAATATTTTTGAAGATATGATCTGTAGAAGGTAGGGCTTTTTGCAAGCTCCTGAATTTCACTTAAACAGGTCATCACGAAATTTTTGCTACAACATTTTTTATACGAAGGTTCAGAAGCTGAAATGTTTAGTGCACGAAGCTGAGATCTTGAGGAACATCATCGCAAAATTTAGGAGATTTGTTCATAATATTTTTGGAGATATGATCTGTGGAAGTTAGGTCTTTTTCAGGCTCCCTAATTTCATATCAAAGAGGTTATCTTGGGAAAACCTTCATAACTCTCTCTCTGAGCATTGGATTGGAATGCTGTAAAAAGTGGCCACAAGTACACGAACTGTAGTTTCTTGTATATCAATTTCAGAGCCAAAAGAGGAAACAGTCATACGTGGCAAGTCGTACAAGTTTACTCTATTGAAAAATTTCATAATTAGGTCATTGTGGGAGATTGGACATAAATTTATCTTGAAGAATCCAAATTTGGTCAAACCTATGGCATTTGAAAGAGGATTCAAAGGGCTACCTCAAAGCCAAATTTTAGATATTCAAGATCTGAAATTATAGAGATAATTCAGTTTCAATATTGAGCTCCTCAAAAGCATGAAAAAGGTGTGTATTTGTTTCCGAATTGCATAAGTTTTTTGTAAAAAAAATCATTTTGAAGTGATTCCAAGGGCCTATTGAGAATATATTTAAGTATTGGGTTCTGAAATGCCTCCTAAAAGAATTCAACACCCATTACGCCCTCAGAAAGCTATACTATGACGCATGAAGAGGAAGAATTGCAGTATGAGAAATCAAAATTATGGTACCAAGTGCAACAAATTTTGATCTTACGAAGAGCAACCGAAGATGGCATAGATGGTAAAGAAGAAATGGAGGCTAAGTTGGATGGTTTGAAGGATCAAATAATAGCTAATATGGATGATAAATTAGTTGAAGATCACATCGAGCATCAACAACAAGTTCTCCAACCCTCAAAGGATAACCTAACTTTGGTGCAGAATCTAATGAAACAACAATAAGATCAACATCACATCGAAAGAAGTTCTTAAGTAATCAAAGAAACAAAAACTCGAAAAGTATGATCAATTTCAGAGTATCTCAGCAAGTGGAAGAAATTTCCTGTAGATGATTCCGCATTGGAGGATGAGAATTTTATACAAAAGCATCAAGAAATAATCAAGTGTTGAGGACAATAGTTGTTTGAAGGAGAGGGGCATGTTAAGTCCCTATATTAATAGTGTAGTCCCTTATTATGTTAGTGTAGCCCCCGTTATTTTTATTGTTGTACCCATGTAACCCCCATATTGTTATTATTGTGCCCTTACATTATTATTATTAGGTCGGCTAGGATTACATTGTGGCCCCACTAGGATTACATTGTGGCCCTATGGACTCCTATATATAGAAGGAGGTTTTGTCATTTGTATCATCCAAGAATTGTTCATTCATGTAATTTATTGGAGGTTTCCCCCTCGAAGTGGCTTATTTCTAAGGTGTTTATATCTCTTTTCTTCCATTTTTGGAGCTCGTTTCATAACAAAGCATGATAACTCTGTCTATTTTGGAAGAATTATGCCTATACTCGATTCCTTACATTTCATTTTTTTTCACAATTATCTAATCAGTAGGTGAGGAAAAGTTGAAAAACTCAAACGATCAAGCCTAAATCAGAGGTATCTATATGCTTCTCTAAAGGAAAACCTCTTCTTCTCTTAATAAGTCAGGATCCCTCTTCTGCCCATTAAGTCAGGATCATTGGTAAAAAAGAAACATTTGGGTTCCTGCAGTGACTCTATAGGGGTAAGTTCTAGGTCTGCTGGTAGCGGAGCAACATTAGAAATGAAAAATTATACTCTGAAAATATAAATATTGGGAGCATCACTACAATTTACAATTAAAAACATTGCGGTATTTTTAAATCTTATGTTTATTTTCAACCGAGTAGGTAAAAGGGGGACCATTTTTATTCATGGGGTGAGTGGGGAGTCCAAAGTGATCTACACAATGAGTCAGTACTCCCTGAAGAACTAAGACCTCGCAGAGAAGAGTCGACCAAGATAGAGAAGCTAGAATTCTACTTGTGTGTTTCCAAGTGTTGTCGCTACTACAACACCCTCCAAAATTTTGGCCCGCACCAAATTTTGGATCCTACCTTGGTCTTATATATTGTCATAGAAAACAATGAAATCCATTCCTTGTGTTTTCTCCAAGTGTTTTGGTCCCTTTAGCAAGAAAAGCAAAATGTGATATTTTCACATGTAAAGTGCCGCACTATCTATATAAGCATGCTCTGGTGGTTTAAAGGGGTTATATTTGTATAAATGAGTTGGTATAACCATGTAACCATATGTCACACTCATTTCCAAATTTTTTAGCACTAACACACAAGTTTCATCAAGATTGTTGCAAAGTGTATCTTGACTGTCGCACTTGTCATAAGTTGTCACAAAGTTGTCAAACTGATGGAAATGTATTTTTCATGTGTCCTAAATGATATATGTTCTTGTGTTGTCAATTTTTCTAAGTTTCTGATCACATTCAAGTAATATCATCATTCGCATAAGCTCATTGATCCTACACTTAGCTAAATTCTAGAAATTTTCCGGCAGCATAGCCTCATCTGGCTCTCCCCAACTGTGCATTACGTAGTTCTATCCATAAAGATACAACCTTTCCCCTTTAAATTAAAAAATTCATATTGCATTCCTCTAAGTACTGTTCACTATGTATTTCTAGTGCTCAAGCCTAGACCCTGGCCTCCAAAATTGTGCAATTTAGCCCTTCATCCTAGCTCCAACTATGCATTTCGCAATCTCTAAGCTCAAACTCAACCCTTGAACTCCTAATATGCGTAATTATGTAATAAATAGGTCTTCTCTGCCTCCAAAAATTGCACACTTGGTTGAAACAATGCAAAAATCCTCAGCCTAGCTCACCAAATCCTAAGATTGTGCAAATTTTCTGCCTAGTCAAGCCCTAAATGCACATTTCATAGTCTCAATGCTTAAGCTTCAACCATGACTTCATAAGCTATGCAATTTTATAGTCACTTAAGCTATCCCTCTACTTGCCTCTTGGTTTCAACTTAGTCAAGGGATTGACATACAACATCTTAGACTAAGGGTTTATTGGGATGATTTCATCTTCTCATGAGTGAATTAAAAATGCAGGTACTCTATCACACCATGACAGGATCGTGAAGAAGTAAATGGAGAATGGGAACATGTGGGAAGACATATTTGTAGCTAATTATAAAAATTGATCAATCAAGACAAAGCAAGGGGATACGAGTTTGCAACCACAAGTCAAGAATTGATATAATTGTTGACTCCTTACCTCCAAGCCATATGGAGGTGGATAAAAGAGCATACGCAAGAATACACATAACCAAGAGTAGAAATAATGGCTTAAAATTTCCATGTCATCATTCAGTCCATGTTAGCAGTGTCATGTCATGAGTCACTATATGCCACATCATTATTGTGGATTAAGTAATTTCTTATTCAAAAATGTGTTGTAAAGTGGAAGTATAAAGGACATGTACAAAATATGAATAGTCATGGGAAGACAAAAATTTATGAGGGTAGTGAAAGAGTCACAAGGAAGGTGAAGCATCACGTCCCCATTGGTTATATATACACCCTCATTGTATGAGGAAAATAATTTTCACTGTGGCTCTTCTGATAAGGTATTAGAGAGACAAGCTAGTTCTTTTGGGGAGCAAGGAATGGCTCCAACGCTTCACTATTGGAGATAGTTATGTTCATTGTATACATGGGTCTTGAAAATTTTATTTGATATCATAAGCCTCATGGACAACACATTCTTCATGCATGCATTATGATTTTTTGTAAGACTATTATGTGAATGTTTGTAATTCATGTTTACTTTCACTTGTGCTAAAGTAGTAGAACTATTTCTGTTATTTTAGTACTTATGATATTTAAGATGTTTTGTGATGGTTGTTATGAATTTTGTATCTTTATGGAGTATTCCACTAAATGTTAGACAAATATTTCTTACTTATTATGGTTGCAATGGGCATCACATATTTGTGGACTATTTCCCTCGATGTTAGATGAATAC
This sequence comes from Pinus albicaulis, assembly GCA_034641835.2. NCBI lineage: Eukaryota > Viridiplantae > Streptophyta > Pinopsida > Pinales > Pinaceae > Pinus > Pinus albicaulis. The sequence goes on from CM076570.1 coordinate 1,372,575,074, forward strand.
TTTCTGTATGTATGTGTCTCTACTAGGGTGGTCCTGTTACCTCTCTCCTAGAGGCCCACCTCCCTTTCCATTTGTAGTAGAAGAATCTTGACACACATACAACTGAACACCCACCATACACCCTAACTTGCTAATCTGATATTACCTGAACATTAATCTATTGTGCTGATCTTTGTAGCCAAGGAAAATTTGTAAGAATATATGGTAGTCGGGTTGATATCCAGGATGGCGCTCCTATCCCAAATTGTGTGAGGTATAATTTGGAATTCAAATCGGGGAGACCCCCTTGGTTGACTTATTTCGAGCACCCATCAACACATTAATAAATATCATATTTATTTTAATCTTATAATAATAAAAAATTATAATATCAAATATTGTAATAATTATTAAATTTATTAATAATAATAGCACTTATTAACATAATCTAGCCCCAAGGGTTAGCTAAGTTGGTTGAGATCCAATTATGAAGTACTTGGATAGTTGGTAGGTCATGGGGTCAAATATCCTTGACGCCCTTGGGGTTAGGCCCTGCTTGTTTGGTTGGAAGGTAGATCCCTTCGGGTTGATATTTTTGGATATTGATGAAAAAAAATCCCCAAGGGTTAGCTTAGTTGGGCGAGGTCTTGTTTCTTAAGTACCTTGCTAGTAGGGAGGTCACAGGTTAAAATCTCCTCAATGCCCTTGGGGTTAGGCCCTGCTTGTTTTCCATATGTGTATATCCCTTCGGGTTGATCTTCCTTGATTTTATAAAAAAAATTCGCTAAGGGATAACTTAGTTGGTTGAGTTCTCGTTGTTAATTACTTCGCCAGTTGGGAGGTCATGAGGTCAAATCTCCTCGAAACCCTTGGGGTTATGCCCTTATTTCTATTTTGATAGGTAGATCCCTTCTGTTTGATATACTTAGATTTTCCTGTCGATATAGAGACCACCCAGTGTTCATGAACCACCCTTAAAAAAAACACTTATTAACAGAACTTGGTACTTTAAATACGTCAATTCTCTTTTACTAATTTATTAAATAACCTTAATAATTAATTTATGGTTGGAAGTTCAACTCATAGTCATTTCTCATCCTCCTCTCCTTATTTATTCTCCCCCATTCATGCTCTTCTCCTTCACTTTTGTCATTATGATGAGTCTTGTTATAGACTTGAAACGTTGACACAAAAATGACTATTGTGGATCAAATTCAAAATCAACATCATATTGAAGATTCTTACCAAAAAAATCTTCAAACACTCATGATTAACAATTACCATAGTTTTCCTCAGTTGACCTTGATTAATAATGATTACTATCATTGAAATGATTCAATCATGATTAATAATGATTACCATGGTTAACCAATGGTTAAGAGGAATATCATGTGTCAGCTCCCTATAATACTAGTGTATCCCCTTATTTTTTTATTAGTGTAGCCCCCTTATTATTATCGTTGTGCCCATGTAGTCCCCATAGTGTTATTATTATGCCCCATAGAAGCCCACTACTATTATTCTTGTGCCCTTAAATTATTACTGTTATGTAGAATACGATTATATTGTGAACCCTTAGACTCGTATATGTAGAAAGTAGGTTTTCTCACTTGAATCATCGAAGAATTGTTCATTTATGTAATATAAAAGAGTTATTCCCCTCAAAGAGGCTGAGTTATAACTGGTTGATCAATATTTTCTTCTATTTTGTGATCTGGTTGCATAACATTTGGTATCAGAGCTTGGGAATCTAGGGTATCGCTTCTTCAAATAGGTCATCTTAGAATTTTCGCTATAACGGGTTTTATTTGCAGCTTCAAAATCTGAAATTTGTACCACATGGAGCAGAAATCTTACTCAAGTTCGTGTAAATTTTTTATATCTTGATTCGTTTTAGTTTCATAAATATGATCTGAGGAAGTTAGGGTTTTTGCAGGCTCCATAATTTCATCTCAAAACAGTGACCGAGGGAAAATCGTCATAAATTTCGTTTCAGGCCTTGGATTTGAATTCTGTGAAAAGGGGCCAAAATTGTAGGAACAATAGTTTCTTTTCTATCAATTCTAAAGACAAAGGTAGAAACAGTGACACGTGGTACTTAGTACAAGTTCACTCTACTTAACCAGTCCATAATTAGGTCATTGTGGGAGATTGGTTTATATTGAAGAATCAAAATTAGGTTTGACATGTGGCATTGGAAAGAAGACTTAGAGGGATACTACAGGACTAAATTTCAAATATTGGGGATCTGAGACCATAGGGATACATCATGTTAAATATATAGCTCCTTAACAACAAGAAAAAGGTGTGCATTTTTTAAAATTGCATATCTATAGTTTAAAAAATAAATTTGAAGTGATTCCATGGGCATATTGAAGCATTGATATTAGTATTGGGTTCTAAAATTCCTCCAAGGAATAATTCCACACCCATTAAGCCCTCATAAATCTCTAATATGACGTATGAAGTGGAATAATTGCAACATCATATATCAAAATTATGAGACCAAGTGCAACAAATGTCACTCTCGCAAAGAGTAACCAAAAAATAAATGGATACTAAGATGGATGGTTTGAAGGATGGTTTAAAATATGACATGTATGGTTTTAAAAATGGAATGGAAGGTAAGATCAATGGTAAAGAAGAAAAACTAAAAGGAAACATTGAAGACATGAAGAATGATCTAAAAGAAGACATGTAAGGTTTGGAAAAGTTGCTACAGGAAATGATTCCTAATGGAGAAAAGGTAGTAAATGAAACTCATGATGAGAACAAAAGAAATTTTAATCATGATTACATGGAATCTAATGTTGGATTTAAGACCCACCATATTCCAAATATCGATATGAGGAATTTTGATGGAAAGGATTCGATAACATGGATACTACAAATGGAGCAATATTGTGATCTCCATATTGTGCAAAACCCACAAAAGGTACACATTGGAACTTTATATTTAGAACCAAATTAGTTTGTATGGTATCAATGGCTTTGTTCTCATAGACCACTTTTCACTTGTTCAATTTTTACATAGGAAATGATATCACATTGTTAGGTCCCTATATTACTAGTATAGTACCTTATTGTTGTTAGTGTAACCCCTTTATTGTTATTATTGTACCCTTGTAACCCCCATTCTGTTATTATTTTGCCCCTAAATTATTATTGTTAGGTCGGGTAGGATTACTAGCTAGGCCTAATCGGGATTATGAGTCAAATCATAATTCTATATATAGAAAGGAGGTTTTGTGATTTGTATCATCCCGTAATTGTTCATTTATGTAATGTATTGGAGTGTTTCCTCCCTCGAAGAGGCTCATTTCTAAGGCGTTGATATCTCTTTTCTTCTCTTTTTTGAGCTGGTTACACAACATTTGGTATTAGAGCTTTGGATTCTAGGGTTTCGCTGCTCCAAACAGGTCATCGTGGCATTTTCGCTATAACGTTGTTTCTAAGACGCTTCAGAAGCTGAAATTTTTAGGGTGTGAAGCTGAAAGCTTGAGGAAGTTTGTATAAAAATTTCAGAGCTTGGTCTGCAATATTTGGAGGAGATATTCATCTGTAGTTATGTATTTGTTCAAACACTCATAAACAGGTCAACGTGAAATTTTGCGTCTATAAATTTTGCGGAACGAAGGTTCGTAGGTCTGAAATTCATATGGTGCGAAGCCGAAAGCCCGAGGAAATTCACAAAAACTTTCAGAGCTTGGTTCGCAATATTGTTGGAGATATGATCTGTGGAAGGTAGTGCTTTTTCAGGCTCCTGAATTTCATCTCAAAGAGGTGATCGTGGGAAAAGTTCAATAAATCTCTCTCTGGGCAGTGGATTTGAGTGCCGTAAAAATTGGTCACAAGTAAACGGACTGTATTTGCTTGGCTATCAATTTCAGAGACAAAGGACAAAACAGTGACACGTGGCAAGTCGTACAAGTTCGCTCTACTAAACCAGTCCAGAATTAGGTCATTGTGGGAGATTGGACACAACTTTGGCTTGGAGAATCTAAATCAGGTCAGACCTATGGCATTTGAAAGAAGCGTCAGAGATATACTACAGGGCTGAATTTCAGATATCAAAGATTTTCGACTACAGAGATAATTCAATTTCAATATCGAGCTCCTAAAAGCTAGTAAAAGGTGTGTATTTTTTTCCGAATTGCATAAGTCTTGTTTGAAGAATAAAGTTGAATTGATTCCAAGGGCATCTTGTAGAATAGATATCAATATTGGATTCTAAAATGGCCCCTAAAAATAATTCAACACCCATCAAGCCTTCAGAAGGCTCTACCATGACTCATGAAGATGAAGAATTGCAACATGATCTATCAAAATTACAAGAACAAGTGCAACAAATTTCACTTTCGCAAAGAGCAGCAAAAAATGAAATGGAAGTTTTGAAGAAAGGTGTGGAAGTGAAGATGGATGGTTTGAAGAAAGGCATGGAAGCTAAGATGGATGGCGTGGAAGTAAAGATGGAAGGTTTGAAGAAAGGCGTTGAAGCTAAAATGGATGGTGTGCAAGCTAAGATGAATGGCATGGAAGCTAAGATGGATGGCATGGAAGTGGGCATGGAAGCTAAGATGGATGACATGAAAGACAACATAGAAAACATGAAGAATGATCTAAAATCATACATGGAAGGCTTGATGACAAGCTTAAAACCATAAATGATTCCTAATGGCGGAAATATAGGAGAAGAACCTCATGATGAGAACAAAATAAATGTTAATCATGACTTCATAAACTCGAATGTTGGCGGGAAGAACCACCATATTCCAAAAATGGATATGAGGAAGTTTGATGGAAAGGATCCTGTAACATGGATACTACAGATGGAGCAATATTTTGATCTCCATAATGTGCAAAACACACAAAAGGTGCGCATTGCAACTTTACATTTAGAACAAAATACATTTGTATGGTATCGATGGCTTTGCTCCCGTAAAAAAATTGTCACTTGGTCAATTTTTACTGAGGAAATGATAGCACATTATGAGGATACAAAGAGCAACACCTTCTTTACCCAATTGATAAATCTCAAACAAAAGGGTTTAGTGGGGCAGCACATTGAGGACTTCCAATAATTGAATATAAGGGTAACTGATATTCCAGAGGGACACAGGATTGATCTCTTCCTAGGCACTTTAAAGGATAACATCCAACATGAAGTTCGCGTTTTGGAACCTGATTCATTGGAGAAGGCATTCAAGTTGGCAAGAAAAGTTGAATGTAAAATTATGGCGACAAGGAAGCCTACCACTCAATTCTATAAAGAAGGAAGTGTTGCTACGCCTAGATTTCCACAAACTACAAGGTTGACACCACAACAATTGGAAGAAAAAATAGCAAAAGGGCTTTGCTACAGTTGTGATAGCAAATACACTAAAGGTCATAAGTGTGCTGAGAAGAAATTATTTTACATAGATTGTGAAGAGAAGAAGAAAATGAACAAGAAGAGGATATACACCAGGAACCAACCCAAGAAGAGGAAGAAATGAGTCCGACCATATCGTGTAATGCATTGGCAGGAATTACCACTCCTCAAACTCTCAAGATAGAAGGACATATCAAGAAGAAAAAGGTAATAGTGTTGATTGATTCATGTAGCACCCATAATTTTATTCATTGTAAGGTAGCCAAGGAATTAAATTGTTTCCTATACCCAGCACCAGAATGTCAAGTGATGGTTGGAAATGGAGGAACTATAAATTGCTCTGGAAAATGCCATAACATCAAGCTAACCATGGGGGAATATGTGTTGACTAGTCCAATGCTTTCCATTCCTATGGGAGGTGCCGATGTTGTACTAGGAGTACAATGGTTACAATCTTTGGGGACGGTAGCTTTTAATTTTCAAGAACTTTTCTTGAAATTCTTTTCAGAAGGAAAGGAAGTCGAACTACGGGGTATTGAAGGGAAGCCAGAAAGGATAATAAGCTCTAATGGCATGACAAAGCTTCTAAATAAAGAACAACGAGGCGTAATTGCACAATTATGCTCACTAGAAGTTCCAACATCAAAATCATCTATTTCTGCAGATCTCCAACAAGTCTTGGACAATCATTCCAAGGTGTTTGAAACTCCCAAAAGACTCCCACCTATTCGTGATCATGATCATGCTATTCATTTGATTCCAGGAAGTGTTCCTCCAAACATCAGGCCTTATAGATATTCTTACTTCCAAAAGAGCGAAATTGAACGTATGATTGCATAAATGTTAGAGGCGGGTATAATTCAACCTAGTCAAAGTTCTTTCTCTGCTCCCGTAGTATTGGTACACAAGAAGGATGGATCATGGCAAATGTGTCCGGATTATAGGGAGCTCAATAAGCTCACCATTAAAGATAAATTTCCCATTCCTGTGATTGATGAATTATTGGATGAATTACATGGAGCAATTTATTTGACCAAGTTGGATCTTCGTTCAGGATATCATCAAATTAGAATGAAGACTGAAGATATTCCAAAAACAGCATTTCGAACTCATGAGGGTCATTATGAATTTTTGGTCATGCCTTTGGCCTTACCAATGCACCTTCTACATTTCAAGGGTTGATGAATTCCATTTTCAAACCCTTCCTTAGAAAATTTGTGCTAGTATTTTTGATGATATACTAATATACAGCAGGTCTTGGAAGGATCATGTTGAACATGTTGACAGGGTGCTCAAACTATTGCAGGAGAAACAATTATATGCAAAAACATCCAAATGTTTCTTTGGAGTACAAGAGGTGGAATATCTGGGTCATATTATATCTCACGAAGGTGTTAAAGTAGACCCTAACAAAATTAAAGCCATTAAGGAATGGAAAGTCCCCACAACCATAAAGCAGTTGCGAGGATTTCTCGGGTTAACAGGGTATTATCGCAAGTTTGTTAAGAATTATGGTAGAATAGCAGCACCTCTAACAACATTATTGAAGAAAGATGCATTTTCATGGACTCCTGAAGCAACTAAGGCCTTTGAACATCTTAAAGAGGCAATGTTCCTAGCACCGATCTTAGCTACGCCAGACTTCACAAAAACCTTTATTGTGGAATGTGATGCCTCAGAAAATGGAATTGGTGCAGTTTTAATGCAGGAAGGAAGACCCATTTCTTTTGAAAGTCATCCAATCAAAGGAAAGTATTTACAGAAACCTATTTATGAGAAGGAAATGTTAGCAATACTGCATGCACTAAAGAAATGGCGAACTTACCTAATGGGAAGACACTTCAAGGTAAAACCGATCGTGATAGTCTTAAACACTTTTTGGAACAAAGACTATCATCAGAAGAGCAGAAAAAATGGGTCACAAAGATGTTGGGTTATGACTTTGAAATAATCTACAAAAAGGAAAGCTTAATGTTGTTGCAGATGCACTCTCAAGAAAGAATGAAGAGGTGGAAGCATTGCTTTGTGCCATTTCTATTATCCAACTAGATTGGATAACCGAAGCAAGAGATGAATGGAAGAAGGACGAAGAAGTGCGGACACTCATTCAAAAGTTGCAGCAAGATCCTAGTACATCTGATACATTTAGTTGGAAAAATGATTCCTTATGGTACAAATATCGCTTATATCTTTGTAAGAATTCTCAACTAAAACAAAAGATTCTTCTGGAATTGCACACTTCTCCTTTAGGAGGACACTCAGGATTTTTAAAAACTTACCACAGGGTGAAGAAAGAATTTTTTTGGGATGGCCTTAAATCTGATATTAAAAATTTTGTGGCGGAATGTTTGGTTTGCCAGCAGAATAAAGTGGAAACAATTAAGACCCCAGGACTTCTACAACCTTTATCCATTCCAAGTCAACGTGGGGAGGAGATTTCAATGGATTTTATCACAGGTTTACCTAAGTCCGAAGGAAAGAGTGTCATCATGGTGGTAGTTGATAGACTTACCAAGCATGCACACTTTTGTGCATTATCTCATCCATTTAAAGCAAGTACAATTGCTACTACATTTATGGACAGAATTCAAAAGCTACATGGAAGCCCAAGGGTTATTGTGAGCGACAGAGATCCCATTTTTACTGGAAATTTTTGGACAGTTATTTTCTTGTTTGGGTACTCAATTAGCTCATAGCTCATCTTATCATCCTCAATCTGATGGTCAAACTGAGATAGTAAATAAATGTTTGGAAGGATATCTTCGTTGTTTTGTATCCGATAAACAAACACAATGGGTCAAGTGGTTACCTCTTGCTGAATGGTGGTATAACACTTCCTTCCATACTGCAGCAAAAATGACCTCATTTATGGCACTTTATGGATATCATCCACCATCCATCACATCATCTTTAAGGGAAAATTCGAAGGTTCAAGCAGTGGAAGATCACATCGAGCATCAGCAGGAAGTTCTCCAACTCTTAAAGGATAATCTGAATTTGGCACAAAATCGAATGAAACAACAGGCAAATCAACATCGCAGCGAGAGAAGTTTTGATGTAGGAGATTGGGTATTTTTACGGCTACAACCATACAAACAAATGTCCCTCAAGCAAGCTAAGAAGGATAATAAATTATCGCCAAAGTACTATGGTCCTTACAAGGTGTTTCAAAAGATTGGTACTATGGCATACAAATTGGAGCTTCCTGCTTCTTCGCGAGTACATCCAGTTTTCCATGTTTCATGCTTAAAGAAGGTTATAGGAGAAAATTTTCCAGTTCAAACAATATTGCCAGAACTTGATGAGGAAGGAAAAATCATATTGGAACCAGAAGCGGTCATGGAAACAAGAACTCGACAACTACGGAATCGATCAATTTCAGAGTATCTCATCAAGTGGAAGAACTTATACACTGAAGATTCTACATGGGAGGATGAAAAATTTATACAGAAGCACCCAGAGCTACTCAAGCGTTGAGGACAACGCTTTTTTGAAGGAGAGGGGCATGTTAGGTCCCTATATTACTAGTATAGTACCTTATTGTTGTTAGTGTAACCCCTTTATTGTTATTATTGTACCCTTGTAACCCCCATTCCGTTATTATTGTGCCCCTAAATTATTATTGTTAGGTCGGCTAGGATTACATTGTGGCCCACTGGGATTACATTATGGCCCCATGGACTCCTATATATAGAAAGGAGGTTTTGTAAATTGAATCATCCCAGAATTGTTCATTCATGTAATGTATTGGAGGTTGCCCCCTCGAAGTGGCTCATTTCTAAGGTGTGAATATCTCTTTTCTTTTCTCTTTGGAGCTGGTTACACAACACACATTATGAGGATAGAAAAAGTAACACCTTCTTTAGCTAATTGATAAATCTCAAATGAAAGGGTTCAATGATGGAACACATTGAGGACTTTCAAAAATTGAATATAAGGGTAAATGATATTCCAAAGGAGCATAGGATTGATGTCTTCATAGGGAATCTAAAGGATAACATCCAAAATGAGGCTCTCCTTTGGGAACCTAATTCATTGGATAGGGAATCCAGGTTGGCATGAAAAATTGAAAAAAAAATGATGTTAATAAGGAATCCTACCACTCACAACTATAAAGATGGAAGTGTTGTTTCTCCTAGAATTCCATGAATTACACAACCTACAAGGTTTAAATGACAACAATTGGAAGAAAATAGATTAAAAGGGCTTTGTTACAGTTGTTATAGAACATACACTAAAGGTCATAAGTGTGCTTAGAATAAATTATGCTACATATATTGTGAAGAGGAGGAAGAAAAGGAACAAGAAAATTCAAAAGAAGAATATATACACCAGGAACCAACCTTAGAGAAAGAAGAAATTAATCTGACCATATCTTGTAATGCATTGGCAGGAATTACCACTCCTCAAACTCTCAAGATATAAGTACATATAATGAAGAAAAGGGTAATAATGTTGATTGATTTAGGTAGTACCCATAGTTTTATTCATTGCAATATATCCAAGGAATTGAATTACTTCCTATATTCAACACCCGAGTGTCAAGTGATGGTTGAAAATGGAGGAACTCTAAATTTCTCTAAAAATTTCCATAATATCAAGCTAAGCACGGGGGAATATGTATTGAATAGCCCAATTCTTTCCATTACAATGGGTGGTGCCGATGTTGTACTAGGAGTTTAATGGTTACAATCTTTGGGTACCATAGCTTTTAATTTTCAAGAAATTTTCTTGAATTTTTTTTTGGGAAGGAATAGAGGTTGAATTAATGGGTATTGCAGGGAAAACAAGAAATATAATCATCTCTAATGGCATGAAAAATATTCTAAATAAATAATAACCAAGTGTAATTTCACAATTATGCTCACTAGAGTTTTAAACATCGAAATCATCTATTTTTCCAGGTCTCCAAAAAGTCTTGGTCAATTATTCCAAGGTATTTGAGATTCCTAAAGATCTCCCACCTATTCATGATCATGATCATGTTATTCATTTGATTCCATGAATTTTTCCTCCAAACATTAGTCGTTACAAATATCCCTATGCCCAAAATAGAGAAATTGAACATATGATGACAAAAATTCTAGAGGCTCGTATAATTCAACCTAGTCAAAGTTCTTTCTCTACTCAAGTAGTATTGGTGCACAAAAAGGATAGATCATGGCACACTTGTATGTATTATATGGAGCTCAACAAGCTCACTATTAAAGATAAATTTCACATTCATGTCATTGATGAATTATTGGAAGAATTACATAGAGAAATTTACTTCACCAAGTTGGATCTTCAATCACGATGAACTGAAGACATTCTAGAAACAACATTTAGAACTCACGAGGATCATTAGGAATTTTTTTTCATGCCTTTTTTCCTCACTAATGCACCTTCTACATTTGAAGGGTTAATGAATTATATTTTCAAACCCTTCCTTAGAAAATTTATGTTTGTATCTTTTGATGATATACTAATCTACAACAAGTATTGGAAGGATCATGTTCAACATGTTGACAAGGTGATAAAAATGTTGGAGGAGAAGAAATTATATGCAAAACCTCGAAATGTTTCTTTGGAGTACAGGAGGTGGAATATCTGGGTCATATCATATCTCATGAGGGTGTTCAGGTAGACCCTAACAAAATTAAATCCATTAAGGAATGGAAAATACCCACAACCCTAAAGCATCTACGAGGATTTCTCAGGTTAATAGGGTATTATCATGAGTTTGTTAAGAATTATGGAAGAATATCAACACCTATAAAAACATTATTGAAGAAAGATGCCTTTTCTTGGACTCCAGAAGCAACTAAGGCGTTTGAACATCTTAAAGACGCAATGTGCCAAGAAATGGTCTTAGTTACGCCAGAATTCACAAAAACGTTTATTGTGGAATGTGATCCCTCTAGAAATGGACTTGGTGTTGTTTTAATGAAAGAAGGAAGACCCATTGCTTTTGAAAGTCATCCAATCAAAGGAAATTATTTACAAAAATTTATTTATGAGAAGGAAATCTTGGCAATGCTACACACACTAAAGAAATGGCGACCTTACCTAATGGGAAGACGCTTCAAGGTAAAAAAAAAAAACAATGATAGTATTAAATAAATTGTGGAACAAATATTATCTTCAAAATAGAAAAAAATGGGTAGCAAAGATGTTGGGTTATGATTTTGAAATCAGCTACAAAAAGGGGAAGCTAAATGTTGTTGCAGATGCACTCTAAAGAAAGGATGAGGATGTCGAAGCACTAATTTGTGCCATTTCTATTATCCAACCAGATTGGATGACCAAAGTAAGGGAGGAATGGAAGAGTTGTGAAGCTGTGTGGACATTCATTCAAAAGTTGCAACAAGATCCCAGTACATCTGATTAATTTAGTTGGAATTAGGGGAATTATGAGGTCTAAAATGGGCCTCCTAAGGAAATTATAAAATAATAGTGGAAATAATAAAAATAATATTGGATTACATCATCAAATTTTAGACGGTAAAAAGGAAAACTATTTTTTCAACTCATATTTTCAACTTATCTTTCCATGGGCTTACTCAAATTTTAAGAAGAAACACTCATTGGATGTAAAATTTGTTTCCTCATCCAAGTAGCACCAATGTTTCATACTTTCGATGGACCTTGCTACATGAACAATGAGAAATACATGAAAAAACATGATTGTAATCACATTTTTTCATGTATTTCTCATTGTTCGTGTAGCAGTGTCAATCTAAAGTATGCAACATAGGTACTCATTGGATGGGGAATTAAATTTTGCATCCAACGAGTACTCCAGCTCCAAATTTGAGTAAAAATTTAGGGAGACAAGTTGAAAATACAAGTTGAAAAAGTAGTTTTATTATTTTATTATTTTTTAATCTTTTTACTTTTTTACTTCAAAAATGTTGAACCATCCCCCATGGTTGAAATGATGATCTTAAATCCTATTGGTTCTTATCAAGTTGACTGTGGTTGTACATTTTTCTTAGGAGGCCTATTTTATACCCCAAAATTCCCCTAATGAAAAATGATTCATTATGGTGCAAAGATTTCCTATATATTTGTAAGAATTCTCAACTAAAACAGAATATTATTTTGGAATTGCACACCTCTCCCATAGGAGGATACTCGAGATTTTTAAAAACATACCACACAATCAAGAAAGAATTTTTTTGGGATGGCCTTAAATATGATATTCAAAAGTTTGTGGCTGAATTTCTGGACTTCCAACAAAATAAAATTGAGATATTGAAGACCCCAGATCTTCTACAACCTTTATCCATTCCAAGCCAATGTTGGGAGGAGCTTTCAATGGATTTTATCACAGGTTTGCCCAAGTCCAAAGGAAAGAGTGTCATCATAGTGGTAGTTGCTACACAAATTTTTGGTCATCTAACCATTTACAATTAGCCGGATCGAAGTACACCATGTAAGACCAATTTTACCATAGTAAAATTGTATTCACTATAAGAAATAATTTAATAAACCATATTTTATTAAGCTATTTCTGGCTCAAACAGGAAACCACATGAGGAATAATTATATAAATCATTATTTATTTGATTTTCCTCGAGGAATAATTAACTAAACCAATGTTTAACCTGGTCATATTTAACCCAATTATGAGAAATAATTATATAAATAATTATTTATCTAACTATTCTCCAGGAATAATTAATTAAATCATTATTTAATTAATATTCCTTGTTAAATTTGAATAAATCACCTAGAAATAATTAAAAAAATCATTATTTGTTAAATTATTCCTTAACCCCATTATTTAAATGATAAATAAATCATTTATTTTTTTATTATTTCTAAATAAAGGTATTTAACCAATTTAAACTCCTTTTCCCTCAAACAAAATATAATAAAATATTCCAAACAGTTAGATCTAGATTTTGGTTAATAATATTTTATTATTCGCCATTATCGAGGATAAATCAATATTTAGTTATAAATAGGAGGGTTTTCCATTCATTATTCACTTTAATAAGTGTTTCATCGGCATAATTCGATCACTTTCATTACTATTTTTTCTTCTTGAGCTCCCACAGTGTTCAACATGTCTTGGGTTTTCTACACCATTGAGAGAGAGAAACGTCTGGATCTGAATCATTGAGAAAGCCAAGAACCCATCCCATTGAGGGGGACTGGTAACATAATTATTTTCTCCTTTCCCAGGTGCTAGTACATATAATTCTTTATATATCTTATCTTTTCCATTGGATATTTGGAGAAACTCTTATTTCTTTTTACTGTTCAGCTGCTTTTACTGCATAGATATGGGTTTTTGTTGCATTTTTTTCGACCATCTATTACAGATATAAGGATGTTAATCAGCCATCTTCGTTTTTATGGATGTTTTTCACACACATCTAGAATGATCTCTTTTAGTACATTTGCGTTAATAATTTACACTAACAATTGGCGACTGCACTAGGTTTTATTCAGATTCCTGCGTGACCATCTGCTTCAGTAACTAAGGTTCTTCTTTAGCTATTTTTAGTCTCTTGATGTTGATTTTTACCTTTTATGCCCTAAAACAGTAAAAATTCTAACTTCTAGGTGTTTTCGGCTGTTTTCGGGTGTTTTCCACAGGTAATAGGTATCACTCACGCTAGAGACAAAAATTTTTCCGTAACCTACCGCCTGAGGATCCCAGATTTGCAACTTGCACTTTTCAGCACATAACCTATGATTTCAAGCTCAAGTTGCACCTGTGTGGCCAAAAAATATGATTTCAATAGCTAACATGTCAGTACCTCCGAGCTGCAGCCTTTTTCTGGATTTTTTCTGTTACAGTCAGGGTTTGTCACAAGCACTGTTCATGGTTGTACGACCTCTATATTAGCCCATATTAGGCCTGGATATGCTCAATCTGTCTCCTTGAAGTAGGACCAATCCCCTTAGGGTTTCAGTACGCTTCCACCCTTTTACGAGGGGTTTAGATGAGTAGGTAGTCTAAGATTTTGCAACGCTTTCAGCCATTGTTTAGGTTCTGATCTATCCTTCTTTCAGATCCTTTCAAATCAGTTATTATTCCATCAAAAAAACCCTTTTTTGTTTTTTTTGGTCTCTCCCTTAGGGTTTTAACCTTTCACCCCTCATTTTGCAACATTTTCCCCTCTGGTTTCTTGTTGTTTTCTACACCTTTTCCAATAGATTTGAGTCATTAGATCCCTATCCCTTAGACCTTATATATTTTGGTCATTTTGTGTGTTTTGAGTCAATTTCACCCACCTTTTAGATTAGTTGTTTAGGAATACCTCTGTTGGGTTGAATTTATGCATCTATAGCTGTTTATTTTACTGTCATTTCGGTTTTATTTAGAGTTATTCAACATTTTTTCTTTTTATTTATACAACCATATGGGCTTAATTAAAATTAACAAATGGATTACACACACACACATCTAAAGCGAACAACGCTTTCTTTACACCTCCAAGCCAAGGCATAAACAACGTAATTAATTTATCTTCCCCTTTGAGCCTTTGTTTATCACTCTTCCATCTTTTCATGTCATCTATGTCTTGCCATCATTTCATCTCCAAGGTGTTCATCCCAGAGACTCCAAGGCCTTCATTCTCAGTTTCTATTTGGAAGACTTTATCCAAAGCATAGAATTCAATTTAGTCCTTCGTCGAGCCCCATACCGACTCTAATTCTAGTTCATCGGGTCCTCCCTCTGATTCCAAACCTGGTTCTCCTCCACCTCATTCATTCACAATGTCAAGTGCCAATGTAGGTGTTAGTCCTCAAGCTGGTGGTACATCTGGCCCTAATTCTAGAGCTCCTACTAGTGGAACCACTACCAGAACTATTCTACCTACTCCTTTTCTACTTTTTATGGAAGGTTTAAGCCTTCCCTATTTCATCTAGTTAATTAACGACCCTATACTGCACAATATAGCTTGGCATGTTATTCCAACTAGGCTTCCTTCAGACATCCATAATTTTGAAGGAAACACGAGAGAGGACCCTATTAATCACATCTGCTCCTTTCACATGTGGTGTTTATCCAATTCCATCATTGATGACTCCATCCGTCTTCAGCTATTCCAATGTACTATCATTGGAGAAGCTGCAAAGTGGTATGTTGACCAGACCGTTGCCTCTCATTCCACTTTTGTGACTCTTGCTAAAGTGTTTCTGTCCTATTTCTAGTTACCTCTTCACTATGATACTGCTACCGAGTTTTTTACTGCATTTCGTCAAACTTCTGCCACCCACCTTTCTGACCATGTCCAAGAATGACGTAAAAGGAAGAGCTTGTATCGAGCTTCTACATTCAACAACTGTGTCTATATGGATAGGTTTCTCAGAACAATTTTTCCTATTGGAATCACGATTTCTGTTAGACCAAAACCCACAAGTATTAGTCTCTGCTACAATTGCAAGAGTTAGGATTCATGAGAGGCAGTTATTCCATGTCGTGAAACACATGGGGAGTGTTGAACCCAATGTCCAACAATCTCCCCCCCAACGCGAGCTGGGTGAGTTTCGAACTCGAGACCTGTCGGTCTGATACCACTTGTTGAAATCATGACTTCCGTTAGACAAAAACCGGTAGGCATTAATCTCTACTACAATCGCCAGAGTTAGGATCCATGAGAGGGGGTTAGTCCATGTCGTGAAACACAGGGGGAGCATTGGCCCAAATGTTCGACATTTCCTTCTATTGGAAAATATGTCGTGTCTCACGTTCCTTAGACCGAGGAAGAAGCTCTCCAAGTCACATTAAAATATGACTTGATCTATGCCCAATCTAGTTATGTTTATACCATTTTACCGAATCTTACTAGAGCTAGTGATGCCAATGCACCAGGGGCATCTCACACCATCGAAAATATCATTGGATCTCTTTCACATATGTATACTCATCATCCCATGGGTTATGGTTTCCCTCAGGGAGGGGCCAGCTCCTCTAGCACGTATCCCACTCCCAACAGCATGTATTCAGTACAAAGCACACCTTATGTATTTACCCCATTGCATCGACCGATGCCTGGGCTTGCTGTTGCTCAACCTCCTTTCTATCCTTTTCCACAACTTGGTGCTCCAATCCCTCCAGAATCATCACCCAAGCCTCCTGTGCCTTCTCAACCTCTGTCGTAGCAGCCACCTCCCCCTCCAAGTTAGGTGTATGCGCATAAAAATGTGACTAATTCTCATAATTCCATGAAATAGAGGGAAGGAAACCAAAATGAACTAGCACAAGTTAATCAATGGCACCAAGGCAACCAACCAAATGCACGCCAAGGGAAGTAGCCTAACACTAACAACCAGCAATAGGGTGATCAACCCAAGTAGAGCAAGCCTCTTCAAATGAAAAATATTTTTTCTTGTTGTGGTGTCCATGGCCATATACTCATGATTGTCCCCTTTTACCCTATATGCACTAGTTGTGGGAGGCGCATGCAACATATAGAGGACAACAATCCATTGCTTCAGCTCCTCCGGATACTGTGTCAGTTCAATCGACTGTGCTCACTAATCCTTTCCCTCAGCAAGGATATGTGGCTACCCAACCCCCACAATGTCAGGATGCTCCTCAACCTTCAAATTCAGGTACCCCTGAAGACAAGATTCTCATGATGAATTTTGATAAGGTCAATACCGTTGATATCAACCTTCAGACCCGGTCACATCAATATGGAAAACCACCTGCTTCGTCTGGAACTGAGTCCCAAACCAAAGTTTCCATAGAGTCCATTTCAACACCCAATGATCACTTACATATCCCTTATCCATGGGCCCAGGTTATTCCCAAGATCCCTAAAGGGCCCTTATGCTAAAATTCTACTCCTGCCAAAGCCGCCCACACTTACAACATAATATATGACTTGGCACAATCTCTTGCTTCCATGTCAACGCTGGAAGTTCTCCAGTCGTGACCTTCACAACATAAAGCTCTATTATATGATCTAGGCATTGTGGATCCTTCAGATGATTGTTTGATTTCCTTTGATGTTGACAAGTTAGAACATCCCTCGTTACCTTCATCCATCACCTTCCAAATACCAGTCAATATTCGTAATGCCAATGTCTCATCACGTATTATTGACGAGGGCACATCCACCTACGTGATGTCTGCCTCTGTTTGGAATAAACTCGGATCACTTGACTTAGCCCCATCCACCATCACTTTGCGTGCTTGGGACGGTCACCCTTCTTAGCCCCTTGGCATGTACCATAATTTTCTTGTCACTCTTGTGGGCAAGACTATTTTTGCTAACATTGAAGTCATCGATGCCCCCTTGGATTACAATATCCTCTTGGTTTGTAGCTATACCTATGCAATTTCTGTTGTTGCATATGCGATTCACCGTAAGATTTTATTTCCTCACAATTGAAATATCATCAGCATCGATCAGTTGACATATTATGAACCGAAGTCACAGACCTCCCCCGAGTCTATCATATCTTCAGTGATCACTAATCAATCAGTCGCACCTCTCCATAGTGTTTCACCTGGAGTCTATAAATACTCCACCTTACTTGGTGCATTCCCTGGTCTCCCCACTCTTATCGCTAACCCCAAATCATTAAATTTTTTCATGATGCAATTGTCTCGGGCTAGCCACAAGTGGTTTTTTTCAACCAACCAGTAGCCTATGCCTCCACAACCTACTGGTGGTCACTCGACAGAGCCTTAAGGACCTCCATTTCAAGCACCCTTTCCATCCATTGGCGTACCATTTTCAACCAGGAACGATTCCCCCTAGCCTTAACCATTTATAAGCCATTCCTCCAGGCCATTACCCTTCTGGTTAGACACGGTTTATAGCTCCCACATCTGGAGTCTTCTCTGTAATATCCCCAATTGGTAATATTCAGCAAAGCCTGCTGGAATAACACACTTCTAGGAAATCTGTGCATTGAAATGAGTTTTCAACTCTTGGAACCCTTATATCAGTGGATCTAGTGTCTAGATCCAAAATGAGAGCAAAAAAAAATCAAACTAGGTGTGGTAAACAGATCTCCCACCACCTAGTCTAGCTGAAAAACACCCAAAGAGAAGGGCTGCAACTATGTGCAACAAACTACTTCAGAAATAACGTAGTATTGAGAGCTTGAGAAAGAGACCAATAATGAGGATCAAATTTTATATAAACAGTAGAAAATCAGATCCATAATGATGTCCTTATAGTATACAATAAAATGTAGAAGACAAAATAGGAGAAACTCCTCAAGAAAGAGGGTTGCAACACATGTATTGACTACAAAATAGCTTAACAACGTTTTTTATAAGAGTTGCAGAAACTGTATGTTACACTTCAGATCTAGAGTATATCTGTGTACAAAATATCATATCCATTTCAAATCTGTACACTAGAAAGGCCCCTTTACAAGATCCCCTTGGGGTTTTGATCAAATCATGAAATACAGAGAGTAGATCTGAGATTAAAGTAGCAGATCTGCAATTTTATTCAGAAATTTCTGAAGATGTTTACAGTAGTAGCAGATCAGATCTATACAGAACATGGATTAGCAAACTAATCCATGGATCACCAAAGTGAAAGGCAAAGCCCAGCACCATAGGTCTCTCCTCAAAAAGTGGGTCAAAACACCCTGCAATTTCTTCTTTGAAAATAACGCAGTCCAGGAAGGAAAAATATGTTGTAGCTCGAAACATTGAGTTGGCCTGATGCCAAGATATGAAATATCAGCTCCAAAGGTTCAGAACTCTCTTTCCCATGGGATAGAATACTTTCCCAGTGAAAAGAGGCCTTGAAATGGCCTAGATCTGAGTAGATCTGGCCTCCACTTGCTACAGCTTGCAAGGACAACCAAACCCTCAACAAGATTTGCGTTGTAGTTGGAAGATGAGCTTGGCCAAATGCATGATGGTGGATGAGATTAGCAAAACTCATCCAAGAAATCCTCAATGGAAGAGGTGGGATTCCTGCATAGGAACATCCAAGTGCTAAGTAGCACTATTTTTAGCTAAAAAACAGAGAATGGTATATGTCTAAACAGACAGTATACTTCATAAATATGCTCAATCAACCACCTTCTATTGCTTCTCTCCTCTTCCTTTTATAAGTTGAAAGCCTTATCAAACCCTAAACCACTTCAATGAATTATCTCCTTTCACATGAGGAGCCTCCATATAAAATTACGATGTCTATCCATGAGGTACATTGCATCTAGACTGCGTTGTAGATTTGGTCAAGGTTGACCCAGTCTCATACCTCAAACCCATTCACACTTGCAAGTGCTTTGTTTACATGGCCCAAATTTATCCCTGTTCATATGGGCATTGATTTATTCATTTATTTTCAGGAGTTTTACATGTCCTCCTTTATTCATTTATTGATGCAACAGAAAATGAAACAAAAATGTATATTCCTCTTAGCTTAGCCTAAGTAGGAATGTTACAGTCCTCCTCTCCAAAATGTTGCTTGTCCTCAAGCAACTGATAGGGTGAGTGCTGTAATACTTCTCCTCCTCCATTAGTGACACCATCAAGGATCAAGCCCTCCTTATAAGCCAAGTGTTCACCAAACCAACCCATCATGAATTGTTCCTCCAAAGTCATCATAAGATGTACATAATCCATCCCACAAGGAGTGAAAAATTCAACATAAATAAACATGGTTGTAGCAATGCTTTCTCTAAAACATGTAGCATGAGGTACATAGAGAAGTTCCATTTCATGTGGCACATACAAACTGCCGATCCTCCCTCCATACAGTCCCATAAATAGCACAACTATGTCTTCCAAGTATGGAAGAAAAATTAAATATATACAAACAAAAATTTGAGCTTAAGGATGTGGGTCAAAATCCCAGATGTGATGCCAGTGCAGTGCATCTCCTGCCTACATTAGATCAAGGTGTGGTAAGTGGCCTTCCAACCACAAATTTTCTGCATAAGTCATCTTAACATAGCTGAAGATGCCAGATATGTTTGGTGCCTTTGTGAAGCACCCATCATGAAAAGGAATCTCCCTTTGCACAACAAGGGAATATTCAGGAAAGCCTGCCAGAATAACGCAGTTCTAGGAAATATGTGCACTGAAATGAATTTGAAACTTCTGGAAACCTTAGATCAGTGGATCTAGTGTCTAGATCCAAAAGGACAGAAAAAAATAATCAAACTAGGTGTGGTAAATAGATCTCCCACCACCTAGTCTAGCTGAAAAACACCCAAAGAGAAGGGCTGCAGCTATGTGCAACAAACTACTTCAGAAATAACGTAGTCTTGAGAGCATGAGTAGGAGACCAATAATGAGGATCAAATATTATAAAAAAATAGCTAATCAGATCCATAATTATGCCCTTACAATATACAACAGAATGTGGAAGACAAAATAGGAGAAACTCCTCAAGAAAGAGGGCTGCAACATATGTATTGACTGCAAAATAGCTTAACAACGTTTTTTATAAGAGCTGCAGCAGCTATATGTTACACTTCAGATCTAGAGCATATCTTTGTACAAAATATCAGATCCATTTCAGATATGTACACTAGAAAGACTCCTTTACAAGATCCCCTTGGGGTTTTGATCAAATCATGCAATACAGAGAGTAGATTTGAGATTAAAGTAGCGGATCTGCAATTTTATTCAGAAATTTCTGAAGATTTTTATAGTAGTAGCAGATCAGATCTGTACAGAACATGGATCAACAAGATAATCCATGGATCACCAAAGTGAAAGGCAAAGCCCAGCACCAAATATCTCTCCTCAAAAAGTGGGTCAAAACACCCCGCAATTTCTTCTTTGACAATAACGCAGTCTTGGAAGGAAAACTGCACTGTAGCTTGAAACACTAAGTTGGCTTGATGCCAAGATATGAAATATCAGCTCCAAAGGTTCAGAACTCTCTTTCCCATGGGATAGAAGACTTTCCCACTGAAAAGAGACCCTGAAATGGCCTAGATCTAAGCATATCTGGCCTCCACTTGCTGCAGCTTGCAAGGAAAACCAAACCCTCAACAGGATCTGTGTTGTAGTTGGAAGATGAGCTTGGCCAAATGCCTGATAGCAGATGTTAGAAGTAATACTCCTCTAATAAATCCTCAATGGAAGAGGTGGGATTCCTGCATAGGAACACCCAAGTGCTAAGCATCATTATTCTTAGCTAAACAACAGAGAATGGTATATGTCTAAACAGACAATATACTTTAGAAATATGCATAATCAACCACCTTCTCTTGCTGCTCTCCTCTTCCTTTTATAAGTTGAAAGCCTTGTCAAACCCTAAACCACTTCAATGAATTAGCTCCTTTCACACGAGGAGCCTCCATATAAAACTGTGTTGTCTATTCGTGAGGTACATTACATCTAGACTACGCTATAGATTTGGTCAAGACTGACCCAGTCTCATAGCTAAAACCCATTCACACCTGCAAGTGATTTTTTTTTACATGGCCCAGATTTATCCCTGTTCATATGGACATTGATTTATTCATTTATTTTCAGGAGTTTTACATGTCCTCCTTTATTCATTTATTGATGCAACAGAAAATAAAGAAAAAATGTATATTCCTCTTAGCTTAGCCTAAGTAGGAATATTACAGTCCTCCCCTCCAAAATTTTGCTTGTCCTCAAGCAACTGATAGGGTGAGTGCTGCAATACATCTCCTCCTCCATTGGTGACACCATCAAGGATCAAGCCCTCCTTATAAGCCAAGTGTTCACCAAACCAACCCATCATGAATTGTTCCTCCAAATTCATCATAAGATGTACATAATCCATCCCACAAGGAGTGAAAAATTCAACAGATATAAACATGGTTGGAGGAATGCTTTGTCTAAAACATGTAGCATAAGGTACATAGAGAAGTTCCATTCCATGTGACACATAGAAACTGCCCATCCTCCCTCCATACAGTCCCATAAATATCACAATTATGTCATCCAAGTATGGAAGAAAAATTACATATATACAAACAGAAATTTGAGCTTGAGGAGGTGGGTCAACATCCCACATGTGATGCCAGCATAGTGCATCTCCTACCTGCATTAGATCTAGGTCTAGTAAGTGGCCTTCCCAACACACATTTTCTATGGAAATCATCTTAATATGGCTAAATATGTCAGATATGTTTGGTGCCTTTGGGAAGCACCCATCATGAAAAGGAATCTCCCTTTTCACAACAAGGGAGTGGCCAAGTTCAGAAATTTTATTGGCCCACCAATTGCCGTGAGATCTATATGATATATCACTCCCCTTAGGAGTCATAGCCTGCAAAAACATGGTAAAAGAATGTGACAAATCAGAAAATGAAACTTGCTTTACATGATCAGATTCTTTACCATCATAGTTCCTCATACACATGGAGTTGTGCATGGGCATTTCTGCTCTTCCAAAAGAAGGAAGGGATGGATGAAATGACTCTAGCATAGAGTCCCTTGGCTGATCCAGCTCCACATAGCTCATGTACTCTTGAAATTTCTGATGTACTTCCCCTCCCAAGCCTCCCAAATCAAAGCTCCTCATGATTAGGGTGTAGATCTTCATTGACTGCATATGGCTGAAAAAGAACTCTTTGTGTGCCCCTTGTAGTATCTTCTGCTTGAGCTTGGAAGCTCTAGACAAGAAAATGCTACCATGATGATAGATGACTCCCCCTTGGAATAAGTATCCCTCTTCTTTCTGCTTGTCATATAGTATCATACACGTGTGGAGATATTTGGAATACTCTACAAACAGTTGAGATTTCCAGTATAGATCCATGTTGTTCAACAATGACAATGTTGATGATACATCCATAGGAGTGTTTGTCATGTTTCTAATCTCGTCTTTGAAATCTCTCATGCCAAATATGTGTGTTGGAAGGCTAATCCTCCCATTCTTCTCCTCCCACGTCGTAGATCTAGAAATGAGAGGGGGTGGTAGTGATAAAGGAAGAAGGCCCCCCTTATTCTTGAGTTGTCCCAAGACTCCCAACGCTGTTTATTGGTCTTCCATTGCTCCAATCCTTCCTGGATCTAAGTTTGGAGAAGCACTTTGTGAGGCCTTCCCCACAAAATCTCAATCTGGTGGCCTCCCATGTGGTTTTCCACTAGATAAGAATGTTCCATGCAGAATTCTCATGAACATAAGAGAAGGGACTGTGAGGTCCTTGCTTCCACTGTGCAAATCCATCTCTATTTCCTATGTGGAAGTGCTAGGTGAGGGGTAAGTATACATGCCTTGGATCATTTGAGGTTCACCACTCTTCATGTCCACCCATTCCATTTGTAGAGCCTTATAATCAGTGGTGACTTTACCCAATGTATTCAACCATTGAACACCCAAAATGATATTGGTGTCTGGTATGTCAACTACAAAAAAGTGATTCACCAAGGTGTAGGATCCCATAGTGACTAAAAGTGATGGGACATAGTGCATGAATTGCATTGTTCTATATTCTGGGACCAAAATACAGGATCCCTCAAAAGTATTAGTGGGTATTTCCCTCCTCTGCACAAGATGAGAATCAATAAAGTTGTGGGTTTCCCCACTGTCAATCAATGCAGAAACCCTCTGATTCATGGTTGAACCTTGAAATCTTAAGGTCAAGTACTTAGGTACTCCTCTCAAAGATGCAAGAGTTCCTCCTATTGGAGCAAATGATCCATTTCCATCTCCAGATGGTGTTGGATCTTCTTCAACATTGTCAGCGTTGTGACCTCCTCTTGGTTCATCATCTTCTTCTTCCTCAAAATCTGAGAAGACTTCTATGTAGTGTGCTTTCCCAGTAGCACATCTATGTCCAGGTGCTCATGACTCTTGGCAAGTGAAACATAGTCTCTTCTTCCTTAGCTCCCTTCGGACTTCAATATCAAGAGGCTTCTTGAATGAGTTCTCCTTGGGAGGAGCATCTTTCTCTTCCTTCCCTTTAGAAAGGTAAGGGGCCTTGTTCTGAAAAGTTGCCTTTGCTTTTGGAAAGGCATCTTGAAGGTCTCTAGTCCTCTTAATGGCATCATGCAAAGTGATGGGCTTGATAGATTTAACTAACCCATGCATAGGTTAATCCAAGCCATCGATGAACATGTACACCCTCCTTGCTGTAGACAGATCAGGAACCATAACATATAATCTAAGAAACTCAAAGATATAAGATTTTGCATTACCTGACTGCTTTAACTTTGCAAGGTTCATGAAAGGTGCTTCTGGATCCTTTCTTTCAAAACTCTCCACCATTCTTCTAGTGAATTCAAAATAGGTAGTCACATTGGCATGGCCCAATTTAGACAACCCATGGAACCACCAATTGTGTTCTTCACCCCCAAAGTGCAGCGCTGCAATCTTGATGGCTTTCATTTTAGGGACTTTGTTCAATTGAAAGTAGATATCCAGCTTTTCTACCCATTCTTTGGTAGAACTAGTGGTTGACCCATCAAACTTGAGTAAAAATAATCTGCCCATAGAGTGATGTCGATCATGATTCTGAATTAATCCACCATCTCTATACTGATGCCTTGCTCTTCTCTTCTCCTTGAGGTGAAAAAACTCTTGAAAACTTAAGTGGTCCTTGAATATCTGATTCTGAGACTCATATTCTTCAAAGTAGTCTTCAAGGGATGCTTGCTCTTGAGGTCCTTCATTCTCCACAGCTAAGAAGGTAGGCATAGTAGAGTGTTGTGGAGCTTGTGGAGCTTGTGGTTGGTTCACTGGTTGATCATTCCAGTGGTGAGACATGCCAGAGATTTCTCCAGGATTAAATCTCCCAGGAGATTCCTTCATCCTGTCCATTCTCATCTCTTTAATCTCTTTAACAATATCTTGTATGGCTACCAAAAGAATTCTTGCAAAATCTTCTCCTTCCTTATCACTTCCAGATTCAGGGGCTTTACCCTTGTCTCGATCATCATTGGTGTAATTAAATTTTCTATGTCCTCTATTCAGATATCTCTTCTCTCTGTCAGTAAGAGGATCATATTCTCTTGAAGCCCTCTTGGTTTTAGCTCTTCAATGAAAAGCATAGGCTGTGCCAAGAAAGAAGCTTTGATACCACTGTAATGTCCCCGAATGGGAATATTCAGCAAAGCCTATTGGAATAATGCACTTCTGGGTGTTGGGAAAAATACTGAGAGGGGGGGGGGGGTGAATCAGTATTTACTGCATAATCAAATATTTTTACTTTTTCATTCCTTAAAACCCATACACTACTTTCCTTCAGTAAACTAGCGTATATACGCGGATCCCTTTTATGAAACTAGCGTATACACAGAGATCTAGATCTGTCATTAAATATTCACTTATATTATTCCATCATTCATTCATCAGATGTTCAATAAACTGTAAACATGTGCAGTAAGAACAGAATAAACCATCACACAAAGCATCACACATGAACACCAAGATTTTTAGGTGGAAACCCAAATCGGGAGAAAACCACCGCTGCAGTTGCTCAGCCTTAAATATTTTATTATAGAGAAAACATCTTACAACATATGTGCTGGCGCAGACTTGACCAGCACGCAGGCACCCACCTGCGCTCGTTTACCAGCCTCTCCTGGAAGGGAGCTCCAACCCCCTGACTCGTTTACCAGCCTCTCCCGGAAGGGAGCTACGACCCCCTGCTCTCGTTTACCAGCCTCACCTGGAAGGGAGCTACAACCCCCTGACTGAAGGCTACAACCCTCAGCACCACCTTGGACCACGTTTCATCAATTTTCACACTGGATCCAACAACTTCAATAGAACAACACTTGCATGCCACATTTCATCATATTTTCATACTGGACCCTTTCCATACTTTTAAGCACAAACATACATCACCAACAGATACATATCAACACAGATCAGATAGCAGAAACACAGCAGAACAGATCAGATATTTCATACCCCTTGCTTCAGCAAACCTTAGTTTGCATACGCGCTTTTACTTCACTGATGTCGCGTATATACGCGCTTCCGTCCACACAAACCAGCGTATACCTCAGTGTATATTTTATTGCGCATACGCGCTTTCTCTTCGCTGAAGCTGCGTATATACGCACTTCCTCCGCGGCGAAGTAGCGTATAGATCTTCAATCATTACAGAGCAGCATACTTCATCAGATCAGATATTCAGTTCAGATCTACCCTTTTGCTTCAGACAGATGTTCGCCTAGATGCTCGCCTCATCACAGATCTAAGCCTTCCATAATCAGACCTAGCAAATACAAGAGCAATTCAGATCTAGATCCCCTTCTTCATCATTGGTGCATCATACATTCAGATTTATCATTCAAGTGTAACCCTTTCCATTCAGATATACTTCAGAGAGAAGTATTCATTCAAGCTCAGACATCTTGCTCTCACACTCATAATTTGCATAATGAATTTCTTCTCCTTATATAGGTTTATCCTTTTCAATACCATGAGCCCCTTTTTCAATACCATGGGCCAAAACAATACCATGAGCCCAAAACTACCTGGACGGGGTCAATTAGGCGGATCATTACCTAATACCATGGGTCAATACCATGGTGGTTACCCTTGGTTTTGCACTTTTTGAGCGCTTTAGCCCATACGCGACTTGGCACGTTCTTTTCCGCGTGCATACGCGACTTCCCCTAGGCCAATCCGCGTATACCTAGAGACATACTCTTTTTCATCATAGAATCTAGCACATGCTGAAATCCTTTCTTCATTGCCTTCTGTACTCACTGTAGATACATCCGATTTCCTTCATCAAGAACATATTCTATCAAGCACAACTTCATCAAGTAAGTTGTCATCATCTTTATCAGATGGGTTGCCTTTCAAGGACAACACTCAGCATCATATTGTCAACAAACATTATATCACACCAGATTTACATCATTTACTAAGTCCATCAAGTCAAGTATTACTTCATCAGGTGTATTGCCATCAAGGACAACACATGCCAACAATCTCATGTCTTCATCTCCATTCAGTGGGTTGCCATCAAGGACAACACTCTGCATCATATTTCCAACACTGGGAAATCTGTGCATTGAAATGAGTTTGTAACTAATGGACCCCTTAGATCAGTGGATCTAGTGTCTAGATCCAAAAGGAGAGAAAAAAAATAAAATCAAACTAGGTGTGGTAAACAGATCTCCCACCACCTAGTCTAGCTGAAAAACACCCAAAGAGGAGGGTTGCAGCTATGTGCAACAAACTACTTCACAAATAACATAGTCTTGAGAGCATGAGCAGGAGGCCAATAATGACGATCAAATTTTATATAAACAGTAGCAAATCAGATCCATAATGATGCCCTTACAGTATACAACAGAATGTAGAAGACAAAATAGGAGAAACTCCTCAAGAAAGAGGGCTGCAACACATGTATTGACTGCAAAATAGCTTAACAACGTTTTTTATAAGAGCTGTAGCAGCTATATGTTACACTTCAAATCTAGAGCAAATATGTGTACAAATTATCAAATCCATTTCAGATCTGTACACTATAAAGGCTCCTTTACAAGATCCCGTTGGGGTTTTGATCAAATCATGCAATACAGAGAGTAGATCTGAGATTAAAGTAGCAGATATGCAATTTTATTCAGAAATTTCTGAAGATGTTTACAATAGTAGTAGATCAGATCTATACAAAACATGGATCAACAAGCTAATCCATGGATCACCAAAGTGAAAGGCAAAGCCTAGCACCAGAGATCTCTCCTCAAAAAGTGGGTCAAAACACCCTGTAATTTGTTCTTTGAAAATAATGCAATCTTGGAAGGGAAACTACACTGTAGCTTGCAACACTAAGTTGGACTGATGCCAAGATATGAAATATGAGCTCCAAAGGTTCAGAGCTCTCTTGCCCATGGGATATAAGTCTTTCCTAGTGAAAAGAGGCACTGAAATGGCCTAGATCTGAGCAGATCTGGCCTCCACTTGTTGCATCTTGTAAGGACAACCAAACCCTCAACACGATCTACATTGTAGTTGGAAGATGAGCTTGGCCAAATGCTTGATAGTGGGTGAGATTAGCAAGACTCCTCCAAGAAATCCTCAATGGAAGAGGTGGGATTCCTGCATAGGAACACCAAAGTGCTAAGCAGCACTATTCTCAGCTAAACATCAAAGAATGGTATGTGTCTAAATAGACAGTATACTTTAGAAATATGCACAATAAGCCACCTTCTGTTGCTGCTCTCCTCTTCCTTTTATAAATTGAAAGCCTTGTCAAACCCTCAACCAATTAAATGAATTAGCTCCTTTCACATGAGGAGCCTCCATCTAAAACTGTGTTGTCTATCCATGAGGTACATTGCATCTAGACTACATTGTAGATTTAGTCAAGGTTGACCCAGTCTCATAGCTCAAACCCATTCACACCTGCAAGTGCTTTGTTTACATGGCACATATTTATCCCTGTTCATATGGGCATTGATTTATTCATTTATTGATGCAATAGAAAATGAAACAAAATTGTATATTGCTCTTACCTTAGGCTAAGTAGGAATATTACATTCTCGATGGCTATTATGGAAACATTGAGCTTTCCTAACTTGACCCTGGGGATCCTAGTCTGGTACATTGATCCTCCATCCAGCACTCCACCTGATCAGCTCAAACCTTATATTTATTTGACCCTGGTCCAACTGGTCGCTATGACCCCACCCTTTGCTTCAGTACCTCAGCCAACTCAACAAGAATCTACTCCTATTGAAAAATAATTTGGTGACGGGGGCACAACCAAAAATAAGGAACTTAAGGATAAGGCCCTACAAACAACTCATGCTCCTCCTAAGCCTCCAAAGAAGTCACCTCTATGTGCTCTTTGTGATGTTTTTGGGAATTCCACCCATAGTTTTCCTGAGCTTCCTTGTCTAAAACCTGTGGTCAACGAGACATTTTCTGAGTCTGATATCCCAGAGGTCCATGTTACCTACCCAAATTTAGCTAAGAAACTAAAATATTTGCGTAGAAAACACCCTTGTGATTTTTGTGATCTTTATGGCCACTATTCTCACCTTTGTCCCTATCTCGACCACTTTTACGACACCCTTGAGGCTATTTTCCAAATCGAGGTCAAACGTAGTGGATTCTCTACTCCTCTACTCATGAGTTTCTCTTCAGCAGAACCAGAGGAAATTTATGAACCCATTGTGATACCTCTCCCTGATGTTAAGATGATGAAACCTTCAACCAATATCCTCTATTTGTCATCGTCCATGAGATCCATGGTGGAAGACCCCTCCAGGGCATCCCCTTTTGTTTCCACTGAACCTCCTTCGACGATCACCTTGGGCTCAACATTGGTAGATTTTTCATCTACTATATATTCATCTACCCTCCGTAGCGATGCGTATGTGAACCATATCTCTCATGATGATGCATCAGGTATCCCCGCCACGTCATGTGGTCTTTCTTCCGCTAGTCCTCCCATCTTCCATTCTGATGAAGACATTATGGAAGCGATGACCACCCCTATCTTTCCCTAGTATGATATGCGCCATCATGCGTACTTCCTTCCACATCAGTCCCATGACCAATATGCTATGGATTCCAAAGACTTCATCCCTTGTGAATTCAATTGGATTTATGCCCCCTTGCTTTGAACCCATGCATTTGAACCACATACACCTTATGGCCATTACATTGACACACAATTTTCGGGTAAGGGGGCACCCATATTTGAGACTCTAGGAGAAGTAATTCTCCAAAACCCTCCTAGTGCATCTAGTAGTGTCGACTCTAGTACCATTAGTATTCCCCATTTATAAGAACTTCTAGAGTCTCATATCACTTCAGATCGCTCTAGGGATGATACACTTAATCATTCCTTCATATTATATCAACAACCCAGTCCTTTCGACATTGTTTTTTACCAACCTCAGTATTTTCTAGGTGAGCACTAGTTCATTATATCCAAAGCTGCTCTTTGGAATAGTGACACCATGTATGCGAACCTAGAAATCTAGTCCATTTGATTCATGTATGCACTGCCGAATGAGATTGGTAATCCACTATTTCCTTTCTCTAACTATATCTATCCGTTCTTCCCACAAGAAGATAACCATAACATAATAAAATGGTGAACCACATCATAATTTTATTTTTAGTTTCCACTATTATAAATACATTTGGCATGTCGATAGCATGCTTAGGGGCACCTATGCCCCTATATACTCTCATCACACTCTTGAGGATTTAGTGCCTATGAGACTGAATGCTTGAATCCATTATTTCAGCACTTGGAGCACTTTGGCGCTCCACAAAATCCTCTAGCTAGGGGCATCATTACCACCTTTAGCATACCAGATCACTCCCCTGCATCACATCTAGTTGGGGTAGTATCCCATGCTTGCCGGCATGATGGCACCCCTAGCCACTTTGTTAGTTGATTTTCATAAGTATCAGCGTAGACACCACCAATCTAGGTATGGTTGATTATCCTCCCATTACTTTTATATTTTTTCCTACCGGCCTCTCCGACGAGCAATATATCGTAGATGCTTGACACCATACCTTCAACTATTATACTTTATGTGATACCACACTTAACACTTGGTCCCCATGTTTGACTTGGTGTTCAATAATGATTCCATACCTTTAGTTGTTCATTCCTATATATTCCTTTCTTACCTTGCTTCTTCATCAGGAACCATCCTTCCACGAAGTGTTAAGGCCATCTTTAGACAAGTAAGGCCACTTACCTAAAATTCATGGATCCTGATTCCATGAATTGGTTTTTCTGCTACGATCGCTGCAAGATTTAAGGCCTTCTCCTCCTCTCTAAGTTCACCACAACTCCACTAACAAATGAACCAAATTGGAGGGAAATCACCCTATTAAAAGAAAAACCCTAATTTTTCTTTTTCCAATTGTGACCAAACGGTATCTCTGTTTGAAAAACCATCAACATCGTTGGAAAGCTCTCACCAAGCTCTAAAATGGGCATCCTTTTGTTTTTTGTGATTTTATACTTCACCTGGAAGCCATTTTTCCAAGAAGGGTCACTTCCACGCCTCTCAAAATCAATTTTATTCACTTGTGCTACTTGTAATTGGGGCACCACTTTTCCTCCATAATTTTCATTGCATGTGTCAATTTTCATCATGAGTAACCATCTTTTTCTCATGTTTTTATGGCCCCCACCAGGCCTATTCTGTGTGGCAGCATCATCGAGTCGCTCTTGATCAGAGCATCCGAGGAGTCACCCTCGCATTCGTGGAGTCCGTCCCAAGTCCCTTTGCCTCCTATTATAGTATTCCATCCATTTGTGCCTTGAATCTCTCTCGTCTAGCCCATTTTTGCCTCCAGTAATACTGTCCCCCATCCCCTTCGAAGTCGAGTCAATCGTTGCTAGGTCATCCATGATTTTTATGCTCTGACAAGGAGAGTTGTCTTATTTCTACTTAGTATCCCCCATTCCATAATCATACCTGGTGTTAGTCCATCTGTCACTTTATTATAATCCTTCATGCCTTAGTTCAAGACTCCCCATTGCCTTACCTATGGTGGACCTCCTTCTATTGACATCAACACATTCATTCTAGAAGACAGGTCTAAAGGGCAATGTACCTTGGTTCCAGATTCCATTCTTATTCAGTGCCTCAGATTAGGAAATGGACTCCCCATTTCCCTTTGACCTGATTGTTTCTCATCCGCTCCACTTTTGCATGATCAAGATTCATATACTTGATGGTTCGGTTATCTAATAGTTTGTCCTAGTGACTCCTAGGTGTGTGTGAGATGTTTCAGACCTCATGAGGGGGTGGCCCTTCAGGTAGCGCCCCAATGCTCGAATGACCTGATTTTATGCTACAACCTCTGATGCAACTCCATAGATTTGATGGGTTCGGTTCCAACCGCTTGCAATGCCTATAGCATGCATGTATCACTCAAATGATCCATTCATATTTTCAGAGCACTTAAATCCTGTTTATGAGGGCCTCTTTGGTTGTTATTATGTATCATGTACTCAGATATTATTGTATTCAGTCCTGGATGTTGTCCTAGGCACAATATGTATATAGTATCCATTATATTTTTGTCTGGCACATTTTATGCTTGCATATCATGTACTTTGTAGCTCAATTTCATTTTACTGGGTGCACCGTTATTCATTATACCTTGTCATCTAAGTGGGCATAGGTACAGCTCCCCCGCCTCACTAAGAACATATACCCACACATTAAAGGAGACTTATATCATTTGTAGGTCTCAACCCCTCGGATATTTTCCTCTCTTGCTTCACTCCATCTATGTATCTCTCTCTCTCTCTGACTCCCCTTCATTGTTTAGTGATTGTGTTCTTACAATGTACTTCATTCGTATGATTAGCTCCTAATGCTTGCACGTTGGGGTGCAATCCGTTACACCAATTTTTGGTCATCTAACCATTTACAATTATATGGATTGAAGTACACCATGTAAGACCAATTTTACCATATTATAATTTATTTCACTATAGAAAATAATTTAATAAACCATATTTTATTAAGCTATTTATGGTTAAAACATGAAACCCCGTGACGAATAATTAAATAAATCATTATTTATTTGATTTTACTCTAGGAATAATTAATTAAACCACTCTTTAAATAATATTCTTGGTCACATTTAACCCAATTATGAGAATTAATTAGATAAATTATTATTTATCTTATTATTCTCTAAGAATAATTAATTAAATCATTATTTAATTAATATTCCTTGTTAAATTTCACTAAATCACCTAGAAATAATTAAACAGATCATTATTTTTTAAATTATTCCTTAGCCCCATTCTTGAAATGATAAATATTTATTTGTTTATTATTTCTAAATAAAGGGATTTAACCAATTTAAATTCCTTTTCCCTCCAACAAAATATAATAAAATATTCCAAATAGCTATATCTAGATTTTGGTTACTAATATTTTATTATTCTCCATTATCGAGGATATTATTATAAATAGGATGGTTTTGCATTCATTATTCACTTTGATCCTTTTGTCGTCGTCATAATTTGATCACTTTCATTACTATCTTTTCTTCTTGATCTCCCACAGAGTTCAACACATCTTGGGTTTTCTACACCATTGAGAGAGAGAAACTTCTAGTTCTGAAGCATTGAGGAAAACCATGAACCCATCCCATTAAGGGGGAATGGTAACATAATTCTTTGTTCCCTCTCCAGGTGTTAATACATAAAATTATTTATATATCTTCTCTTATCCATTGGATATTTGGAGAAAATCTTATTTCTTTTTACTCATTAACTTCTTTTACTGCATAGATATGGGTTTTTGTTGCATTTTTTTTACCATCTATTGCAGATGTAATGAAGTTAAGTAGCCAGCTTTGTTTTTAGGGTTTTTTGTCACACACAAATAAAGTGATCTCTTTTCGTACACTTGCGTTAAGAATTTACGCTAACATTAGTTGATAGACTTAACAAGTATGCAAATTTTTGTGCATTATCTCATCCATTTCAAGCTAGTACAATTGCTACTGCACTTATAGAAAAAATTCAAAAGCTACATGGAAACCCAAAGATTATTGTAGGTGACAAAGATCCCATTTTCATTGGAAAACCCTGACGTAGCACCGTTGTTTAAATGCATGAATGTCTAAAAAATTATTTGACATACATACAACAATTTTTTTGTCACATTTACATTAATTTTTAAAACATGTTTGACCATGGTAGACCATCGTTAACCACATTTACCATAATGGTTTGACCATGTCTGACCTTAGTTGAACATGGATTCCAAAGTTGTCTATAGTGTTTGATGGCTAAATATTGCTAAATATGGTTGATTATGGTTGAATTTGGTTGAATATGATTAAATATGGTTGACTATGGTCAATACATATCCTAGTAAGGTTGATTAAGTTTGATCGTTGTTCAGTGTGGATGACAATGTTTGAAAATGGCTTAAGAGGGTCAATGATGGTTGACCATGGTTTACAAGGTTGATGAGGACTAGCCATGATTAGTGAAGGGTTAATAAGGATTAACCAATGTTGACCATGGTAGGCCATTGGTGACAAGGGTTGAAAATGATTATTACGTTAAACTATGTTTGACCACTAGCATTATGTTAACCATGCAGGTTGACGATTATTGAGCAGGTTGACTATGGTTAAACCTCTTGTCCATATATGACCATGGTAAAATTGTTTGACCATAGATAAGGTTGCAAGAGTGTGGATTATTAGGGTTAAGTATGGTTGACTATAGATGAACATGGTTAATGATGGTTGGCATGATTGATAATATTTTATATTGGAGGAATATCGTTAACTATGATCACTATGCTTAATAAAGTGGTTGAGCATGGATGCTCATTCATGATCATGGTGGCCATGGTTGATTATGGTGATCATGGTTGACCATTCCTTTTCTTTCATTGATTGATTATGGTTTCTCATGCTAATAATGGTTAACCATGTTTAACCACAAATACATGGGTTAACCATGTTCGACCATTCTAACATTGTTTAAACACGGTTTGCCATTAGGAGTGGGTATAACATGGGTTCTTATAGGTTGAATATGGTTCAACATAAATGAAAATGATTGACAAAGGTTTACACTGTTTTAATATAACTATCTAAGGTGGCGTATGGTTGAACATGAGTAAAAAAGTTTGAAGATGTTGGAAATGTTTGACAATGGTGAACTTTATTTAACCCTTTTTTACTATTTTTGAACATGGTTGACAATGGTTGATTATAATTTATGAAATTTTAGATGTTGGATATGTTTATTATGTTTAACTATGGTTACTATGTGATTATCTTGACAATGGTCAACCATGCCACAATGGTTGACCATTCTGAGAATGATTACTGATTATGACATTGAGAATTTATCTCCATTTTCTACAATGTTAGGTATGATTGACCATATTTGACAATGAGCACTATGTTAATATATATATAACCAATTTCAAACTCATAATACAATGCAATATGCCTTTAGCATATTCCATATGTTGTTTGGCACATTGTAATGATATTTATTATTGCTCACATTGTCTTTACTTAACCATGTTTGACCATATTTTAGCTAGCCAAACATGGTTGAATATGGTCAAAATGTGGTTAACAATGGAAGTATGTGATTTTTCAAGGTTGTTATATTTTACTATAGATGACTATGGTAAAACGTGGTTGACCATGATACCAATGTTAGCTATGGTTTTACATGTTCAATCAAATTTCCCATGGATTTCCACTATTAACCATGCTAAAAATGGAGAATGTTGATGGTACTAGAAATCCATCAACCAAGGGGGTGTCCAAAATATGAATTCCCAATTAGTCCTCACATTTTTTGGAGTAGGAGCCCCAACCAAAAATATGATCGATTGCCATTGTCCTTAGAGATTTTCCTTGGCTTTAATTATTAACATAAGAGGTTAAACAAACATACTTTGAAACAAACAAGTAAGCCAACACTATGAGGCATACAACTACAATATATATAAGGTAATTTAACAACAAGTAGAAAGAGAGTGAGTCTCCATAAGAAAAGTAATAGTACTATCCTAAAAGAGTCACACAAGAGAATACGAGGATTGTCAGTTAACCTGCAAATTAGTTCACAAGGAAAGTGTTGAACCCTAGAATTTCCCTTTTCTTTAAAAATTTCTCATCTCATTTCACCTCTCTTTCATCAATTCATAAGTCCCAATTAATGAATAATGTTTAGGATTTTCTCAAGGACACATGCAATTGATTAACATATTGCATTTTCATGGTTTTTTCTATTTTAATAATTTTGTGTAGAATAGCTATAGAATGAAGACGTTCCATAGTTGACTGGATGTTCCATAGCTACTTTTGTGGTTGAATATGTTACAGGTGTCCATTGAAAGAATGGTACACATGGGTAGTCTCAGAATCCCTCCCACACGGATTTCTTCCTATCCACAAGGACCATATTGACAAATAAAGAGGCCTAATCCAATGGTCCAAGATCAAAGTCAAGAGACTGTTTCACACAAAAATTAGGACTCTTGATTTTCTATAAAAAAAATCATGAGTCCTAAGAGTCCTAGTTTGATTGTAATTCGAAGATACACCTGTAGCTATCTTTATTCATAGTTAGTTATGAAATTTACTTATAAATAGACATTTTGTAGTACTGAGAACAAGTTAAGTCTTTGTAGCACAAGTTCAGAATTATAGTGAGATACTCTGTTTTCTAAAAACCTTGTTTTAATAAAGAATATCAGTTCCCAGATGCTGTTTTGATCACATTTTTAAGGAGCTAAGGAGTTCAAAAAATTGGTAGTAGAGGGCCCCTGCTACCTAAGGAGTTTTTTTTAATGCTTTCTAGGTAGATTTGCTTCAATTCTGATTAAGTATTTTTCTATTCATGCTTAATTTCTAGTTTTCAATAGTTTAGATGCAACTGTGTAGATTTTCCTTCCAAAACATCTTCAAGGATATTAGTAACTCTGTCGTCAGTATTGGAATAAAATTTGAAGTGTTTAGAAGCATGGTTGCTTAGTTTATGGCTTTCATATTTCAAAATAGTTTTCAATTACTGTGTTTAATTAAGCATTGATGAAGTCCATTTTTCCTATTTACCAAATCTTATATTGAATTACTAAATGCTTTATGAGCACAGTGGTTTAATAGAATTCATTTCCTGTCATTTTCTTGCTAAGAATTAAGGGTGTAATTGGTTTATCCGAAAGCCCTACCAAGTGGTCACAAGCTTCAGAATTGGATGAGACTTGATAAGTTAATCATTCACTTAATTAGTTATGGATAGAAGATCCTCATTTCATTGAAAAAAAAAAAATCTTTTTAAAGGTCATCCTGACAGAGACTAATTTGAATATACTTTGCAAGGATGATTACATGATTAGATTCCATGCAGTTTTTGAGTTATTGTAATTCTTTAGTTTAGACAGATGCAATGATTGCTTACATACATTACCTCAAGGGGGTCACTCTCCACATATTGGGTAGATGGAGTAATTAAAGCATCTTAGAAAAATTTAAATTGCATTTTCTATTTTGGATTTCAGTAACTAAAGTTTAAACAATTGATTTCATATCATAGGGCTTTGACTTAATCATTGAATGTTGAAACAATATGATGTACAATAGTTGCCACATTTCCCTGCTTTCATTTTTCAAATCTCAATTGAGTCATAGATCCATGGATTAGGTTTACTCACTAATTGAAAGTACTTGCTTTATCTTTTTTCTCCAGAACTAGGCCTTAGAACTTGTCCATAAAACTTTGGTTTCTTTCATAGAAAATTAACTCAGTTTCATAACACTTCCTTTTCTTCCTTTTTAATTAGATTTATTCTCAATTTTTAAACAAGGATAACACACTAAGGACTAAAAACACGAAACCCCCAAAACAATAATAAAAACACAGAACAACGAAGTAAGGGAAAGGTCACTTAGGCACATACAGTGCACTACACTTCATCAAAGTTACAAGCCCTGGTTGATAATTAATGGAAGCAATTTAGGAACAATAAATTGAGTAAACAATTTGGCGTCATTTCCAGGGAAGTGTATCTAGGTAGCCTTATTTCTTACATCCCAAAAACAATGATATGCGTAGAGAAAGAGACTCTAGTGGTAGATTTATAAGAATGAGAAGCTTAGTCCCTACAAGACCACTCACTCCACCTAGAGCAAGAAGTAGTACACCTCCATCTCAAACTCATATCCCATACTATACTGGTCATAGATTTCCTGAAGTTTTAATATCAAATATCCAGTTAGGAGGATCTCCCACTTCATCCACTGAGACAATCTGAGAGGAAGAAGATCCTACGACTCCAACAGGGGGAATAACATTTTTCACTTCTATAGTAGAATATATTCCATCTCAATAATTAGAAATCCCTAGTGAAGAGGAAGAGGAAGAAACTTTCTTCAAAATACCATTGATAGAAGAACCAGAAGAAAAATGATCCCTCCAGGATGAACCTTATATCAGTTCTGGAGAATCTATCATGGCAAAAAGAGGAGAAGAAGGAGGAGAAGGAGAAGGAGAAATATTTAATGGAGAAAAATTACTATTTGGAGGAGTTAGAGGTAGAGGAGGAGATAGAGGAAGAGGTAGAAGAAATGCAAAAGGAGGTAGAGGTAGAAGGGGAGTTGAAATTTCCTTTGGATTCCCCATAGTAGATGAAGAGACAAATGCTGCCATGAAAAACATCTCACCTTCTGTTCTTCCAAACTTTCATTGGTTGAAAAGTGAAGACCCTGAGACATTTTTATTTTAATTTGAAGTTTTGTGCAGAACTTATGACTATCTACAAGATGCTCAAAAACTCAAATTATTTCCTTCAACATTGAAAGATGCAGCTCTAAAATGGTTCATGAGTCTAATCACTAGTTCTATTGGGTCATGGAATGATATGAGGAGAGAATTTCTAGAAAGGTATTTTGACTATTGTATACCTTTTAACCTTAAAGAAGAAGTTTTTAAAATGATGCAAAAGGAGGATGAAAATTTGGAAGATTTACTTGAAAGATTCAAGTACAACATCAAGAGAGAAAAAAAGGCAAAATCTAGACCAAGACACTCTAAAAGCTCTTTTGTTGAAAACAATTATAGATGAATGGATAGATATCCTTAAAATGATGGGGAAGGGAGAAATATCTCAACTTCCATTAGCTGATATTATGGAACTATGTATTAATCTCTCAAGAGGAAAATCAAAATTTTTTAAAGGACCAAGAGACCATGCTCTTGCTAGGGTAAACAAATCTACAGCTGGAACAGTAAGTAGGGACGAAATTGGAAACATGCTTGATGAGCTCAAAAATGACATTCTAAGGATTCTTAGTGAGCAAATACACACCCTTAAGCTACAAAAGAAACAGAAAGCTGAGACTGATGCCCTAGCAATCTTCTGTCCCAAGTGCAAAAAGAAGCATGCCTTAAGAGAATGTCCCGTTGATGCAAAAGTAATAGAGACTTGTGTGATTTTTTCAAAGAACCATGAGTCCAAGAGTTGTCCTTCAGTCCCTGGTCTTAAGGCTATCTTTCAAGAAGAAAAAACTACAAACCCTATAGAATCTCTTTGTTTTGTCTCTATAAGACCTTGGCAGGGGCCTCAAAATCAAGGTTTAATAACCAAATTTATAATCAGCCCCCACCAAATTGGAATTCTTGGCATCAACCTTGGCCTCAATCTCAAAATCAATCTCAACCTTGGGCTCAACAGATGCAAAATCCCTATGGAATATCCTCTCAATATTATCAGTATCCACCATCCTATCCATCCTATCCATCTTATACAAATTATCCTCCCCAACAAAATCCTCAACAAAATCCACAACCTCAATCTCAAAATCAAAGTCCACCACTTCCACTACCATTCCCTCAAAAACCAAATCAGTTACCTACCCAGCCAATACCAAACCCCAACAATAAAAACCCTCAGAATACCTATATGATAGAAGGTCAAAAATTTCCAAATTATTTAATTACTCCTCTAGATCTTAATGATGTCCAACTTAGATCTAGAAGGATACTTGAAAAGAAGAAACCTTCTATGGTAATACAAGAACAAGACAATTCTGAGGAAGATTCTCTACAAGTTAATAAATTTTTTGAAGAAAGCATATCTCTTCAAAACCAAAACATTGAAAAAAGAAGAAGAAAGAAGCAATGAATTCAACTCCTATGTTAGAGAAACCATCAACATCTACTTCTACACCTCCTTTTCCTAAAAGATCACAAATTGATAGGGGTGTAGAAAAACATATTATGTTGCCTAACTATGATTTCCTAGATGAATTGAGAAATGTTTGAATTAAAGTTCCATTGTTACAAGCCATGAAGGAAACCCAATCTTAGCTAAAAGGAGTTGATTATGAAGAAACCAGGAAGAAAAATAAAATAAATAAAGAAAATTCAACTGGTAGGAAAAATAGCAGACATAATGATGGGAAATATTACCATTCAAAATTATCTAGATCCCGGAAGTCCATTTGTCAAAACACATATTAATGGAATTGAAATCCCAAACACATTAACTGATTTAGGAGCAACAATAAACATCATGAGTAAGCAAACCATGAAACAAATTACGCTTCCTAATCTCCTTTATACACCCACATTACTAGAGTTAGTAGATAGGTCTGTAATCAAATCATATGAGGTGTTAGAAGATATTTCAGTGTCCTTAGATTCTTGGGAGTATCTCTTTGAATTTATG
This sequence comes from Pinus albicaulis, assembly GCA_034641835.2. Classification (NCBI taxonomy): domain Eukaryota; kingdom Viridiplantae; phylum Streptophyta; class Pinopsida; order Pinales; family Pinaceae; genus Pinus; species Pinus albicaulis. The sequence continues at coordinate 1,372,615,471 of CM076570.1, forward strand.
ATTTTCACTCCTAAAAATGACCTAGGAGGACATCCTCTTATACTAAGAAGACCTTGGTTGGCTACAACTGATGCTTTCATTACCTATAGATCTGGTGATATGTACATCTCTAATGGTAATTCAACTAAGAAATTCACTATGTATCCTCCAGCAAGAACAATCACAGAAATATATGACAAACAATGGATCGATGATGAAGAAGACATACATCCTCTCTTCACTATTTTAAACATTAGTGAAGATAGTCAGATCTTGAATACTCTAGAAAAAATTATGAATCATCTCCAGAATATGGACATGGTCAATTCCAAGAAATATCTGATTTTGAGTTTTTATCATCTATGCAGATGTCTCTTTACTCTATTGAAGAATTTGGCAGCTCTACAATTGAAATATTTCCAGGAAAAACCTTGAACATAAACAAAAACTTAGAAAAATTACAACAAGAAGAGCTAGTCAAAGCATTACAAAAACACTCATCTGGATATGCATGGGAATACACAGACATGAAAGGGATTAGTCCTCAGACTGCACTCATCACATCTACATAGAGGAAAATTGTAAACCTATCAGACAACCTCAAAGGAGGATGAATCCAAATCTTAGGGAGATTGTCAAAGAAGAATTGTAAAAATTGCTGAATGTCAACTTTATCTATCCCATTTCAGACATTCACTAGGTTTCTCCTTTTGTGATTGTAGCCAAGAAAAATGGTAAATGGAGGGTATGCATTGATTATCGAGAATTGAATAAAGCTAATCTTAAATATCATTTTCCTTTACCCTTTATAGATCAAGTGTTAGATACATTAGCAGACGACAAGTATTTCACATTCCTGGATGGTTTCAGTGGTTATAATTAAATCCAAGTTGCATCTGAAGATCAGGATTAAACCACATTCACCTGTCCTTAGGGAACTTATTCCTACCGAGTACTACCTTTTGGATTATGCAATGCACCTGCAACATTCCAAAGGGTAGTACTAGGAATATTTTCTGATCTAATACATGATTGTGTAGAAGTATACATGGATGAATTTACAGTCTATGGTAATTCATTTGAAGAAGATTTAGAAAACTTGGAAAAAGTTATAAAAAGGTGTAAAGAAGAATACCTTTCACTAAGTCATGAGAAATGTTTCATGATGTTTACTAAAGGGATTGTTTTAGAACATCAGATCTCATGAGATGGAATTAGAGTAGATGAATCAAAAGTTGAATTCATCTCTAGACTATTAGTTCCAAGTTGCCAGAAAGATGTTAGAAGTTTTCTAGGATTTACAGGGTACTATAGGAGGTTCATATAAAAATTCACCAATATATCATCCCCACTCTTCAAATTACTCACCAAGGATTGTGAATTTAAATGGAATTTTGACTGCCAGTTAGCATTTGAAACCCTAAAAGAAAAAATCTCTGAAGCAGCCATCTTAAGAGGGCCTAACTGGAAAATTCCTTTTCATATATCAACATATACTTTAGACACAACTCTAGGAGCTGTGTTAAGAAAAAAAGACCTGATCCCTTATGCCATCCATTATACAAGTAAAAATTTGACTCCTCTAGAGTTGAATTATACTATAACTGAAAAAGAATTCTTAGCTGTTGTTCATGCTCTCAATAAATTCAGACATTACATAACAGGCTATGAAACCTTTATTTAGACAGATCACTCTGCAATTAGGTATTTAATGAATAAATCTGTTACCAATGGTAGAGTTACAAGATGGTTATTGCTCCTACAAGAATTTAACATTAATATTCTAGATGGGCCTGGAAAGCAAAATATAGTTGCTGATTTCCTATCTAGAATCCAAAAAATTAAAGACAACACTCCAGTTGAAGATAAATTTCCTGATAAATATCTCTTTGAAATAACTACTCGAACTCCGTAGTTTGCAGATATTTCCAATTACTTAGTTACATAGAAATTACCTTTAAATATGAATGCTAGAGAGAAAAGAAAAATCATTCAGACAAGTGAAAATTTTTCATGAATTACTAATGAATTGTATAAGACAGGTCCAGATCTTATTATTAGAAGATGTGTTCAAGAAGATGAGATGCATGAAATTATTAAGCCATGTCATGATGAACCCTGTGGTGGAAATTTTGCTGACAAGAGGACAACCTATAAAATACTTTATTTAGGATATTAATGGCCATCCATCTTCAAAGATGCCAAAGAATATGTCAAAAGGTGTGATAGTTGTCAAAGGGTAGGGAAACCTGCTCCTTCAAATGAAATTTCATTACAACCTCAGGTACATATTGAACCTGTTGAAAAATGGGCTTTGGATTTTGTTGGACCTATTAATCCTCCATCTAAACAAAAGAATTATATCCTGGTATGCACTGATTATGTGACTAAATAGGTAGAGGCTAAAGCATTAAATTTTGCTAATGAATCATCTGTAGTCAATTTTTTTTTGAGGATATCTTTACTCATTTTGGTGTTCCAAGAGAAATTGTAACAAATCAAGGATCTCAATTTACATCAAAGATGGTGCAAAAGATGGTGGAAAATTACAAAATCAAGTACAAGAATTCTACCCCTTACCATCCACAAGAAAATGGTTAGGTTGAATCTACCAACAAGGTGATTGAAGGAATTCTCACAAATACTGTTCATCTACATAGAAGAGATTGGGCAGAAAGGCTTCCTGAAGCCTTATGGGCCTATAGAACTACATGGAGAAACATAATAGGACATACTCCTTATGAACTTGTTTATGGGAAACAAGTCCTGTTCCCCATAGAATTTTAGATCAAAACCTTCAAGATGGCAGTCCAACTATAACTTGATTTGACAGAAGCACAAAAGCATAGACTGGAACAAATTAATGAACTAGATGAAATCAGACAAGATGCAGTCCAAAGAACCAGCATAGTCCAACAGCAAAGGACTAAATGGCATGAAAAGTATATCAAAGATAAAAAATTTCAAGAAGGGGACTAGGCACTCTTGTTTGACTCGAAATTCAAGGATTTTCAAGGGAAATTTCAAACTCATTGGCTTGGGCCATATGATATTGAGAAAGTATTTGAAAATGGAGCAGTAAAGATCAAAACAATAAATGAAGAAAAGCTATATATTCTTGTAAATGATCATAGGCTGAAAGTATATCATAAGCCACTTTCAAGAGAAGAGTTTCTCAGAAAATTTTAGGATAACATTGATATGGAGTTAGTGAAGAATAATTCATCTTCGTCACTAACTTAAATTTTATTTTTATATTTATTAAAAAAAATTTAATAAATAAAAAAATAAAAAAATAAATAAAAAATAAATAAATAAAAATTATAAGTATGAAAACCAATCAATGATTGGCATACTTATGCAGAAAGTACAGGGTGAAAATCAGAACTCTTTGACATCCTATACTTTCATTTTTCTTTTCTGTAACTAAGTGTTCATGATTGCAAAACACAAATTGAAAAATTCATTTCACTCCATTTTTCATCTCATTCCAATTCTATTTTCACTTTTATTTTATCATAATATTTCATTTCACTCCATATTCATATTCCATCTCACTCCACATTCACATTCGATATCCATACTTCATATTATTTTGACATATCACATTTTGTAGCCAGGTCATATTCTGCAGCCAGGTACATTCTGCAGCTGTTCACATTCTGAAGTTGATTCTATTCTGCAGCCAATCTGACTTTGCAACCTACTCCAACAAGTAAAGACAATATGATTGCAAGAAGGTACCATGGGACTATGTTCTAAAAGATCACCATGCCACAAAAAGGACCAAAGGAACAACATCAAGCACAACAAACAACAAGGTCAAGTTCTGAGGTAAATTGTGAAAACTATTTTAATAGAAAAAAGTTAAAACATGAAATAGATACAATGTGTATAATCATATGTTTCCTAAACAACCTATCATTCGAATTGATTAACCCTTGTCATAAAATATTCTGACCATATCCCTTATCTAATGTTCCACAATGGTCCATCATTAAACCTTGATTAATGACTAACAGTGATAATCATAAACGTAACCTATTAGGCCACATCTCCTTAAGGTTGTATCATTCACTTATTTCCCCACAAGTTCATCATAAACTCTACATCAGATCCGTAGCCACTTCATTCTCTTCCATAGCCTTATTATCTCCATCACTCATTCACCTCCATTACACTTTGCAGCCAATCCATCTCTAAGTACAAAGAGGTAATTCTGAGGGTGAAGTGTCATTTTGTAGCTAATCCACCTTCAAACACAAAGAGACAATTTTAAGGGTAAAGCATCAGACTTTGCAGCCAATCTATCTTCAAGCATAGAAAAGTAAATCTGAAGGGGAAGATACTCTGCACAGGAGAAGAATGGGTCTAATTGTCAGAACATAGCCGATAGGATTCAAATATCTAGAGGGATATCCACAAGTCAGGGAGCTATTATAGCAAGCAGGATGGTTGAATTTTATAGAAAATATTGATGGCTTCCATAAGGATATTACAAAATCGTTTGCCAGATATTTTGATGGGGTAGAGGTAGAAATTGGAGACATCAAATTCAAAATAACAGAATCACTTTTGGCTAAGGCAACAGGACTCCCAAGGCAAGGAGAAGGGTGGTTCAAAAACAAGGAATTTCATAATGAGTCTTGGAAGGAGATACTAAAAAATCCAGGTATGGATGTTTCAATCTTTAGGAAAGGAACTCCAAGCACTGTTTTGAAAAGTAAGTGGAGAAACATGTTGTTAATTTTGCAAAAAATTATAACATGTGAAGGGATGTTTGGGACTATGTATGTTTACCATATTAGGCTATTAATGAATTTCCTAGAAGATGGTGAGATAAATTTACTTGTCTTTTTACTCAATAGTTTAAAGAGAATGGCTTCCAATGTCCAAAAGAGAGTTCAAATTTTAGAAACCATTCTACATAATCATGGTATAGTAAAAATATTGATTGAATTGTATATAAAGAGAATAGGTGACAATTGGGAAGGATTTCTTGTAAGAAATCATTTTCAAGAATAGGAAGAATCAACACCTAAAGAAGAGAATGTTAGGAGAAGAAGAAGAAGGAAAACTGACATGGTTATTGGAAAAAAACTCAACACCCCACCACAGGAAGAAGATGAAGAACTAATTTATGCTAAGTTAACAAAAATTAGAAAACAAATTAGGGCCAGAGGAAAAGAAAAGAAGGTAGGTGAGGATATTGATGAAGAGGATGAGAATCCACCAAAGATGAGAAGGAGTTGTAGACTCTGAGGAATGATGAAAAAGACATTGATAAAGGAGGTAGAATTTATAAATATAGAAGATGAAGTAACCCCAGTTCAAACACCAGTTAACAATTCTCCTACATTTAGTCCTCAAAACTCTCCTCTACATCATTTTGAAGAAGGCCCTAGTACGAGATCTCCTGGTATAGACCCAGTCCAGAAACAATTGTATGATTATGTGGAATCCTTGGAGAGAAATTCCTCAAAGAGTCAAGAGATACCTATCAATCCACAAGAACCTCCAATAGAAACCCTCAAGAAAGATAAGTATGAGTTGGAGATATTGAATAGACACATTAAGAATGAAAATGAGATTTTGAAAGAGCAGGTTAAGTTGAAAAATGCAATGAATGAAAACTCTTCTCTACAACTAGGGATAGTACATAAGGAAAACATGAAACTGAAGAAGAGGAACAAGAGGTTGAATAGAGCCCTCATAAACCTCAGGTTTAAATTACTCATCAAAAACCCAAGTATGACACTGACTTCCAAAAGAAACAGAAGAATAAGGCTAGATGTTTTTGCTGAAGTATCAGAGTACATGCAGTAAGGAAGAAGAACTTGAAATTTTGGTAAATTGCATGAGGACATGCAATGGTTTTGCAGTGGGGATATGTTGAACCCTAGAATTTCCCTTTTCTTTACAAATTTCTCATCTCATTTCACCTCTCTTTCATCAATTCATAAGCCCCAATCAATGAATAATGTTTAGGATTGTCTCAAGGATACATGCAATTGATTAACATATTGTATTTTCATGGTTTTTGCTATTTTAATAATTTTGTACAGAATAGCTACAGAATGCAGATGTTCCACAACTGACTGGATGTTCCGTAGCTACTTTTGTGGTTGAATATGTTACAGGTGTCCATTGAAAGAATGGTCAACATGGGTAGTCTCAGAATCCCTCCTACATGGATTTCTTCCTATCCACAAGGACCAGATCGACAAATAAAGAGGCCTAATCCAATGGTCAAAGATCAAAGTCAAGAGACCGTTTCACACAACAATTAGGAATCTTGCTTTGCTCCACAAAAAATAATGAGTCCTAAGAGTCCCAGTTTGATTGTAACTCGAAGATACATCTATAGATATCTTTATTCATAGTTAGTTATGCATTTTACTTATAAATAGAGGTTTTGTAGAACCGAGAACAAGTTAATTCTTTGTAGCACAAGTTCAGAATTACAGTGAGATACTCTTTTTTTCAAAAAAAATTGTTTTAATAAAGAAGATCAGTTTCCAGATGCTGTTTTGATCACATTTTTAAGGAGCTAAGGAGTTCACCAGCTTCGTAGCAGAGCGCCCCTGTTGCCTAAGGAGGTTTTTTTTATGCTTTCTAGTTAGATTTTCTTCAATTATGATTAAGTATTTTTCTATTCATGCTTAATTTCTAGTTTTCAATAGTTTAGATGCAACTATGTAGATTTTCCTTCCAAAACGTTTTCAAGGAGATTGTTAACTTTGTCTTCAGTATTGGAATAAAAATTGAAGTGTTGAGAAGCATGGTTTCTTAGTTTATTACTTTCATCTTTCAAAATAGTTGTCAATTACTGTGTTTATTAAGCATTGATGAAGTCCATTTTTCCTATTTACCAAATATTATATTGAATGGCTAAATGCTTTATGAGTGCAGTGGTTGAATATATTTCATTTCCTGTCATTTGCTTGCTAAGAATTAAGGGTGTAATTGGTTTATCCGAAAGCCATACCAAGGGGTCACAAGCTTCAGAATTGGATGAGACTTGGTAAGTTAATTATTCACTTAATTAGTTGTAGATAGAAGATCCTTATTTCATTGCAACAAAAAAATATTTTTAAAGGTCATCCTGACAGAGACTAATTGGAATATACTTTGCAAGGATGATTACATTATTAGATTCCATGCAGTGTTTGAGTTATTGTAATTCTTTAGTTTAGACAGATGCAATGATTGCTTAGATACATTACCTCAAGGGGTTCACTCTCCACATATTAGGTAGATGGAGTAATTAAAGCATCTTAGATAAATTTCAATTGCATTTTCTATTTTGGTTTTCAGCAACTAAAGTGAAAACAGTGGATTTCATCTCATAGGGCTTTGACCTAATCATTGAATGTTGAAACAATATGAAGTACAATAGTTGCCACATTTCCTTGATTTCAGTTTTGAAATCTCAGTTGAGTCATAGATCCATAGATTAGGTTTACTCACTAATTGAAAGTACTTGCTTTATCTTTTTTGTCAAGAACTAGGCCTTCAAACTTGTCCATAAAACTTTGGTTTCTTTCATAGAAAATTAACTTAGTTTCATAACACTTCCTTTTCTTCCTTTTTAATTAGATTTATCCTCACTTTTTAAATGAGGATAACACGCTAAGGACGAAAAACACAAAACCCCCAAAACAATAAGAAAAACATCAAAACAACGAAGTAAGGGAAAGGTCACTTAGGCACATATAGTGCACTACACTTCATCAAAGTTACAAGCCCTGGTTGATAATTAATGGAAGAAATTTAGGAACACCAAATTGACTAAATAGAAAGCATGACCATAAAACCAAATTTAATACATCTTCAACAAGATAAGTACCAAAGCCATCGAAATAGTTCAATTTCCTTAGTACATATTAATGAAACATATACCACAAAAATATAAATAATAGTCCTACGATATTGATGATAAATGCATGAAAATGTCTTGGCTCATTGAGATTAATATATTATATGGAAGTCCAAAGATATATTTTTATAATTCTACCACACTAGCCCCAATAATGGAATATTAACTTACCACTTTATCCTCTAAGGAGATATCTTCTCTCTTATGCTAATGGTAGAGAAGACAAGATGGGAAGTTCAAGTCCAGAAACCTCACGCTTTTTGCTCAAGTTAGTAGGGAGTATATAAAACAAATTAGGTGACTCTTCATGACCTCCCATGTGACTCATGACCTCCCTCATGATTCTTGAGCTTTTACTATGAATTTTTGAATTATTACATGACCTTCGAGCTTCTATATCAGTTTAGAATTATGTAGTGACTCTTCATATTTGATGTGGAACACTTGGTCTTCCACATATTTACATTTTCTAATTTTAGGAAATTACAAAACTACATTCCACAATTGATGTGACAAGATATTCATTTGGAAATTCACACCTCTCCCTTAGGAGGATACTTAGGATTTTTAAAAACCTACCACATGGGTCAAGAAATAATTTTTTTGGGATGACCTTAAAACTGATATTCAAAAGTTTTGGGTGGAATGTTTGGTATGCCAACAAAGTAAATTTGATATAATTAAGACCTCGGGTCTTCTACAACCTTTATCCATTCCATGTCAACGTTGGGAGGAGGTTTCAATTGATTTTATCATAGGTTTACCCAAGTCTGAAGGAAAGAGTGTCATCATGATGGTAGTTGATATAATTACCAAGTATGGAAAATTTTGTGCATTATCTCATCCATTCCAAGCCAGTACAGTTGATACTGCATTTGTGGAAAAAATTCAAAAGCTACATGGAAACCCAAATATTATTGTAAGTGACAAAGATCCCATTTTCACTGGAAAACCATAACGTAGCATCGCTATTAAATACATGAATGTCTCAAAAATGATTAGCCATACAATGAAAAATGTTGTTTTCACATTCACATTAATTTTTAAAAAATGGTTAACCATGGTAGACCATGGTTAACCACATTTACTAGAATGGTTTGACCATATTTGACCTTAGTTGACCATGGATTCCAAAGTTGTCTATGGTGTATCACGGTTAACTATTGCTAACTATGGTTTATTATGGTTGACTTTGATGGACTATGATTAACTGTGGTTTCCCATGGTCAACACATAATCGAGGAAGGTTGATTAAGGTTGATCATTATTTAGTATGGATGAGAATGTTCAACAATGAATTAAGAGGGTCAACGATTATTAACCGTGGTTTCCAATGTTGATGAGGACTAACCATGATTGACGAAGGATTAATTAGGATTAACCATTGTTGAACATGGTAGGCCATTGGTGACAAGGGTTGAAAATGATCAATTCCGTTAAAATATGGTTGAACACTAGCATAATGTTAACCATGGTTGAAAATTATTGAGTTGGTTGACTGTGGCTAAACTTATTTTCCATATATGATCATGGTCAACCAATTTAACCATAGATAAGCTTTTAAGAGCATGGATGACTAGGGCTAACTATGATTGACTATGGGTGAACATGGTTAATCATGGTTGACAATGTTTAATATTAGAGGAATATGATTGACCATGATCACTATTCTTAATAAAGTGGTTGAGTATGGATGTTAATTGATGATAATGGTGGCCATGGTTGATAATGGTGATCATGGCTTACCATTCCTTTCAATGATAAATTATGCTTTCTCATGCTAATAATGATTAAGAATGTTCAACCACAAATACGTTGGTTAACCATGTTCGAACATTCTAACCATTTTTAAACATTCTTGGCCATTAGGAGTGGGTATAACATTGGTTCTTATAGGTTTACCATAAATTAAAATGATTAACAAAGGTTGACCATGTTTGAATATGGCTAACTAAGGTGGTGTATGGTTGAACATGAGTGAAAATGTTTGAACATGTTCGAAATGTTTGACAATGGTAAACTTTATTTAACCCATTTTGACTATTTATGAACATGGCTAACAATGGTTGATTATGATCGATGACATTTTAGATGTTGGATATGTTGGTTATGGTTAACTATGGTGACTATGTGATGATGTTGTTTATGGTCATCCATGCCAAAATGGTTTACCATTGTGATAATTATTACTGATTATGACATTGAGAATCTATGTCCATTTTCTATCATGCTGGGTATGGTTGACCATGTTTGACAACGAGCACTATGTTAATATATATATCATCGATGGAAAACTCATAATACAATGCCATATGCCTTTAGCATATTCCATATGTTCTTTGGCACATTATAATGATATTTATTATTGGTCACATTGTCTTTATTTAACCATGTTTGACAATATTTTAGCTAGTCAAACATGGCTGAATATGATCAAAGTATGGTTGACAATGGAAGTGCATGATTTTTCAAGATTGTTATATTTTACTATAGATGACTGTGGTGAAGCGTGGTTGACCATGATACCCATGTTAGCTATGGTTTTACATGTTCAATCGAATTTCCACTATTAACCATGCTAACCATGGATACTATTGATGGTATTAGAAATCTATCAACCAAGGGGGTCTCCACAATTTGAAGTCCCAATTATACCTCACACCATTTGGAGTAGGAGCCCCAACTAGAAATACGATCGATTTCCATTGTCTTTAGGGATTTTCCTTGTCTTCCATTATTAACATAAGAGGTTAAGCAAACATTATTCGAAACAAACAAGTAAGACAACACTATGAGGCATACACTTTCAATATATATAAGGTACTTTAACGACAAGTAGAAAGAGAGTGAGCCTCTAGAAGTAAAGTAATATTACTATCCTAAAAGAGTCACAAAAGAGAATAAGAGGATTGTTAGTTAACTTGCAAAGTAGTTTACATGACAACCATGATCATAAAATTAAATTCAATACACCTTCAACAAGATAAGTACCAAAGCCACCAAAATAGTTCAATTTACTTAGTACATATGAACGAAACATATACCACAAACATCTAAAGAATAGTCCTACGATATTCATGATACATGCATGAAAATATGTTGGTTCATCGATATTAATATATTATGTGTAAGTCCCAAGATATATATGTATAGCTACCATAATAGCCCCAAAAGTGGAATATTAACCTACCACCTTCTCCTCCAAGGAAATATGTTCTCTCTTATGCTAATGCTAGAGAAGCCAAGATGGGAAGTTCAAGTTCAAAGGCCTTGCCATTTTTGCTCGAGTCAGTAAGGTCTATATACAATAAATTAGATCACTCTCCATGACCTCCCATGTGACTCTTAACCTCCCTCATGACTCTTGAGATTTTACTATGATTTTTAGAATTATTACATGACCTTCAAGCTTCTATATCAATTTAGAATTATCTAGTGACTCTTCATATTCAATGTGGAGTGCTTGGTCGTCCACAAATTTAATTTTTCTCATTTTACGAAATTACACAATTACATTCCACAAATGATGCGACAAGATATTATTTTTCAATTGCACACCTCTCCCTTAGAAGGATACCGAGGGTTTTTAAAAACCTACCACATGGTTAAGAAATATTTTTTTTGGGATGGTGTTAAATCTGATATTCAAAAGTTTGTGGCAGAAATTTTGATCCTCCAACAAAATAAAGCTGAGGCAGTTAAGACCTCGGGTCTTCTACAACCTTTATCCATTCCAAGTAAAATTTAGGAGGAGGTTTCAATGGATTTTATCATAGGTTTACCCAAGTCTGAAGGGAATATTGTCATCATGGTGGTAGTTGATAGACTTACCAAGTATGCAAACCTTTGTGCATTATCACATCCATTTCAAGCCAATATAGTTGCTATCACATTTATCGAAATAATTCAAAGGCTACTTGGAAACCCAAATATTATTGTAAGTAAAAAAAATCCCATTTTCACTGGAAAACCCTAATGTAGCACTGCTCTTTAAATACATGAATGTCTAAAAAATGATTGGTCATATACACAACATTGCTGTTGTCACATTTATATTAATTTTTAAAAAATTGTTGACCATGTTAGACCATGGTTAACCACATTTACTACAATGGTTTGACCATATTTGACCTTAGTTGACCATGGATTCCAAAGTTGTCTATGGTGTATTGTTGGCGAGGGAATAGGTCTCACAGAGAAGACCTGGGTTCAGGGCTAAGGGCCAACAAGGTTTTCCGCCATAGTCTAGATTCACACCGGCATTTACACTCTGCTCCAAAGGGCATAGAGTCTCACCTGAGGCATGCCACGACCCTACTGTGATTGGGAGAATATCGGTATCATCCCCAAAACATCCAAACAGGTGATCAACCAAGGTCCTAGACAGTCACAACATAACATTCCATAACATGCACTCTTCAAAAAACTAGTTAAACTAACGATAAACAAAATTTTAAGCATAGCTTATAACAACACTCATTCATACTCAGAATCACATATCAGAACAACACTCTTGAATATATTAATCATCAGCCGTCAGAGGTGAACTATTACAAGTCTCAGCAGCATATGAGCATAGAACATAGCAAAATACAAAAAGTCCCTAATGACAGAGAGAAACCACAGTAATCCAGAAGAGAGGAGAACAGTGCAACCAGACAGAGCTCTCCTGTGGCTCCCTGTTGCCTATTCCCGTCTGTGCCAACCCCCCCATCCATTAGCTAGTTGCCTATTTTTTCTCCTGCCTGCATGACTAATAGTTCCTCCTTTATTCTTACTCGGCTTCCTTTCGTTTATTTCTATTCATTGGGAGTTCATTGCTTGTTTCTTTCCGCGCCCCTCCGCTGTCTACGCCTACTCCCACAACAACCGCGACACCTGTCCTCTGCTCCTCCACAACCTTGACACCTTTCTACCTATAGAGGTTGTGTTCCACCATGTTCTCGCTAAAACTCAAAATCTATTGATTTCCAAAACAAGGGCCCCAACAGGTCCCGACCACATCCTTTTGACTAGCCCCAAGTCAATTGTCCTAAGCCGTCTCCACTTCCATGGGTATGCCCAACCCTGTGCCCTGTTTTGGCTGCGCTCCTTCTCCTTGTTGTCCAAACAAGGGCCCCAACCCTAGGACCTTGTCTAGAGCTGAAGCTTTAAGCTGTTGGAAGGTTGCCATAGCCTTCTGCCACCCTTGTAGTAATGTGTCGGTCTTAGCCATGATTTTTGTGACAACTTCCTCCCCGGTAATTTTCGGCACGATGCCAAATACTGTGTTGATATATGTGTCGGCCTCAAAGGCCAATTGCTGCATCATTTGTGCATTGATCTTTATGGGCTATCGAAGCTCTTGAATTACCCATTTGGCTGCCATCGAAGTCTCCTCTATTTTTTCAATTTGGACTTCTAGCACATCTGCCTGGGCATACAGTTGGTCCAACCTAGTCGGATCCGTTGCTTCATGTATTTATTTGGAGATCTGTTGTAGTTGGGCCGAGATCGGTTGTGCCTTCATCGTGAGGGCCATTGAGCATTCTTGCAGACCCTTCAGTAGGTCGTATGCATCTCTGGCTACAGTACTTAGGACTTCCTACATCTTTGTTACTTGGCCTTGTTTCTCTGATATTTGTGTTGAGTACACAACTGCTAGGTCAGGCAGTGTAGGTCGGGATGCCAATGCCACCTTGAGTTCTGTATTTTCCTGGCAGAGGTTTGAATATGCCACCCGGAGGTGGATCGCCCACCCTACTACATCCGTTTCCTGCACGTCATCTAGTATTTGAATGTCATGGGCCGTCACTGCAGGCGATACTTCCCTGAAAACCTTGGCCACTATTTTCATCTTTCCCTGTAGCTGTTCTCTCTCCATCATTAGCTACTCACGCTATTCAGTAAGCGTGTTTATCTGCTATTTCTGTTGTTCACATTTCTGCTGTAGTTTTGAGTGGAGCTTCTCAGCCTGCTGTGCTACCCTTTAGATGAAATGGTACAGCTGAATTGTCCCCCATGTCTTCAGGCTCTCGGCACCGGAGGTACCCTGATCTGGCCTTTGCTCCTGGGGTGGTTTCCCACTGGAAACCGATCTTGTTGACTAGTCTTGGGGTGAATGTGGTGACGTTTACTGGGGTGAAGAGTCCGCCATATTTAGATCTAGTCACCCCTCTTGATCTGCTGGGTTGGGTGGCTAGAGCGGGGTAGGCTCAGGGAGTGGCCCAAATGTGTCTTCAACTGTATTCTCTATCTGAGTGATGAGGTTGGTAACAGTAGTCTGTGGGACCATAGTAGGGTTGGCTGGGGGTACTACTTCCATACCCGAGTTAACTTCTATCCCATGGTCCCCATTGAGTATTCTCCTGAGAACTGGATTAGACACGACGACAGATGAGGTGGATGGTGCAGAGCCGTGGGGTTTGCGGGAGACAGATGAGGTGGTAGGTGGTAGTGGATTTGGACGAGGTGGTGATATGCGGATGTTCAGGAAATAAAAGGGTTTACGGGGGTGTGAGGTGGCAACCTGGCTGCTTCCCCTGTCTCAACTATTTTCTCTTCCTGGATTAGTACCCCTGCGCTCAATTGTCGGGATGGATCCTCTCCTGTGAGGTCGACCACTGGACTTGATTCTGCAACCTTGGCCCTCTTGGCCTTCGGTGCCACTGCGGGCTTGGCAGTTCTACTTTTCCCCACCAGCGATGTGGTTTATGGGGTTGGCGAACTGAACAATACATTGGGAATGGGTGCAGAGATGGAGGTTGTTCTTGGAGATGGGTTCGACTGGGAGACTTGGAATTCTAAAAAAATTGGAAATGGAGTAGCACTACTCGCTATCAACTGAACTACTTCATTAAATCTTCATACCTTCATGTTCAATTGTTGAATGATCAAGAGAAGCTGCAAGTTCAACACCCTGTTTTCTGCCTCCTCCGCCATTTCTCCTGGCAACTGGTGTGGTAGCATCCCGTCAAAGATGTACGTGCACACTCCGTCCCTGAATTCCATTACAACTCCTGGCCATGAACAAACCTCTGTGTGAAAAGCTGCTTCATCAATTTGGAACTTCAGAGGCCTCATCTGGAATGTTGTCTCTGGTACACAAGTGGGTCTAAGGAACGTGTGCTTGTGCATGACTCCAAACCAGCCTTGCTCACTATATCCATCCAATAGGTTTCTTGGGATCCTTTGTTGACCCATTACAACGTTGACCATTACGCCATACCAACTTCTGAAGGCTTCTGCATTTACTTCCTTGGTGCTAGGGTCTCTAGATACCTTCCATGGTACAAACTTCATCACAGCGGCTGATCTTCCACTATGTCCACTGATATCCTAATGAGGGGGAAAGTCCACTTCCACATGGCCAGCACTATTATCAAATACCCATACATAAATCCAGTTTCCCTCTTATAGTTGTCTTTTGATGCCTCAAATAGCTCCTTCAGTAGGAAGGAGCACCAATTTAGCTTGGTCCCCTAGACACAATGCTCCGCAACTGAAAGTATGTCTAATGTACACTCTGCTTTGGTGTAATGTCTCATCATCTTGCTGGAAATGAGATACGAAGCGAACCTGATCTCTGGCTTGTTGATTAAATCAATATTTTCCCCCTTTACTCCTCTTCGGGTGCCATAATTAGCATAGTAGTCTGTGTCCCCTGACTTCTTCGCCCATTTCAATATAGTCTGGAATGCTGAAGATACGTCCCTTCCTTCTTGCGACAGTCTTGTCAATATATGAATGTCTTCAGCGTGAATCAGGATTTCCTTCCCTAGCCACAGAGAGCTGTTCTGAATTCTGCTCAACAGGAACTTGGTGCACTGCATCATAGCACCAGTAATCCCAAATATTGGTAAGTTCCTCAAATTCATTATCGAGGACTGCTGGATACCCTTGAACTTGGGAAAGACCCTTGCTACCGCCCGTCCTGCTTCTGTTGTGTAATTTTCAATGTATAACTGTCTTTTTAGCGCAGGAAACTCAAAGGAATCTGTGAGGTCTGTGTCAATTAAGGTCGCACTATTATATTTTCTGACGAGGGACTCCATTTTCTGAATTCTATTGTCTAGCTCCTGTTCTACCACCACTGGGCTTACTCTTGTCATCTTCACTCGCCACTGGTATATCTGAAGAATAGTTCTATGTCTCTTCTCTTGACTCTCTTCTTCTGGATGCCTTCTCTGCTCTGATTCTACTCCAACTTCCCTTTCTCTTTCGAAGGTTTCTAACTCTAACTCGGATTTTTCCAGCATTCTCGTGCTTTTCTGCATGCAGGTTATGTAAATAACTGGCACAGGTGAGGTTGATGAGACCCCATAACTAATAAATGTTTCCCTGGCTTCTCCTGTGGCTACGATCGTGCGATTAGTTAGCTGTTGAGGTGGGTTCTGACACTGCTGACTATGTTTTTGGGATTTGGGTAGATGCGATGGCTAGTGGTTATGTCTAATTATGGAAAATTTATTACAATATGGATAATGCTAATTATGGCAATTATTTCCAAATCTTGGTGATCCTACAGACTGACACTGGTATTATGCTAAATGATGATGGGTTGATGTTCGGCATGCTTTTCTTCCTGATGTGGATGACAAGCTAGACACTACCCCTCCCTGACCACTAATGGTTGTGTTTCAGTGTCTGCAACGGAGCTGATATTTATTCTATTGTGGTAACCTATCTATGTCATCTTGGGTGCGAGAGAGTTATTGACGCTAATCTACCCTACATACTCCTCTCGGTTGTGAGAGTTATTGAAATTGAAATGAATAACTTACTCTTGGCAGGGTTTCAAGCGTGCGTCGTTGACCCATCCTTGTAGAACCTGGTTGTTTAACTGTGCCAATCGAACTGCTCCTAACGGTTTGATCTCTATGACACGAAATGGTCCCAGCCAATGCATCTATAATTTCCCTAGGAACTTTTGGAACTTGCTGTCATAGCGTAGGACCTTTCCTCCAATTTGGAAAGTCTTGTGTTTGATATGTCGATCATGCCAAGCTTTCTACCTCTCCTTTTCTACTGTCTGGTGAAACTCCACAAGGAGCTGTCCTTCCTCAGGTTCCTGTAACTCGTGTAATTTCTCTTTTAAAGATTCCTCTTCAGATAGCTACAAAGTTGTGGAGATCAGAAGGTTTGGTATCATGAATTCTACTGGGACTACCGCTTCTCTACCATAAACCAGCTAGAATGGTGTTTGGTTATGTATTCGTTTTACCGTTGTGCGGTATGCCCACAGGGTTACTGGTATTCGTTCGTCCCAGTCATCACGCTCCATGTTGCATATCTTTGTTAGGCCTTTTTCCAGTATCTTGTTAAATGCTTCCACTGTGCCATTTGCATGTGGATGATACAGGCTACTCTTATGGTGTTGTATCAAGAATTGCTATAGTAGGGACTCAATTGTGTCATTAATGAAATGTGTACCCTGGTCGCTGGTTAGGCTTCTTGGACACCCAAATCGGTTGATTATGTTTTCAAATATGAATCTAGAAGCAGTATCTATAGTACAGTTTCTTACTGGTGCGGCGTCTGCCTAGCGGGTCAAGCAGTCAGTCATTGTTATTATGTACCTTGCTTTTGAATTCCTTGCAAGCGACGTAATTGGTCCTACAAAACTGACTTCCCATTTCTCGAATGGTTGGACTGTCTTTATGGGATGAAGTGGAAGTTAATCCCTGTGGGAAGGTCGTCCAGTCCATTGACATACATCACATTTCTGAACATACGGTTTACTGTCCTTGTGCACTTTTGGCCACCAAAAGCCTGCTTGTAGTACTATGCGCGTTGTTGGTTTAGCTCCCATGTGCCCTCCCGCGACACCACTGTGGCTTCCCCATAGTATAGCTTCCCTTTCATGATCCAGAACACATCTTCGAAGAACTTGGTCCAGCCCCATCTTGTATATATGTCTTGCGATCAGCTGATATTCCGTAGCTCAAACTACCAAATGTTTTTTTTGTGTTGTAGTATATTCCTGCGGACACTGTCCCGTGGTAAGGTAGGTCACTATCTCATTCAGGTAGTCTGCGATGGCTTCTACTCTGAAAATATTGGCATCCGATAGCTGATCATCTAGAGATCCTCTGATTTTTCCATTATCTAGTCAACTCAAGTGATCGAGCCATACATTGAGCCTTCCAGGTTTTACAATTACTTTGAATGTCAATTCTTGAAAAAGTAGGAGCCATCGGCATATTCTCCCTTCTAAGATTGGCTTGTTTACCAGATATTTTAATGCGGAATGATTCGTGAAGAATTTGAACTTACCTCCCAATAGGTATGGTGGAATTTGTGGACAGAGTACACCATTGCCAGTGCTTCCCACTCTCTTTCTGTGTAGTTGCACTCTACTATTAGCAACTTGCGACTGGAAAAATATATCGGATTATCGACTGAAGTGTTCCCCGGTTGAGCTAGAACCGCACCAAGCACAATGTCGGACGCGTCAATGTGTACATGGAACTGTTTGTCCCAGTTCGGGTGGACTAGTATTGGTACACTTGCCAGTTTTTCTTTCAGCACGTCCAATGCCTCTCTACAATTTCCATCCACTGGAATTGTTCAGATTTCTTTAACAGTCTTCCTAAGGGTGTTGTTATTTTGGCATAGTTGTGGATGAAAGGCCAGTAGTAGCCTGTGTGTCCCAAAAGTGACCTTAGCTGTTTGACGGTCCCCGACACCTCCATATTGACAATCACTTCTACTTTGGCCAGATCTACACAGACTCCTTGATTACATACCATGTTCCCCAACAGTGTTCCGAATGGTACAACAAATATACACTTCTTCAAATTCAATGAGATCTGTAGTTGTCTATACCTATCAAACATTACTCTCAACAGGCTCGTATGATATTTCAGCAAGCTATACATAGTCCAGTCATCCATATAGACTTCTAAGAACTTTTGAATGTATTCTCGGAACACCGCCATCACAATGTGAGAGAAAATTGTAGGTGCATTCTTCAATCCGAATGACATCATGTTGTATGTGAAGGAACCCCATTCTGTGGTGAAGGTTGTCTTTTTCTTGTCTTCTTATGCTATTCTCACCTGATGGTAACCTAAGAATCCATCGGTGAATGAGTAAGCTTCGTTCCCTGCAACGTTTTCGAGGACTTCGTCACTAAATGGGGTAGGGAATGGATCATGGATACAGACATTGTTTAAGCTTCTGTAATCCACGTAGAATTGTATCTCTGATTTCTCCTTTTTTCTTTGTATAACTATGGGGATTACCCATTTTTCCTCTTCTACAGGAAATATTAGCCCAGCCTTTAGCATTTTTTTGATCTCTTCTTGAACTTTTTCCTTCACCCTTGGGTTCAGACGATATGGTCTATGTTTCACTAGCATAGCATCAGGCTTTAGTATTATCCTCATTTTCCCCATATCTCCTTTTATGCCTTTGATATCTTCTTCTGATGACGGAAACAAGTCCTCATACTCCTCAAGTAGACTAAATATTTCCTTTGTTTTTTGCTCATCCCAGTAGTCTCTAATGGTCGCCAGCTTGGGTTTGTCCTCTGTCCCAATATTTACCTTTTTAGTTCTGAGAGGCAGGAGGTGGGTACCTTCTGTAGTTGGTTCTTCTTTAATGTCCCTCTCCCCCTCTGTTTCCTTGAAATACAAGTACCTAAGACCTTCGATGTTGTCATCATCCATCTCACTATTAATCTTCTAACATGCCACCTTTTGTTGGATACCTTGGTACCAAAGTGACCACTCGTCCATCTGTCGACTATCAGGGAATTACAATACCTGCTTGATAGCTTGAAAAGCTTGTGTAATCTTCTCTATTTGTCCTTCAAAGGTGAAAAAATGTATGAATTCTCTGGAACTTCCTGCCAATTATGGGTCATACAAGGCCTTCGGGATTACATCCAGGGAATGGATAAACATGTGAACCCACAGTTCCTCGGGGTAACCATCAACTCTCCATTGTGTTTCACATTTTTCCAGATGGGTTCTATGGCTTGTGTCCCCTTGGTACCGGTCCTTCCCCTGGGCTCCTTCTCCTCTTCAAATATGGATTTCATTGCTGCCACCACCTCACTCCATCATGAAAGTGAATTGCGATGGTTACTCCACCATCTTGCAGATGTGGATTGTAATTCCATGTCCATCAAGGGTACTCTCTGGCCTTCTGACACTGTGGTTTCTATTTTGGCTATGAAAACACTTACAACGTTCATATCTGACAAGATTGGGTATGCCTGAATTTCAGCCCCAATCCAATTGACTCTTTCCACAGTGGCACACCTCCTTGTGTTTGTTTCATAGCCTCCTTGTTGCCAATCATCCCATGCTAGTTCTGATCCTAATTCTGAGCATTGGAAACTTCTCCAGCTTACCGAGCCTTCTGCTATCGAATTGATGTAGTCGTCCCTTCTTTTGGCGGTCATTTGGTAGAGATGGTCCAAGAGCTGAGCATCTTCTCTGTTATCCATAGTATTTGTGTATCTCAGTCCTTGGTAGGGGTCAAGCGGTTGAGTGACCCTGATTTCCCTGTCCTCGAAGATCATCAATTCTTTCTTTAGATCAATTACTGCATAATTTTCAAAAGCCTAATCGATTCCCAACGGTGCTGGGTATGGATCCTTGACCCCCATGATGTCAATGAATTCGAAATCCATAAATGTTTTTACCCCCACAATGTCAACCTCAACATCATCCAATCACCTGATGGGAACAATGCAATACTAGTTTACCATCTGAAGTTGGAACGGATAGTATGTAAATCTTAGCCTCTCAAGTGCTTCCCAAGTTTTTCGTGGCAAGATGTTGACATCAGACCCTAGATCAAGCATGGTGTCCTTAATCTGGAATCCTGCCACTTGTGTGTTCACTCGGAATTCCTTTCCCGTCCTTTTTTTGTTTCTCTTTATTCTCTAAACATATTTCTAGTCTACATCTATTGCTTCTTTTGTTCATACGTTTTGTTTTAGCACCCCTTCCAGGTTTTGCTTTAGCTGTTCTAGCATTGGGGCATTGTTAAAAATCTTCAGGAACAGATGGAACCATTCCTGGATTAAGGCTTCAAAAGTATTCTTTGTTTCCTTTTTTTCTTGAATTTTCTGTAACTCGATTCCTTTGTTTCCCCCTAGGTGGGCAAACGATTCTACTACTTCCTGGAAAAATCGTTTTTGTTGTTCAGGTTTAATCAAGGGCTCTGGAGATGCTGGCCTGATTACTTTTATGGGCTCCATAGTGCATGCATCCTCCCCCGTTCTTTTTCCGCCTCGTGTCACTATGGCCACGCTTTGCATCATTTGAGTTCTCATTAACTTGGGTTCTGCATTTACTAGATTTGACCCCCTCTACCTAGCTCTTTCCTCCCATCCTTTGATGAGCTCTGGGAAATATTCTGTTGCATGTGAGTTAACGTGGCACTGTGAGGACCAGGGCCTCCTAGGGAGTGGACACTCTCTAGCCACATGTCCTTCCTTATCATAGTTATAGCATCTTACCGGACCTCTACCTTCTATTCAGCCCCCTCACATGTCTCCCCCTCTTCCTCGGGGAGCTTCATTTACACTATATGACGACCGGTCCAGCCACTCCGCCAGGGCATCCAGTGCTCGGCATTGCTCTGCGCTGTGGGTGGTCGAGCCACAAAATTCACAGTATACATTATTTGGAACATTGGAATACTTTTGTAGGATCAGACGCATGGGAGGTTGATGACTCATACTTTTTCATACCTCACAATATTCATTGGTGGCTGGACTTTTTTGTGTAGCGAACCCCGTATATTGCTCTTGTGGTGGGTATATTCCTTGGGTATTTATTTGCGCAACCCCTCCTACTGGTGGGGCCCCCTGTACTCCTGCAGCCAATGTCCCCACTGTTTGGCCTCACAACCGGGGGCATTCCATGGCTACATTCCCCTCCACAAGGCAGTCCGTGCACCACATGTTTGGTCTTGGTGGTTGCATGGGCTACATTTCCTTGATTTTTCCTGTCATACTAGCCATTTGATGCTGCAAACCCATTATCGAGGGGTACTGTACTGTTGCGCCCCCATTGAACTCTTGCGGGTAACCCGCCATGGCTTCTATATTCATTGCCTACTCCAGGGCATCTTGTAATGTGTTGATTATTTGTTGAGTTAGGGGAGTTCGGGTCAAGGGTGATAAAGCCTTAATGAACCAATCCCTCTGATGGTTTGGATGAATTGAATATCTAAGTTTCCCGATGGAATCCTTGAATGTCCGCATCAAATCCCAAGCAGTTTCTCCTTCCCTCTGCTTGATCTCCAACATCTCGGATAGGCCTTGTTGGTCCGTCTGCAGTAGTTTGAATTCCTTAATGAAATCCCTCTTTACATCAGCCATAGTTGGATTTGGATGAGCCTCCGACCATTTCATAAACAATCATAGGGCCGTCTCCCTAAGAGTGGACTGAAACTCTATCAAATTTCCAACATTTGGTGTCTGTCGTGCCCTCTAGATGGCCTCACAGAGATAACAGTGTTGTTCGACGTTGTCATTCCCTTTCCCAGAGAATTCTGGGTACCGTGTAAGTGATCCCGCCATGCTTACTTGAATAGGCAGTATTAAAATGAAATCGTTGGATCTTGTTTGTGAGATGGGGCCACTAGAAATCCTGCTGCTAGCTTGTGCTCTAGTTGGAGAATGAATGTGGTGCAATCTACTTAATTCTCATAACTTAACAAAAATTTCACTTATGGTATTATAGAGCACCAAGGGAAGGTCGGGATTAGAGCTACTAGAACTGTGGGGACTAGGAATACCTTGAGATATCGACGCCAACCTTTCTTGAAAGAGTTGCTCCATTGCAACGTGCACCTCCACATCAGAAACCTCCTCGGGGCATGCATCTGTAACTTCTTCGTCAGACTTCTTTCCTTGCTCCACCTGGGCTGGAATCCTATATACCTGTTGCACTTCTTTCATGACCCCTCCTATATCTTGGGGACCCACCTGACCTTCCGTTCCTTTCATCATCTGAGGTGCCTCCTCTTTTTCCTTTCAACTCCTTCATCACCCTCTCGCGCCACCTTTCTGCAATCTGCGCCCTTCGAAGTGGTCGCCGCTCTTTGAGCCTATTGGAAATCTCGACGTCCATACTCCTACTCCCCCTTCTCATGATTCTAATAACATATCTCCCTCAATCCCTTCCCCCGGCACTAGGGGGTTTACGCTTTCATCCCTACTTTCTGGAATCCCATCAGTCCTTTGTCTACCATTAATGCCTTGATCCACAAGGGAATCTCCTTCAGTAGTTTCCCCCTTAACCTAGATCTGAAATTACCTTCTACCCTTGAGAAAGACTGGTAGCACTCGGTTGCAAACTCTACTATATATCCTTCCAAAGTAGACTCCACCCAAAAATCTACAGCTCGAGTTAAGTTAGTGTTTAACTGATGAAGGGTCACCAAATCCTCATGTGCCCACTTGCGATTGATATTGCATGAATTTCCCTCGACGGTCTTGGTATAAAGCCTTTGTAACCAGTTGTAGAGTTCTTCTAGGAACTTTACCCAAAATATTTCATAGGTATCACTAGCAGATTCGGAGAATAGGACCAAAAATTTAATCGTTTTCTCCTTTTGTCATCTCAGCGCAGCCTGTTGAGCTATGAACTGATCTAGGTGGTTATCCCACTAGCTTTTTATTTCTCTTTCGAAGATCAAATATACCATGATCTATCTCCCAAATGTGTTTTCAGGTCCCGGCAACAGAACCATTTGTTGGCGAGGGAACAAGTCTCGCAGGGAAGAATCAGGTTCAGGGCTGAGGGCCAACAAGGTTTTCTGCCGTAGTCTAGATTCACACCGGCATTTACACTCTTCTTTGAAGGGCAAAGAGTCTCACCCGAGGCGTGTCATGAACCTACTGTAATCGGGATCAGATCAGTATCATCCCCACAAAATCCAAACAAGTGAATAACCAAGGTCCTAGACAGTCATGACATAACATTCCATAACATGCACTCTTCAGAAAACCAGTTAAACTAATGATAAATTTTTTTTTAAGAGTAGCTTATAACATCACTCACTCATACTCAAAATCACATATGAGAACAACACTCTTGAATATATTAATCATCAGCCGTCAGAGGCGAACTATTACAAGGCTCAGCAGCATATGAGCATAGAACAGAGCAAAATACAACAAGTCGCTAAGGACAGAGAGAAACCACAGTAATCCAGAAGAGAGGAAAATAGTGCAACCAGATAGAGCTCTCCTATGGCTCCCTGTTGCCTATTCCCATTTGCACCAACCCCCCCATCCATTGGCTAGCTGCCTATTTGTTCTCCTGCCCGCATGACTGGTAGTTCCTCCTTTCTTCTTGCTCGGCTACCTTTCGTTTCTTTCTATTCACCGGCAGTTCACTGCTTATTTCCTTCCGCACCCCTCTGCTGTCTACGCTTTCTCCCACAACACCTGCAACACATGTCCTCTGCTCCTCCGCAACCTTGACACCTTTCTGCCTACCAAGGTTGCGTTCTGCCACGTGCTCGCCACAACTCAAAATCTGTTGATTTCCAAAACAAGGGCCCCAACATGTATGATGGTTAACTTTACTAACTATGGTTTATTATGGTTGAATTGGGTTTACTATGATTAACTATGGCTGACTATGGTCAACACATAGCTGAGTAAGGTTGATTAAGGTTGATCACTGTTCATTATGGATGAAAATGTTTGACAATGGCTTAAGAGGGTCAATGATGGTTGACCATGGTTTACAAGGTTGATGAGGACTAACCATGATTGGCGAAGGGTTAATGAGGATTAACCATTGGTGACCATGGTAGGCCATTGGACAAGTGTTGACAATAATCAATTACATTAAACTATGGTTGACCACCAACATGATGTTAACCATGGTTGACCATTATTGAGCTGGTTGAATATGGTTAAAAAATTTTCCCATATATTACCATGGTCAACTTGTTTCTCCATAGATAATATTTTAAGAGTATGGATGACTAGGGTAGAGTATAGGTGAACATGGTTAATAATGGTTGACATGGTTGACAATGTTTAATATTGAAAGAATATAGTTGACCACGATCACTATTATTAATAAAGTGGTTGAGCATGGATGTTCATTGATGCTCATGGTGGCCATGGTTGATTATGGTGATCATCGTTGACCATTCCTTTCAATGGTAAATTATGGTTTCTCATGCTAATAATGGTTAACCATGTTCAAACACAAAATCATTGGTTAATCATGTTTGACCAGTCTAACCATTTTTAAACATGGTTGGCCATTAGGAGTGGGTGGAACATGGGTTCTTATAGGTTGAATATGGTTGACCATAAATTAAAATGATTGAAAAATTTTGACCATGTTTTAATATGACTAACTAAGGTGGTGTATGGTTGAACATGAGTGACAATGTTTGAACATGTTGGAAATGTTTGACACTAGTTAACTTTATTTAACCCTTTTTAAATATTTCTCAACATGGTTAACAATGGTTGAATATGATTGATGTCATTTTAGATGTTGGATATGTTGATTATGTTTAACTATGGTGACTATGTGATGATGTTGACTATGGTCAACTATGCCACAATGGCTGACCATTGTGAGAATTATTATTGATTACGAAATTGAGAATTTATGTTCATTTTCTACCATGTTTGGTATGGTTGGCCATGTTTGACAATGAGCACTATGTTAATATATATTTATAACCAATGGCCAACTCATAATACAATGCCATATTCCTTTAGCATATTCCATATGTTGTTTGGCACATTGTAATGATATTTATTTTTGCTCCCATTGTCTTTATTTAACCATGTTTCACAATATTTTAGCTAGTCAAACATGGCTTAATATGGTCAAAATATGGTTAACAATGGAACTACGTGATTTTTCAAGGTTGTTATATTTTACTATATATGCCTATGGTGAAATGTGGTTAACCATGATAAAAATGTTAGTTATGGTTTTACATGTTCAATCAAATTTCCCATGGATTGCCAATATTAACCATGCTAACAATGGAGACTATTGATGGTACTAGAGATCCATCAAGAAAGGTGGTATCCATAATGTGAAGTCCCAATTAGACCTCAAATCGTTTGGAGTAGGAGATTTAACCAGAAATATGATCAATTTCCATTTTCCTTTGGTATTTTCCTTGGCTTCCATTATTAACATGACTTGTTAAAAAAACATTCTTTGTAACAAACAAGTAAGTCAATAGGGTGAGGCATAAAATTGCAATATCTATAAGGTACTTTAACGGAAACTAGAAAGAGAGTGAGCCTCTAGAAGAAAAGTAATAATATTATCCTAAAAGAGTCACACAAGAGAATAAGAGGCTTTTTATTTAACCTGCAAAGTATTTCAGAAGACAACCATGATCATAAAACTAAATTCAATAAACCGTAAAAAAGATAAGTAACAAATCCACCGAAATAGTTCGATTTCCTTAGTACATATGAACGAAACATATACCACAAACATCTAAAGAATAGTCCTACTATATTCATCATACGTGCATGAAAATGTGTTGGCTCATAAATATTAATATATTATGTGGAAGTCGCAAGATATATATGTATAATTCTACCACACTAGCCCCAATAGTGGAATATTAACTTACCACTTGCTCCTCAAAGGAAACATCTTCTCTCTTATGTTATTGCTAGAGGAGCCAATATGGGAAGTTCAAGTTGAAAATCCTTTCCCTTTTTTCTCGAGTTAGTAGGGTGTATATATAAAAAATTAGGTGACTCTACATGATCTCCCATGTGACTCTTGACCTCCCTCGTGACTCTTGAGATTTTACTATAACTTTGTCAAATCATTACATGACCTTCGAGCTTCTATGTCATTTTAGAATTATCTACTAACTCTTCATATTCAATTTGGAACACTTATTCTTCCACATATTTACACTTTCTCATTTTAGGAACTTACAAAATTACATTCCACAAATGATGTGACAATTACCCTTCTATAAGCCATGATTTGGAAATAATGACATGGAACTTCATGATGATGTGGAATTTCCAAGTTTCTCTTTTTATTGCTTTCTATATATCTTCATGATAGATTTTTCATGTTCTTCCCCTTTTACCTCCAAAAGGTTTGAAGATATGGAGTCCTTTATGTGATATGGATATTGTATCCTTTGTCACAATCTGGTGTCCCTTCATCTTTTTTCTTGATGAGTTCTCTATGGTTCCAGCTTCACAAGTGTCTTCTAGCATAGTCTCCTTATCTTCCTCTCTGAGAGTTATCATGTGATGTGAAGATATCGTAAATAAAAGTGAAATATAGTCATGAAAAGATGACATGACTCTGGGAATATCCCAGTCTAATTCTCTTCATGAAATACATTTATTAGCCTAAAAATAGGTACTGGAAAAGGACAAAGGGTGAGGGATTGTGTAGTGCACAGTTTTAGAGGCCAGGAGTGAGGTACTGATGCTTGTGACTATGAAATCAGAAGCACTGGAAGCCTTGGAAGCGAGACTGTGCAGTTGAGTGTCTTAGTGAGGTAGGTTTGAGACTTCAAACTACACAATGCAATGTTATGGAGAGATAGTTGTTAGTGGATTTCACAGTTGTGCAGTTCAAGGTCTTAGGGAGACAACTTGATGATTTACATTACACAATACACATCAATATCCTAACTGGAAGGTTTAATTTCACAATTATGGGCTGTAGGAGGTAGATCTTAAGCACTGTGACTATGAAATGCATAGTCCTTGGAGGTAGTGACTGCACATTTCATATTTCCAAGAGGTGGTACAAGCTTCTTGTGACCTGAGACTACACAATGCATTGTTTAGGGAGGTTTTTTTGGAGGAGGTTGAATAGAGAAGGATCAGTTGCAAAAAATGACTAAGTGCGGGACTAGATAATAGTGAGATGGGACCATAACATGAATTAAACATGATCACACACTTATATATGATGAACCACTTGAAAATGAAGAATTTACCACCCACAATTAACATGTACTCTATGAAACAACAACAAAAAAACAATAACCTTCAAGTGTGACACTAAGGATATACTTTGCAACAACAATGATGAAACTAGTGTGAAAATGAACAAAACTTTTGGAATGAGTCTAATACATGTATATATGATCAATAAGACCCATTGGTACCAAATTTTCCCCTTGAAATGAACCATAGCTCCACTTTTAAAATATGAAACACTTATGATACATTTTGCAACACAAGTGAAAACAATAGTAAAACAATGCTAAAGAATCTGGGAGTGTGTCCAATGCATGTATTTATGATGGTGTTTAGTCAATTTCATGTCTTAAATTTCTATCATAAACTATCAACCAAAGTTAGTAATCTTGTGAAGTGCCTATCTTTCTTACTTCGTTGTGTATATTTTATATGTTTTTTTTGGGGGGTTCTGTATTTTTATCTTAATATAAAATTAAGAATTGATATAAGGAATAAAATCTAAACTTGATTAAGAGTCTATGATGAAAATTAAGAAAGAAGAACAATTGATTTCTAAAGAACTAGAAAATAAAATTCTATCTTTTTGTATTTTTAGAGAATTTATATGAATGAAGTCTAAAAGCAAGGAAGTAACTAAATCTAAAAGAATTTTAATGCTTAAATAGATAAACTTAATAAAAAAGAAAAATATATGTTTAATTTGAATCTAAGAAGGAAATTTATTTATGAATTATTCTAAATAAAATATTCTAATAACTAGAAAATGAAAAGTACAAGAAGGAAGAAAAGGTAATGTAAAACTATGAGAGAAAACTGATCTAAAACAAGTCTAAATTGCATAAAAAGAAACCATGTTTAACTCTAATTTAGATTATCCTATGCTGACAATTATCTTAATTAAAGAAGGAGATTATCTACTTGAATTTCTTCTAAATTTGAACAAAGAATCAATACAAACTATGATCAAATCCTATCATGTAATTGAAAACATTTCTCTACTTATCAAATGAAAACTTATCACATTAATCCTATGGAAAACATAGTATTAAACTAATCTCTAATTCTATTCACTACTGAAACGAAATATTCTATGAAATGGAAAATATTAAACCTCTAAAGATCCTATCTAAATTACTGTGTTGTGGAAATTGAAAAGGCTAATTGAACTAAGAATGAAAATAAAGTATTATGCTTACTGTGCAAAGGTAAAAATGCGTGTTTGTTCTGAGATGTATGTTGAGTGTGTAAACAAATGTAAAACATAGATTCATTCCATATGTTAACATGATTGTGGCATCAATACAATTCAGGAAATCGAAACATTAAAGCATTAAAATTATGCGAAAAACGCAACATCCATTCCATGAATACTTAACATTTAACTAATGAAAGACTCATAAATTAATCTATGTGGTAATGGAAAGTTGAACTAGAAAACAACAAAAAAAGTAATGCTATGAAACCTTTTTATGTGCAGGGGAAAACTGTAATAGAAAGGCTTGAAGAATTATGTAAGACTAATCACACATTAATGGTCTTGAACTTCACCTTCTCCTTTCATTAATAAAACATATATTTGATGTGTAGCAATATCACAGAAATTGAACTTGTTTCTGGTTTAGAACAACCTGGTATTTATAATAAATTAAAATCAATTGTTTTGAGATGATCTCGCCTAAAGATATTAATGAAAGCGAGAAGTA
This sequence comes from Pinus albicaulis, assembly GCA_034641835.2. Lineage (NCBI taxonomy): Eukaryota > Viridiplantae > Streptophyta > Pinopsida > Pinales > Pinaceae > Pinus > Pinus albicaulis. The sequence goes on from CM076570.1 coordinate 1,372,644,950, forward strand.
GAATTCTAAATAGGACTATGGTCTTCATAGCTTTCACTATTTTCTATGTGGAGATAAAATCATGAAGCTTCCAACTTCTCGTCCGTTGTCTTAGCCTTCCATTTGACTAATCCTTTGACCGTGACCTTAGGCATGATTTCTCTCAATTTTGGACAGGTGAGTAGGAAAAAATCCATGTATGGATCATTTCAAAACTAACCATATGCTTCTATCCCATCCTTCATCTTCTGAACCTGTTGGGGTTCCCATGTTTTGGCCAGGTTGACAAGACCAAAAGATGAGACAACATAGAACCACTTTCGGACCTTAGGATCTAGCCCTCCTAGGTCCAGAGAGGGATCTCTCTATGGTAGTCAAAGGTTTATGTCTTTGAAGCTCAAATGTTATGATTTTAGGCTAGTTGTAGGCTCAGGGTTGTTGGTTTGATTGTTTATGTTTGGTTGTTGGGAATCAGGAAAAGAAGGTCCAATATAAGACAAGGATGAGCAAAGAGGAAACTTAGGCAGAGACAGATAACTCAGAGAACATCAAATCCATTGGGCTATGGAGACAAGAAAGGATTTATTTGTGTTCAATGTGCAGGCTTTTATTTGGGCTAGTCATCTAGAGCATTTGGATCTTAAAGGATGATTGGTGGGATGGGACATTAAGGATTGAAAATGAGTGAAGGAGAACCACCCAATTCTATCTATAGATCAGGCCAGAGGTCATTTAACTCTAGGCATGCTTGGATAGAATTAGAGGCAAAACAAGGGATCTTGGAAAGGTTTAATTGGGATGGAAAGACCCAAAAGAGGCAGAGACCAGGTTCTAGACCTCCAAGGTTCTCAACACATTCAACTAAATCTTAAGAGGAACATCTAAATACATATTTCATTAATTCATACATCAGAGAGCAGGCAATGACATCCACTACACTGGTTAAATCAATTGAGAACAATATTCAGATACACATAAAAGCAGAAAACATAGAAGGTTGGGAGAGCAGTAGCATAAGGTACCTATCAAGGGTAAATCTTATACCAAACTTCTGATGCGAGCCTGAAGAAATGTAATAAAATTAAAGAAATTCAATCACAAATACAGAGAAAGGAAAACATAACCAGCTGCTTTAGATCAAGATCCAAAGAAACATGCTTGTCATATTAAAAACAACACCAATCAGGTACATCATAGCCCATAGCTTGAACATTCAGTTTGAATACATCTATTCTCAGTCTATCTTACAATATTACACAGAGAACTTGTCTCAAGAGGAAAATACTTGCGTTTCACTGATATCTCATCAACAACCATTGCAATGTCTTCCCTCTGTGCTTTATAGCAATTGATGAATAGAAAATCGACTGAGAAGGTAGGTGAAAATTAAATGTATGATTAAACACAGAGTAGAGAAATAGGGCCAAGGCCCATTCTATTTGAATACTGAGTATTTAATGTCTGTCACCTCTATATGCAGGGATGATCTTCTACTGATTTTCCTTTACTCCAGACATGAATTTGCTGCATTTTGGTGGCCATACTTTGTTGTACTTGTGGGGAATAAACAAATGGTAAACAACTGCTGAGAAGTCTGTTCACATAAATATTCTAATTGTTTTGAACTGCTGTTAGGGTGGAGATCCCGTCAGGGACATTGTGCATCATAAAATATGTATGGATGCCTCGTACTTGATGAAGAAAAACATTCTGCTGACTAATAAACCCTGATGGTACCTTTTACTTGTGCTCAAGATCCTTTGATCGATCCTCGGGGTCTTCAAACTGCTGCTTTACCTTCTAAACCTCTGCTTAAAACCCAAGATCTTTATTAACTTGTCTTAATCTCTGTTTGCTCTATACTGGGACACTCTGCCACTCCATTCTAGCCTCTGACATTTTAGCTCAAGCCTTTTAATGGCGTTGGGAGACTTTTACAAAGGTTAAAACCCTGTTCTCTTTAATGCATGTCCTGTGTTCATCTCCCAGGGTCATTTTCCATACACTTAGCGCTGTAAATGATCCTCTTTGGATTTCTTTGTACTTGTAGCAGAGGCTGCACTTAATGGTGGCCATTAACTGTGATAACACTGCAGAACAAAAAACTTGTGAAGAAGACCGTGGACAGGAACGATGGATGCAGTGTGGATGGAGAAGATGGTCATGCAGATGATGAATTAGGCGGAGCGGTGCAGTTGGTGGTGGAAACACAGTGGAACAGTGAATTATGGTGCGGGAACGTGAAACACAGCGGAGCAGAATTTCTAAATAAAACCTACGACAAAACCTTTGAATGCATATAAATATGAAAGGACGGACATTGACAAATTTACGTGGAAGAGTTTATGTGGCAAGAGTACGGCAGTTTCGCATGGAAAGGGACGTGGCGGAACGGGGTTAGCGGAATAGTCAGCGATGGAGGAACAGATACGGATCGTCGATTATGGTGAAGATCGATGGTGGAGGGCGGCGGATGGGGGACCAAGAATATGGAGGAGGTAGGTTATCGGGGGTGCAACTTCGTTGAATCACAGTCGTTAGATGGGATCCTCCAGATTTGACGGTTCTGAAAAATTTCGCTGGGCGTCTTGTACCAAAAGTTAATGCGCGGGAGGAAAGTGGTTTTGCATTCGTACAATGGACATGTGGCGAGCACCCAGTGGAATCGCTGGGCGATGGAAGAATACTGCCAATTCATGGATGGTGGTGCGGAAAAACCAAGTGGTTTTGAGCAGCGCGCGGGGGCGGGAGTGGGGACCACTGATCGGAAGGGCTCCGCGCCGTCGGATCATACATTAATTTGGACAGCGGAGATCTATCGATCCCACCAATGCGTGTTTGCCAAGGTTTTTAATGATTTTTCATGCGGAGAAAGGTTTGGAGGGGCTAAGCGCCTGGCGGATTTGGTGTTGGTCATGGCTCTGGGTCTCATGGGAAGAAAGGCGTGGGGCCAATGCAGAAGGGGGCTAAGGCCTGATATAGGGTTGGAAATGGGTTTTAATCCATTTCTAATGTATTTTGAAGCCTTTTAAGAGCAACGATAGGGGAATGAAGGGTGGGAACGGTCAAAGCAGGGGCAAAAACAGGATTTAGAGAAGATTTAGAGGGATAATGGGGGGATTAAAGGGGAGCCTTGACAAAGGGAAAACATGGGTTGTGATGGGGAGTCTTGCAAGGATATGGAGGTAAAAGAGGGAGTAATAGGTCCCTTTGAGCAATGGATCAGCAGAGAGGGTTAGAATTGGGCATAGTACAAAGAGACTCCAAGGAGGATGAATTTTTCAGGGGAAAGGCATTCCTTGGAGGCTCCAGAACCATGTAGCCCCCAGCTTGCTATCAAGAATTTCATAGGGGGGCTAACAGAACCTATCAAAGAATGTCTGTAGCTACAGAAAAAAAGATTAGCTACAAAATTGAAACAGTTCTGTAGCTAAATACAAAATTCATTCAGATAATAAAAAACATTAGAATATAAAAGAGAGATCATTTAATTTCCTTTTTAGAGTGAAAATATAACAATTGACATTGATTGGGTTTTTCAATTATGTCAAAACGAAAGGAGAAGTGGTGAAATAGATGTCAAAATAAAGAGATTTTTGAGGCTCAACATACCCCCACTAAGAGACGATTGCATGTCTTGATGCAATTTCAAAATTGTGAGTCTTCACCTCACTCCTACATATGTTCTGATACCTCTGCTGGGACATCTAATTTCAGCTTCTTTCCCCTACTTGAAATTACTGCTACTCTTGGTTTCTTCATCAGAATTTTGTACTTCAAATTTATAATCTATCTGTTCAAGTATCTGTTCCTCTTTTTTGATTTCTTATTATTTTTGAACCATAACCCTAGATGCAGAAGAGTGTTTTCATTAATGGTTTTTTTAATTTGGTTCTGCATCTTTAGATCTTCTTTCTCCTCCTTTATATGCCTATTTAGTGTCTCTAGATAAAAAAATTATTTCTTTAGAGTATTCACTAGATGTTCTTGTGGACTAGAGGGCTGATCATCATGAACTAATGTCTTCTCTGTATTTCTTCTTTCCAAAGATTCAATATAATCATAGATCTCTTGCTGGACAGGGTCAATATCTAGATTTATTCTACTTTCATATTGTATGGGAGAGGAAATGATAGGAGATGATACCTCAAGACTTTCTTCTAAATCAATAGGTTCTGTAACTTCAGGGAGTGGACTTTTGGCTACTTTGAAAAGTCTTGAGCTTCTTCTTACTGGTTGTTGAATTTTCTTATTTTTTTGTTTATCTATATGTATTAATTTTCCTTTTTATTTTATGCTAACCCTTCTCTTTTTACTAATTTTTTGTTGTAGGGTAAAATTCTTGGGTTGTTGGTTATCATATATCCCTCTCAGGGCTTTCCGGTGCCCGAGGCAGACATTAAGATTAGCTGTATAGTTCACAAAGATGGCATATACATGTTCATATTAACTTAAAACCACTTGATAGAATAAGATAGAATATTAACTCTTTAATGATCTTGGAATCCCTTGGAAAGTGTTAGGCAGCGAAGTAGAGGTTCTCCTTCACCAGCTCCAAATCTTGGCCCTGCAATCAATTAAAGCACCCGTGTAATTTCTAGCATAACATATATTTCCTATCAATTAAGCCAATATATAATAAAAATTTAAACTATGCACATCTAAGCCATTCATCTCATGCTATATAAGTGATTTATAATAATGACAGTATCAACGCATAGAATGGACAAAACAGATACAGTTCGATTGATTTATAAAAAGGAGGATTACAACCGTCGGTTGTACCAAACCCTCCTCAACCTTCCAATCTCTCTATCTCTCAAAGTGGTGATCTCTTGATCAAAAATTTCTCAATGAACCTCTTTGACCTTTTACCTTCACACAACAACAATGATCTCTACTTCACAAGTATACAAAAACTTTAGCAATCCTTCCACCTTGAACCAAGAGCCTTCAACTCAATTTTATAGGAGATGGAGAGAGCAATCATTGCCCTTCTCTTTCCACCATTTCTGAATAGAAAAAACCAATATGTTTCCTCAACCTCCATGCTTTTGCCTTCTTTGAGAGTTCAGTTGTTTATGGCAAGGCCCAATAAGAGATCAGTGCTTTGCAGTTTCCTTTTTGTACTGACTCTCTTGTGAGAAAAAGCTGGAAATTCAAATCATTCTCCATGGGTTTTTCCCGTTTCAAACTTAAAACATAGAGAACATTGCCCTCTAGTGTAAACATAACATTTCCCTAGCCACTAACGCGGCCTATTCACTGATCAGATGCATTATAACGCTCTTGTGTTGCTATAGAGTGGTGTTACCTTGGCAGAAATAGGTTTAATTTAGGTCTTCGTATTCCTTCCATATTTGTCTTCTCCTCTGAGCTAATGAGGAGGTATTTTGACTTGTAACAAATGCCCCCTAAAGTGTGAGGTCAGAGACGAAGATGATGGCCGAAATAATTTACAATGTGTGTAGTAGAGATAAAGATATTGAAAGACTGAGGAAAACTTGAAACAACAACACATGTCAGAAAACATAGTATCTGCCTTGAGTCGGGCATTTCCCATGCTCAGTAGCTTAAACAACATGATTTCTCTAGAATAGAGATATGAAGAATCTGTCCACTGATAAGCACAATTTGGGAGTGTCTGTCATAATAGGATCAGGCTGAAGAAGCTGTCTCCATAAACAATATCACAACTTGGGGAAGGGAACACAACTTTAATGATGTAACCTTTGCCCAAGCTCTTGACCGTCGATTCACTTAAACTGCATATTCCTCAACATGTGAATGAAGGAGTTGTTGTCGAACATGTGAGAAATCATCTGATTACCAGTCGATAATGAAAACTGTTAACAGATGTGAAGGTGGCCAATGATAATGATGATGGTCCCTAAGATGCACAGTACAATCTAGCGAGTGTGAATAAAATGAGTTGAAGTCGAACACTCATAGAATCATTCGACTAGGAGCCAATGATGAAGACTCCTGATCAAACACAAGACTACCTGCCACTGATGTCTGCAAGTATCTGGGTACTGATGGGTTTCTGGATCAACTTCCTAGATAAGATGCTGAAGTCGATAGGAAGAGATTCGTTGAAAGGTAGGCACTGAGGCCTCCTACATTAGTCAACATGAAACAGAAACCAACTGATTTTGTTTATGATTGAGATAATGAAGAGTAAATGGGGATGTCGAACAACAAATAATTTCTGGCATAATGAGTGGTTTGGTTGATAACAGGAGCAATAGATAGCGAGATCTGCTTGAACAATAGAAGGCATTGTAACAGGGTACTAGGCAGTTAAGGCTTAATGAACACCAAAGAGTGTGGTAGGATTTTAACGGTGCAGGGACACTGGGAGATGGAGGCTAATACTCATATATGGTAGGGTTCGGCTAACTATGAAATATTTTTCTGGGAAGTACCATGTTCAATAATTTTGCTGCCCAATCGACCTTTTTGAAATGTAACAGAGGTAGTATCCATTTTGTCCAAATTTTCCCCCATATGATTAATTTTAATGAGTCCAAACGAGTCAACTCGGAGAATTTTTCATATTCAGAGAATCTAAAAAATATCATAAAAGACAACTACGTGCTCCGTCTGATTAGGTTTAACAAGTCTAGACGAGTAAACTCGGTGAATTTTTCATGTTTAGAGAGTCTGAAAAATATCGTAAAAGACGACTCCATTGGGGTACCTTCGTCATGTCTTGATAACCAAGCATGACAAAGGGAGAATAGTAAGCCCAAAACATTTCATTTTCCGTAAGTTAGTCCATCGAAGCTAGAAAAGTGAGAAATATATGTTTGATGGACGTCTACCTCATTTTTTATGAGTATGAGGAGATGGAGTAAACTCAATACTCTTTGTGAAATTTTAATGAGTCCAACAAAGAAAAAATTAGTGCCCTCCGTGGAATTTTAACGAGTCACGCAGAGAAAACTTGATGACCTCTATGAAATTTTAACGAGTCACGCAGAGAAAACTTGATGACCTCCGTGAAATTTTAATGAGTCACGTGAAGAAAAATCGATTACTTTTTCGATTTAAAGAGCTCTGAAAAAGAGGAAAAGAATGGCTCCTTACTCTCTGTCGTGGTATTTTAACGAGCTCGACAAAGTCAACTCGGGGTTTTTTCAGTTTTATGAGCGAGAAAAAGGTTCCTAAAAAGAAATCTCAGTGCTTCTTCATAATTTTAACAAGTCTAAAGAAGAGAACTCTAGGTTTTTCGGATTAACGAGCAGTAAAAAGACCATACAAAAAGAACGCTCGATATCATCTTCGTATAAGTTTAACGAGTCCGAAGAAGGGAACTCAAGGTTTTTCAGATTAACGAGCAATAAAAATACCATAAAAAGAATGCTCAACTAAACATAAGTTTGTCTGCATATGAATCTTGATCACTCATCAGAACATCAGTACCAAATCTCAAAAGTTGCGACACATGCGCAACAAGAATTCACGACTTTTGCCGACTAGCTTAAGAGAGTCATGTCCCAGAATTGGATATAAGAAGATCAAAAGACCTTCATTTTCACTGTGTTGAGTGCTGTGAAGAAGCTCTGGGGTGAAAAGGGGTGAAATCTTCAGCTGACGATTATGGTCAATCTAGGCAACGGTTTTCCTTCCCACGAGATCCAGGTAAGAGCTAGAACCTCCTGCTATCATTTAATTGTCTTTTTGTTACTTTTTTTCTGGTTCAAAATGAGAAAATTTTGAGGCCCTAAAAAAATGCTTGCACCTAACGTAGGCTAGTAGTGTTACAACCACGTTAAATGCATAACCCGTGAGAGAATGCTGCGTTAACACGCTCTATTTTATACTAGGCCCAGCCTTAGGCGGATCGTGTTTTTTAGAAACTCATTTTTTATTGTTTTGAAGTGGTCCAGGTGAGTTTTGATCGGTTGAAAATGTTGCATTTGAAGGTATTCAGCTGTTAATCATGAGTATCTGGCGAGAGAGAGAACATGAACGGGAAGAATGAGAGATGGTGATGGATGTTGCAAGCTTGATGGCTCTCCACAAATGTGGATTGCTAAAATATGCCCACTTAGAACTGATGAGGGGTCAAGAGGACCTCCTGAGGTTGCTAATCCAGCAATGGGACGAACGACACCATGTATTTCGGATTGGAAGAAATAAGCTCTCAATCGAAAAGGATGATGTGTACCTTTTGACCAGCCTATCATGCCATGGGCCAAGGCCCAACTTTACGGGGTCTAGAGCTGACCCATGTTCCACTGTTGATCTGATTCGTACACATTTCATACGTGACACTCAGGTTGTGAGCAACCGAGTACCAATCGCACAGGTGGATTTGAGACCATTGAGGTCTATCTTATGGATGATTGTTCGCTTGGCAGGTGCCAAGAGTCAGCATGTGGCCACCAAGGCCCAGGTGCTCCTAGCTTTGGACTGTATGCAGCCTCAGGTTTTTTACTGGTGTAGCGGAGTTGTCCGTCCGGTCCGAGCAAAGCTTACTGCATGTAAGACCCGTACCCAGAGAGAGTTTGGGTACGGTACATTGATTGTCTCTTTCTTACTAGAGCGAGTACCATTGATGAGGCCCAGGATTGTTATAGTGCCTTTCGGCCCATGCGAGCCGAGGCAGGCTCAGTGGGTAGCCTTGCTTCCACGGACTGGAGAGGGTCCTGTCTGCCACTGTTTTGATGATGGATTTTTTGATTGGCTAAACTCCCAGATAATCATGATTGAGGATTATCCCTATGCAGGGATGAACTTCACAGGCGATTTGGAGTTAGTATTGCCCCTTCGTACCCAGTGGGGACTCGATGGTAAGAAGGAAATGATCCATGCATTTCAAAGAAGTACTTTGTTTTTTTTCCTTTGAATGTTTATGCAGTTTTTTTGTTGAAATAGAGTGAAAATTACGTTTTTACATGAAGCATTTTTTTGCTTTACATAGATGTGGCACCTGTCGGCCAGTTGGGGCCCCTCGCTATGCACGGCGAGGACTGCAGCTACCCGGGGCTGGCGCACCAGTAGAGGATGCGGAAGCTGCCGAGGATGATGATGCCTAGGTTTTACATGAACTCTCCAGAAACCTGGAGGGTTTGAGTATGGGCATACCACACCTTCCTATGCGGGAGGTTCCAGTTCATTTGCAGCGGCATACCATAGGTGTGCCGGAGAGATACCTGGTGCCTCTAAGGAGGATAGCTAGAGTAGTTGTATGCTATCATGATCATCAAGCCTAGCTGGTGGAGCGGATGTATTAGTGTCAGAGCGTGGCTTAGTATAGCCAAATTTTTGTAAAACACCCAAGTTTTGGGAGATTTTTTTATGTAACTATTGTACTGGACATGACATATATATATATATATATATATATATATATGCATAATTTTTGGTGATTTTGTGTTTTTTAATTTTTTATGTATTTTCAATGGGATAAAAATATATATACTCATGAGTAAATATTTTTATATTAAATGTGACAAATGCCAATCCAACACATAGTTTGCCAAAGAATCGGCTAATGCATTAAATTCTCTAGGAACGTGCTCAAATGTAATTGTTTGAAAATGATGTTCTAAAAGTCTCACCCTTAAAAAATACTGTAACAAAACTGGATGACAGACACGGTAATGATTGTTTAACTGCATAATGACGAGTTGGGAATCTAACCTGACCACTAAATTGGAGATGTCACGAGATGTCTCTTCCGTGAGGAGTTGGATCACTGACATGTACTCGGCAACATTATTGGTGGCGCTACCCAGGAAGATTCCCCCATAACCAAGAAGGTCCGACTCAGGAGTGTAGAGAAACTAAGCAGCTGAAGCAATGCATCTAGTGTGACGAATAGAACTGTCTGCATATCTAACGTATGATAAGGAGGGTGACAACATCTGTGTGAAAGAAAAAGATTACATGAGAAAAAACACCTTGAAAACCAAAAAATATCCAGAGACATCAAAATAATAGGCAAAACTTATATACATAAAATTACAAAGCATATGCCTAGTGCGAGACTAGGAAAAATACTTCTTTATATAGAGCCCATTGCAGGGCTCCGCGAGTGGAATTCAATTACAGTCCTGAAGTTCGTAAGCCCCTTTTAAGAGGACTTTAGTGATGATGTAAGGACCAAGCCATAATGGTTGGAGTGTTCCTGCCCCCAAGAGGTCATGTTTCTAATCATAAAGTAGAATGAGATCGCCCTCTTGGAAAGAACGAGGCTTGATAGATTTGTCATACTGAGCTTTGAATCAGCGCTGGTGAGCTTCGAGTGCTAGTGTAGCATCTCGATGAGTTTCGTCCAAATGATCGAGTGAGAGAAAGCGCCCTTCTGTGGCGGTGGTGCCAGGTAGGAGTTCAATGGTGAGTTTGAGTGATGGAATTTCGCACTCGATTGGAAGTACTGCCTCCAGGCTGAATGCAAGTTGGAATGGTGTGAAACCTATGGCAGTTTTGACTAACGTTTGGTATGCCCATAATGCAGAATACAACTTCCGATGCCATGTGGTTTTATGATTTCCAACCAATCGACGAATCATGGTTTTGAGGACGCCAATTACGGCTTCAACTTGGCCATTAGCTTGAGGATAATAAGATGAAGATTGATCTTGATGCAAACCTAGCATGGATGTTAATTCGGTCATCATATGGTTCTAAAAGTGGGATCCATGATTTGTGACAATCAATAGGGGTACGCCGAACCGAAAAATTACCTGATTGAATAGGAAGAGAGCAACGGTTTTTCCATCGGCCTTGAAAGTGGGAATGGCTTCTGCCCATTTCGTAAAGTAGTCAACCGCAACCACGATGTAGTTGTGTCCATTTTCCAAAGTTGGATTGCAGGTGACGAAATCAATTCCCCATTTAGCGAAAGGACCAATGGAGATAATCGGATGAAGGGGGGCAAGATGAGCGCGCATTTTCTTTGTGAAAATTTGACATGGATGGCACTTCTGCACCACTGCAATGCAGTCTTTAAACAAAGTGGGCCAATAGTAACCTGTGCGCAAGATTTTTTGGGCAGTAGCTATGCCTGAAAGATGACCACCGCATGCCCCTATGTGGTATTCATTCAAAATGCATTCCGCCTCATCAAAAGTGAGACAACGTCAGAGAATAGTATCAACCCCATGACGATATAGTGCTTTGCCTGGTGGCGTATATGACGACAGTGATCAAACGTGAGAGTTGGGTGGAAGCTTTGGGTTTGTAGGTAGACAAAAATGTCTCCATACCATGGGTCTGAAGAATTGACCAAGTATACAGATTCATCAGGAAATGGATCATGAGCTACCTCTCTTGGGTTGATTCTGGGAGGGTCCAATAATAGTTCGGTGAAGACGAGGGATTTCTTTGCTTTAGCAACTGTGACGACCAAATCAAATTGTTGGAGGATTATAATCCATTTGAAATATTTTCCTCCAATAATTTGTCTAGACAAGATATGTCGGATGGGGTTCTCCAAAGCAATAACCGTACCATGTCGCAACGATATATAGTGTCGGAGTCGGGTGACGGAAAAAACTACCACCAGAGAAAGTTTCTCCACATGTGAATAATGTAATTCTGGTCCGATTAGACCTTTGGACAAATAGTATCTCACATGTTCACTGTCATCACTGTGAACTTGAACCAGAACCATTCCAAGTGAGGATGGTGAGGCTGCCAGGTAGAGGAGAAATTCGCATGAGTAGTCGAGGGCACTAAGGAGTGGGGTTGAAACAAGTGCATGTTTTAAAGTGTCAAATGACCATTGAGCTTGGTCATCCCACAAGTATAGTGTTCCTTTCTTCAATAATCGCATAAATCCTTTCGTCATCTTGGCATAGTTAACGATGAATCGACGTCAAAATTTTGCCTTCCCTTGCAAACGTTGGAGTTGAAGGATGGATTGTGGTGCCGACAATTCAAAAATCACCTTAACCTTATCAGGATCAACACTAATCTCATGCTTGGAGACAATGAAACCTAACAGACGTCTGGAATCAACCATAAATATGCACTTATGAGGATTCAAACGTATATTGTAGAATCTACACCTAGCAAAAATTTCTTTCAGATGAGTGAGGTGATCAGGTCGTTTCTTGGAATGGGTCGGAAGGTCATCCAAGTAAGCCTATACAATATGTCAAATTTCATGAAAAGCGTAGTCCATAGCCCGCTAAAAAGTTTCTCCAACATTATTCAAACCGAATGGGAGTTTACGGTACGCAAATGTGCCCCAAGGACAGATGAAAGAAGTTTTATGTTGGTCATCTTTTTTAATTGAAATCTGGTTATAGCCTGAGAATCCATCCAAGAAGGAAAAAGATTCGCATCCAGCACAATTGTCAAGAATCTGATCTATGAATGGTGTAGGATAATTGTCCTTGGGACAAGCGGCATTCAAATTGTGATAGTCAACACAAACTCGAATGGTGCCTTGTTTTTTATCAATGGGAACCAGATTGGAAACCCATTCCATCAAAGGAATAGGATAGATGAAACTAGCGTTTAAAAGTTTTTCTACCTCAATTTTTATGGTGGCTGCTTTGCGTGGGTGGACAGGTCTGAGTCATTGTCGAATTGGTTTGGCATTGTCATAAATCTTGATTTCGTGATGGTTCTATGCCGGGCATTTCATCATAAAACCAAGAAAACACATCGCATAATTCCTTGAAAAGGGATGTGAAGCATGCAATTTCCTCAGGATTGCAATTGGCTCCAATCTGAATATTTTCCACAATACCCATTTTTACCAAGATATCAATGAGAATTGTCTTAGAAATATTACCCATGTTCCCTTCTGAATCGATAGTTTGAACAGTCGTGTAAGTGAAGGGAACCATCTCAGGTGGGTCAAAGGATGGGATTTCAGTTTTTATCACATCCGATTCAATCATCGAAGCATGATGGTGAAACTCTCCCCAAGGTCGTTCTTCTAAAGAAATGATCTCTCGAATAGCTTCGTCTATAGGCCAGAATTCATTGAGGAGATCCTTAGAGAGAACTAAGATGGGAGGGAGGTTTGTACCTTTGGTCGAAACCATAGTAGTGGAGGGTTCAGATGTGATTTGGATGGCTTGGTAAGAGAAATTGGCCAGTGAGAGCGGCATCTGATATCTGTATAAATCAATGTCTAAAGGTCTCGGGATGATCCATGGGTTGATAGAGCCATCCAAAGTGGTGGATATCATTGCAACCGTGTTTGGGATCTATGGCGGCGGGAGAGGAAAACAACCTAGTAGGGAAGATGCCTTCAGAAGACCGGTACTGATACTGAAGTAAGAGTCAGGAAAGCTTCCTATTAGGGGAACAATGCTACTTGGTAATGTGGCATAATTAGGGGTGCAAAAGGATAGCTGAACCACTGTGACTATTTTCCCATCCAATGGAAATAGGATGAGTCGGAAGACCGAAGACACAATGGCTTTCATGGCATAAGACCAACTATGACCAAGCAATAGATTATAGTCGAGATGGCGCTCTACGACTTCAACATCCACGTTTACCATTTTCCCACTCAAAGTGATGGGAAAGCTAACAAGGTATCCTTTTGGGAGGAATGTGTGGCCATCGAAAGCTTTGAGGGAATTCAACGACGGTGTTATGGTAGGAGAACCTAAATTGAGCCAGCAAGCTTGTGAAATAACGCAGGTCGAAGCACCTTCATCTATGACAGTGCGATGGATTGGTCTCCCTTTCGACACAACCTACACCTAGAATGCGAGTTGGTGTGAGAGGCGAGGTTTATAATTTTCCATATCAAACATAACTAGCATGGAATCCTGGGGGTCTATTCCACCAATGGCCGAAAGCAAGGCTTTCCTTTGTTCTGGACAGGTTTGTAATACTTCGAGAGCAGACATAGCTGATGGTGCCTACGCCAAATCTTCTACAATGTTGTAGTTTTGGGTTGCACATGCAGAGGTGTTATGAGTTGTGCGTCAAAGTGTCCCTTTGGGGTGGCGAATCATGGGGTCAGTAGTAGGCCATTCGATATGAAAATTGTTGGGAGGCGATGGATTTGAACTAGTACCAGGTTCTTGAGCATCTATGGTAGGATTTCCATAAAGCTTGGCTCATGTTTGAAGTTCAACACTCTCAATGCCATAAATGGTGGATGGTCCTTCGCCGGAAGGATGTGAAACACCGTTTCCCCATTGATGTGGTTGTGGCGGATTATCAACCATGTGTTGATGTTGCTGTTGTTGATTAGGGAAAGTATTATGAAGAACGAAAAGTGTTCACCCAGAATCCTTGTTGGAAATAAAATCGGTGCATTCCTGCAGCCGAGGACATTTGTATGTCAAGTGGTCCTCCGCACAGATCTTGCAAGGAAATTTCATGGGTTTATCCTTCCCTTTGTCATTTTTGGCAGCATTTTTTCTGATTAGGGTTATTCTGATTGTCTGACTTCTCTTCCAAAGAAGATGTCTTTTCCTCGTTCTTCTTATTTTTCCCACTATGTTTTTGTGAAGTTTGCACAGAATTTACCTCAGCGGTAGGAAGAGTAGTTGTTTGGTGAGGGATGGTGGTAGCCAAAGATGGCTAGGAGGCTTTCCCCCAAGACTATTTTGTGGCTACACTAGAGATCATGCCAACGAGACCGTTGGCATGAGCTCCGATTTTCCGAGTAGCCGGAGGATTTGGGTTACCAGGGGCATTGGGGAGCAAATCATATAGCATGCCAGATTGTGAATAGATTAAATCCAAATGTTGGGCATGATGAATGCATTGATCTTCTGTAACCACACTGAAAAGGCCAATGTCTTTAGAGATGTGGGGTAAGAGAGACTTACAAAGCCAATTGGCTAGGAGATGATCCAGGATTGGCGCTTTGACTAGTCTCCTCCTACGTCTCCATTCATGAATGTGATCGGAGATGTGGCTGGCTATGTTTTAGCACAGCGAGGTTAACAGTTCCGTTCCAGTTTCAAATCTAATTGGTAATTAGAAGTTCTTTAGAAACTGTGTCGCTAAAGCGCCAAAAGTATTGATGGTAGCGCGTGGAAATTCAATATACCACTTGGCAGCATTGCATGTAAGGGTGTGGGGAAACAGTCGAAGTCAGACACTATCATCCACCATTGAATTGGATATGGACCATAGATGAAAGGTAGTGATGTGTGCGGCTGGGTCATCCCCTTGTTTCCCGTCGAACTTCGGGATGTCAGAAGGAATCTTGTGCAGTACTGGAGGCCAGAGCGGGTTGTGATTGATGGGATTGTTAGTCATTTTATGGATATCGGGGATGTCCAAAGCTGCCAAAAATGGAAATTGTGGATTTTCCACCGAATCTAACCAAGGTAGTATGGGCTGACTACTTAGACCATAGGGTCCACCCATCAATGTGTTACCAGCAGGATAAGTAGGACTTTGATAAAAATTTCCTATAGGTGGAGGGGTAGGGACATATGGTTGCTGTTCGTAGGGCATATTGTATTGCGGGGCGAATGGTTGGTTGCCCCCAGTATTAAAGTGCCCTCCCATTCCAGATGGAGGTCGGGGTGGGTTAGTCCAAATGGATGCAATAGAGTTTCCCAGAGGCATTCTATTACCTGCATAGTTCAGCAATGGCATAGACCCTACACCTATATTTGAACCACTTAAGGGAATATTATTAACAATA